>SJYA01000987.1:182882-253245 GCA_006410615.1 Neotragus moschatus | reverse complement strand
TTTTTTTTTTTTTTTTTGCTTTTGAACAGTGAGGCTGTTTTACATAAGATTCTGAGCCAGGAATCCAGAGAGAGCTAGGTTGAAAATGGGCTGACTTATTTAATTAGAAGAATACCCCTTTATGAAATAGTATATTGCCTTTATATTACACACTTTAAACCAGAAGTAAATATAGTTACCTTTTCTGGAACTACATTATGCTATTTTTATAACTAATTCTCAATATTTATATAACTATGTATTTTATTGGGAATATTCTGTTATTTTAAAACTGAGTACTTCATTTGAGTAATTTAAAAACAGAAATACCCAGAATAAAATTCACGGACCTGCTCACCAAGTAAAGGTTCTTGGGGCTTTATGAGCAGATTCACAACGCTCAATCTCTGCATCAGTCAAAGAAAGAGTATTGTCTTTTCGGGTCCCCTTGACCAAAAAGGAAGCCCATGATTTTGTTTAATTCTTAGATATTGGAGATAGTTTTTGCCCCACTTGGGCATTCTCCTTGGTTCTTTATGTGAACTAAGATGCCTACAGTATCTTTTGAGAAGAACTCAAACCCTTTTGCTGCAGAGGAAGCATTCCACCAAGATGTGGCACAATTTTTACCATTGGAGCCAGATAACCCAGTGACCTCTTGACAGTGTAAGTATCTTAAGTGCTTTTTCCATGTGGAGACTTCATAAAAGAAAGACATCCTTAAATAAAGCCTTAAGGTTTGGATTCATTATTTCCCCTACAAATATTATTTCCCATCCATATGCTTTAAAAAAACATTTGTTATTAGCCTGCATGGTTGGTTTCTGATGAGAGCTTTCTTCTGTGCTTCAGATGGCTATTTTCTTACTGTGGTTTCACATGGCACAGAGAAGAGAGAGAGAGACTACTCTGGTAACTCTTAAAAAGGTGGCTAATCCCATTGTGAGGCACGTCATCTCACTCTAATTACCATTGTGTTGGCACTTGGAGCTTCAACATAGGAATTTTCAAGGATATAAGACAGTCCACAAGAGCCTGCTAATATGCTCTCATCAAAACTGAATCCTTGATATAACACTCATTCAGTTCAGTTCAGTTCAGTTGCTCAGTCGTGTCTGACCCTTTGTGATCCCATGAATCGCAGCACGTCCGGCCTCCCTGTCCATCACCAGCTCCTGGAGTTCACTCAGACCCACATCCATCGAGTCATTAGTGGTGTAGAAATAGAACCAGTCGAACTGACTCTTCTCAAGTAGCCTGCTATCATCTGAATGTTTATTCCCCATGAAATGCATGTAATGAAATCTTATTGCCCAATGTCATGGGATTAGGTATAGAGTGTTACTAGGTCATGAGGGGACATGACAGAGTGGCCTAGTGAGTGGAATGACAGGGGCTTAGTGCCTTTAGGAGAGACCATACAGAGCTCCCTGGCCCCTTCTGCCATGCGAGGATACAATGAGAACTCTACAACTTTGAAGAGTGCCCTCACTTGACCCCACGGGAAACTGATCTCAGATTTCTAGACTCCAAAACTGTGAGAAATAAATTTCTGTTATTTATAAGCTACCCAGTCTGTGGCATTTTGTTATAGCAGCATGAATGAACTAAGACATAGTCCTTCCAAAGTCAAGGATTGAACTCACTCATCCAAACAGAGTTGGGAACACTAAGTCCAGCAATCTATCTGACAGGCCATGTGGGAGGCAATTCAACTTATGTATCCCAGCTGTTGTATGCCCCATGTGGAAAAAATGTGAATAACTAACAGCATTTTCATTGCTGCATATTTCACATGCACTTGGAACCGTGGTGTGTCTTTTATAGCAGCCAGAAATTAGTTTGCCTCCACCAAAATGGTAACTTTCATTCTTGGGCAGCCAAAGGAATTTCCGAGTGTTCAGTAAATACAACCAATATAATATGCAGCCTTCTATAGGAATATGAAGCCAAAAAATTAAAGGACGCTTGCTCCTTGGAAGAAAGCTATGATAAATCTAGACAGTGTACTAAAAAGCAGAATATCACTTTGCCAACAAAGATCTGTATAGTCAAGCTATGGTTTTTCCAGTAGTATGTGTGAGTTGAGTGCTGAAGAATTGATGCTTTTGAATTGTGGTGCTGGAGAAAACTCTTGAGAGTCCCTGGAACAGAAAGGAGATCAAACCAGTCAATCCTATAGGAAATAAATCCTGAATATTCACCTGAAGGACTGATGCTCAAGCTGAAGCTACAAGTACTTTTGCTACTGGTACTAAGAACCAACTCATTGGAAAAGACCTTGATGCTGGGAAAGATGGAGGGCTAGAGGAGAAGGGGGCGACACAGGATGAGATGGTTGAATGGCATCACCTACTCAAAGGACATTAGTTTGAGCAAACTCTGGAAGAGGGTGAAGGACAGGGAAGCTTGGCATGCTGCAGTCCATGATGTCAGAGAGTCGGACAGAACTTAGCAACTGAACAACAGTGAGAAATAAGACTATGTCTGAAAATGTCTACCCTTAGTTGAAAAAGAGATCATCAGAAGAATAATTAATTCATTACCTACACATACTCAGAAAGTGTCCCTATGTTTGTAGTCATCCAATTAGAAAAGGTGATATGAAACATTTCTTTCCTAGAAATTGTTAAGATCAGGTCTGGAAGGAAGAATTCTTCATTGGCCATCAGGCTATTAATATAAATTTCTGAAGTCTTCCTCTTTGCAAACCACACACTATCCCTGTTTCTCTCATGGAGTCTTCTTATACTGACCATCCTTTATTTAGGGGTTCAGTAGTTTTCCAAACTCTGTTCTCTTCCCATCACATCTTTTTTGCTTCCTTTATATTTCTACATTTTCAACTACCACCTATAACCAACTAATATCAGTAACTATCTTAGTCTTAGTTCAGTTGTTCAGTCATGTGCAACTCTTTGTGACTTCCTGATCTGCAGCACACCAGGCCTCCCTGTCCATCACCAACCCCTGGAGCTTACTCAAACTCATGTTCATTGAGTCAGTGATGCTGTCCAACCATCTCATCCTCTGTCATCCTCTTCTCCTCCTGCCCTCAATCTTTCCCAGCATCAGGGTCTTTTCCAATGAGTCAGCTCTTTGCATCAGGTGGCCAAAGGATTGGAGTTTCAGCTTCAACATCAGTCCTTCCAATGAACACCCAGGACTGATCTCCTTTAGGATAGACTGGTTGGATCTCCTTGCAGTCCTAGGGACTCTCAAGAGTCTTCTCCAACACCACAGTTCAAAAGCATCAATTGTTTGGCACTCAGCTTTCTTTATACTCCAATTCGCACATTCATACATGACTACTGGAAAAACCATAGCCTTGACTAGATGGACCTTTGTTGGCAATAGTTTTGTCTTATATATCTTGCCTCTTCTACCCTATATAATCATCTTTCAGATGCTTTATATAAACACTTCATTTAATTCTCACACTAATTACTTATGGCTTCTGCCATAAGTGAAGAATAGCTAATGAAGAAGAACTAAAGAGCCTCTTGATGAAAGTGAAAGAGGAGAGGGGAGAGAGAGGGAGAAGGTGGGATGATTTGGGAGAATGACACTGAAACATGTATATTATCATGTAAGAAATGAATCGCCAGTCTATGTTCAATACAAGATACAGAATGCTTGGGCCTGGTGCACGGAAATGATCCAGAGAGATGATAGGGGGTAGGTGGTGGGAGGGGGTTCAGGACTGGGAATTCATGTACACCCGTGGTAGATTCATGTCAATGTATGGCAAAACCAATACAGTAAAGTAAAATAAAGTAAAAAAAAAAAAATTAAAAAAAAGAAATACTAAATAGAGTCAGTCACTAATACCTAAATTTTGATATGAACCTAAGCCCTGTGCAGTTTACAAGGAAAGAGTATATTTACAGATTCAAGAGATGCTTAGGGCATCTATAAAAAAAAAAACAACAACCCAAAAAACTCAATATTCAGAAAACTATAATCATAGCATCTGGTCCCATCACTTCATGGCAAATAGATGGGGAAACAGTGGAAACAGTGGCTGACCTTATTTCTTTGGGCTCCAGAATCACTGAAGATGGTGACTGCAGCCATGAAATCAAAAGATGCTTGCTCCTTGGAAGAACAGTTATGAAAAACCGGCTGCTAAGTTGCTCCTAAGTCGCTTCAGTCGTGTTCAACTCTGTGCGACCCCATAGATGGCATCCCACCAGGCTCCTCCATCCCAAGGATTCTCCAGGCAAGAACACTGGAGTAAGTTGCCATTTCCTTCTCCAATGCATAAAAGTGAAAAGTGAAAGTGAAGTTGCTCAATCATGTACAACTCTTAGTGATCCCATGGACTGCAGCCCACCAGGCTACTCTGTCAATGGGATTTTCCAGGCAAGAGTATTGGAGTGGGTGCCATTGCCTTCTATAGAGAGCATATTAAAAAGCAAGGACATTACTTTGCCAACAAAGGTCCGTCTAATCAAGGCTATAATTTTTCCAGTAGTCATGTATGGATGTGAGAACTGGACTATAAAGAAAGCTGAGCACCAACGAATTTATGCTTTTGAACTATAGTGTTGGAGAACATTCTTGAGAGTCCCTTGCACAACAAGGAGATCCAACCAGTCCATGCTAAACGAGATCAGTCCTGGGTGTTCATTGAAAGGACTGATGCTGAAGCTGAAACTCCAATCCTTTGGCCACCTGATGCGAAGAGGTGACTCATTGAAAAAGACCCTGATGCTGGGGAAAGATTGAAGGCGGGAGGAGAAGGGGAAGAACGAGGATGAGATGGTTTAATGGCATCACTGACTCAATGAACATGAGTTTGAGTAAGCTCCAGGAGTTGGTGATGGACAGGGAAACCTGGCATGCTACACTCCAGGGGGTTGCAAAAAGTCAGACGTGACTGAGTGATTAAACTGAACTGAACTAATCCTGTGAAGTAATTGTTTATCCCAGAAGGTAAAACGGAGATCTGAAGTCCAATGACCAAGTGGAAAAATCTAATTTTGGATCCATGGATTAAACATTGTGTTATTTTTCCATTTCCCTAGTTATCTGTGCGACTTTTTAAAAGGTAAACCAGGACTGTGTGTTAGTCACTCAGTCATGTCTGGCTCTTTTTGACCCTATGGCCTATAGACCATTAGCCTCCTCTATCCATGGAACTCCCAGGCAAGAATACTGTAGTGGCTAGCCATTTCCTTCTCCAGGGGATCTTCCTGACTCAGGGATTGAACCTGAGTTTCCTGTATTGTGGGTAGACTCTCTTTACTGAATGAGTCACCACGGAAGATTACCCCTGCTTAAGATCTATAATAAATGCATGATCACCTGAAGAAGAGTTTGGGTTTCTGTTCTGGATACAAAAGTTCTATAGTATGGACCTAGAATGGTTTCCCAAAAATTCTCCAATTCATAACCTCTGGTTAAATCATATGCAACTACTCACATTTTTCTGAAAAAAAAAAATTCTACTGTTTCTTTGCTTTTGTACATTTTATGTTCATTGTAAGGGATGCCCATTTCTTCCTTATTAACATATAACATTATTAATATAATCATCTTTTTTATTCTACTCCAATTCTGTAAGTACTACCTAGGTATACTGCCTTAAATTGTGCTTAGTTGCTCAGTTGTGTGTGACTCTTTGCAAACTCTTGGACTGTAGCCTTCCAGGCTCCTCTGTCCCTGGAATTTTTCAGGCAAGAATACTGGGCTGGGCTGCGACTTTCTCCTCCAGGGATATTTCAGACCCAGGGATCAAATCCATATCTTCCATATCTCCTGCATTGTAGGTCGGTTATTTACCCATTGAGCCACTGGGGCAGCCCAGCATGACTTGAGTTGGGTTCCCATATTACAGTATGTTTTAATATGATGTTTATCTGTTTCTCTCTCCTACTATCATGTTGGTGCAAAAATAATTGCATTTTCAAACCCTGAATTTTGAACTGTTATAACTAGGCTCAAAATAAGAACCATTACAATCAACACATTTTTGCCAATGATAAATAACTTGGTTTATTCCTATAACATAAAAATCTGTGTTTCAGATTCACTGAACTCTTGGAAAGCATTTTGTACATCCTGTTGGCTGTGGAAGCATTTCCCCTGAAAAAAGTTGTCAAGATGCTAGAAGAAGAGGTACAAAGTTGGCAAAAGGTCAGGTGAATAAGGCAGATGAGGCAAAACATTGTAGCCCAATTCATTCAACTTCTGAAGCATTGATCATGTGATGTGTGGTTGGGCATTGTTGAGGAGAAGAACTGGGCCCTTACTGTTGACCAGTGCTGGATGCAGGCCTTACAGTGTGCAGTGCACCTCATTGATTTGCTGAGCATACTTCTGAGATGCAATGGTTTCACCAAAATTCAAAGGCTGTAGTAGATTAGACACAAAACAGTGACAACAACCTTAATTCTGGTGCATGTTTGGCTTTGGAAAGTGCTTTGGAGCTTTTTCTCAGTCCAATCACTAAGCTAGCTGTTGCTGATTGTTGTAGAAAATCCACTTTTCCTTGCAAGTCACAATCCAATTGAGAAATGTTTCCATGTTATTGCATAGGATAAGACAAGAATACACTTCAAAGTGGCGATTATTTTGATTTGCTGTCAGCTTATGTGGTACACACTTATCAAGCTTTCTCACCTTCCTAATTGTATTAAAAGCTGAATCACTATAGAATGGTTGACATTGATTTCTCAGGCAACTTCTTGTGTAATTATAAGGTAATCAGCTTCAATGATGGCTCTCAATAGGTCGTTGTAAACTTCCAATGGCCAGCCACTAGGATCCTCATGTTTAAGGCTCTCATCCCCTTTATAAAACTGTTGAATCACTATTGCATTGTACATTCATTAGCAGTTACTGGGCCAAAGGCTTTGCTGATGGTGTGAGTTGCATCCATTGTTTTATGAGCCATTTTGAACTCAGATAAATTTGCTTTGATTTTCTTTTTCCCTAAGATCATTTCCATAGCCCCAAATAAATATTTTTTTAAATCTAGATATAAATCACTAGGGAAAAAAGTAATAAATACACATGAAAATTATGTATAATATAATCACAATTATTAAGAATGTATTCCATTATAAACAGCCAAGTTCAACAGTGTAAAAAACACAATTATGTTTGCATCAAACTAATAGATTTTGAATCCATTAAAGAAAAGGATATAATCTAAATGCAATCTTCATTTAAAGCCTACACACCTACTTATTTTATTAAACAAATCAAGTAACCATGCTTTAACTTGGGACTTTGGTAAGTATGTTAACATATTTTATGTTAATGTGATATTGTTGTTGTTCAGTCACTTAGTCATGCCCCGCTCTTTGCCACCACATGGACTGCAGCATGCTAGGCTTCCCTGTCCTTCACCATCTCCTGGAGCTTGCTCAAGTTCATATCCATTGAGTTGGTGATGTTATCCAACCATCTTATTCTCCGTCATTCCCTCTCCTTCTGCCTTCAATATTTCCCAGCATCAGGGTCTTTTCTAGTGAGTCAGCTCTTTGCATCAGGTGGCCAAAGTATTGTAGCTTCAGCTTCAGCATCAGCCCTTCTAGTGAATATTCAGGATTGATTTCCTTTAGGACTGACTGGTTTGATCTCCTTGCAGTCCAAGGGACCCTTAAGAACTTTGTCCAACACCAGAGTTCAAAAACATCAATTCTTTGGCACTCAGCCTTTTTTATGGTCCATCTCTCACATTCATACATGACTACTGGGGAAACCATAGCGTTGATCATTCAGACTTTGTCAAAAAAGTAATGTCTCTGCTAACGCTGTGTAGGTGTGTCATAGCTTTTCTTCTGAAGAACAAGCATCATTTAATTTCATAGCTGAAGTCCCCATCTGCAGTGATTTTGGAGTCCAAGAAAATAAGGTCTGTCACTGTTTTCATTGTTTCCCCATCTATTTGCAATGAAGTGATGGGACTAGATGCCATGTTCTTCATTTTTTGAATGCTGAATTTTAAGCCAGCTTTTTCACTCCTCTTTCACTTACATCGAGAGACTCTTTACTTCCTCTTCACTTTCTGCCATTAGAGTGATGTCATCTGCATATCTACAGTTATTGATATTTTTCCCAGAAATCTTGATTCCAGCTTGTACTTCATCCAGCTGGACATTTTTCATGATGTACTCTGCATATAAGTTAAATAAGTAGGGTGACAATATATAGCTTTGTCATACTCTTTTCTCAATTTTTATCCAGTCCATTGTTCCACGTCCAATTCCAACTGGTGCTTCTTTACTTGAACACAGGTTTCTCAGGAGGCAGGTAAGGTGGTCTGGTATTCCCATCTCTTTAAGAATTTTCCAGTTTGCTGTGATTCACACAGTCAAAAGCCTTAATGTAGTCAATGAAGCAGATGTTTTTCTGGAATTTTCTTGCTTTTTCCATGATCCAGTGCATGTTGACAATTTAATCTCTGATTTATCTATGTTTCCTAAATCCAGCTTTAACATCTGGAAGTTCTTGGTTCGTGCACTGTTGAAGCCTAGCTTGGAGATTTTGAGCATTACTTTGCTAGCCTGTGAAGTGAGTAAAACTGTGTGGTAGTTTGAACATTCTTTGGCATTGCCCTTCTTTGGGATTTGAATGAAAACTGACCTTTTCTAGTTTTGTGGCCACTACAGTTTTCCACATTTGTTAGCATATTGAATGCAACATCTTTAAGGATTTGAAACAGTTCAACTGGAATACCTTCACATCCACTAGCTTTGTTCATAGTGATGCTTCTTAAGCCTCACTTTATTTTCCCATCTGTTTTGGTATGAACTGAATAGAACAGACATTAAGCCATGTTAGGATCAGTATCAAGCTTCCCTGATAGCTGAGATGGTTAAGAAACTGCCTACAATGCAGGAGACCAGCATTCCATCCCTGGGTCAGGAAGATCTTCTGGAGAAGGGAATGGCTACCCACTCCAGTATTCTTGCCTGGTCTGGAGAGTCTCATGGACTGAGGAGCCTGGCAGGTTACAGGCAGGGTTGCAAAGAGTCAGACATGACTGAGTGAATAACACTTCACATTACATTTACATTGCAGGATCTGTATCATAGACTGGTTTTCAGACAGCTCCATCTTTGGCCCCTATTGTTTCTGGGGTTTTGGCTTGATAGAAACTAATTCAGAGATTTCCTTTAATGTGTATGTGATTATGAGGTTATTTTAAGAGTGATAGAGGAAAAATTGGCTTGAGGCCAATCATTACCATAGAAAATAAACCCAATAAAAGATGCAGATCTAATAATTTCATTAGTTTTCTGTTCTTAAGGTTCTTAGTTGTCTCCATTTAGGTGTGAATATTTTGTTAATAAATTCTCATGGTGCCAAAACTAAAATTTTCATTGGCACAGCTTTTTTTTTTTTTAGAAATTTATTGATTTTATTTCCAGTTGGTTCTTTACACAGTCTGCCCTGGGATAGACAAGCAAATAGAAACATGAGTTCTTGACCCTCAAGGTTTGCATTTAGTCCATTGCATTTCCAATATTCTTGATCCAGAATATTATTAACTTAGGCTCCCTAAACACACTATTTTAACAAATATTCTTTCAGATGTAACAGGTATTAAGATCACTCTAGGGAATTCTCTGTATCTTTCTATTATAGTTCCCAGCTAGCAGATTTTAAAAGTTTCTACCCACACATGCCTCTGCTATGGTAACTTGTATTCTAGTAATAAGAAATATAAATTTGTATTTCAAAGTACTGCATTTGAACTATAAACGTCAAATGACTGTTTTTATAGTTATTGTTAGAGAGTATAATTTAGTATATATACGTGTGTGTGTGTGCTTGCTTGCATAAAATCTAGAAGACATTAAGGAAACTTTATTCTCAATCTTTTTTTTTTTTTTTTTTGAAAAGAAATTTCTCAGGTTAATGAGAAAGTACCNACAAGCAAATAGAAACATGAGTTCTTGACCCTCAAGGTTTGCATTTAGTCCATTGCATTTCCAATATTCTTGATCCAGAATATTATTAACTTAGGCTCCCTAAACACACTATTTTAACAAATATTCTTTCAGATGTAACAGGTATTAAGATCACTCTAGGGAATTCTCTGTATCTTTCTATTATAGTTCCCAGCTAGCAGATTTTAAAAGTTTCTACCCACACATGCCTCTGCTATGGTAACTTGTATTCTAGTAATAAGAAATATAAATTTGTATTTCAAAGTACTGCATTTGAACTATAAACGTCAAATGACTGTTTTTATAGTTATTGTTAGAGAGTATAATTTAGTATATATACGTGTGTGTGTGTGCTTGCTTGCATAAAATCTAGAAGACATTAAGGAAACTTTATTCTCAATCTTTTTTTTTTTTTTTTTTGAAAAGAAATTTCTCAGGTTAATGAGAAAGTACCGTCTCTATGGGTTGTTACTTATTTATTTATGTTATTTTGTCATTCTCAAGGATTTGAAGCTATTGATGTTACTATTGAGATCACCGAATGTTGACTATAAATGTTTTTACATAGTTTTCTCTGAATGTATCAAGACTTAAGGTATATGCTTAATTTACAAATATGAAACAAAAGCCTACTTAAATTATAAAAATAATAAAGTGGAAAGCTCTGATAAATGAATTTTTACTGAAGATTTGATGGTGAAAATCAGTTACTAATTTTTTCCTTTGTGTTTCACAGAGAAGATCCTAGTATCACAAGACACAGTGAATGCTATTTATGATGATACTGTGGCTTTAAAATATAATTTGCACAAGGAATAGGATTTTTGTTTACTTTACAGTTGCAATCTAAAAGGTCTAGAAATAATGCATGACACATAATAGACACTCAAAAAGTATTTGTTGAAAGGACAAGTAATCATTTCTTCACTATTAGGTCACTAGACAGAGAAGTTTAGAATATCAACCCCATAATTCAATGTGTTCCTTTTAGCTTTTGATTAATCATGTAATCCTCCCAGGAGATACAGTTTATTTGAATTCAAGCAAAGAATAAAGAGGCAGTCAATAAGGATTGCTTTTCTGGGGACAGAACAGTGAAAATGAGAACATTTTTACAAGATAAAGTAGGTTGATTCTGTTGTATTTTGGATTAAGATTGTTATTTTCCTGTCTCTATTTTTTTCCTACACGAGAAGCAAAAAGATAAAGTAGGAAAAAAAATGATTTAAGTATTCAAGTTCTCTTCTGGAATGGCTGAGGTCAGAGGTTGGAAATCCAATCTTAAAAGCAAATCTGAAGGATTCCCTTTGGCCAATCATTCACCTGCTTGTCCTCTTGGCATTGCATTTTATCCACCTGGTAAATTACTCTCTAACACTCTCACACCCACCAAAGTGAATCTAGGCTTCAGTTAATCCTGGTATGTTTAAAAAATACCTTTTAATTTTTAATCTGTAAAATTATTCTTAAGATTTAAACTTGTCTAAATGGTACTGACTCCTCCCCTTTGACAAGTTTAAAAATTCTTGGGAAAATTTTAAGCAGATCATAATTCAGTTAAGATGACTTGAAAATTTGAATATTAGTAACTGGGGTGTAAAAAAGTTCTGCAGATTAATTGATGCTTAGATGCCTTGAATGGTGACTTGCACTGACACTGCTGAAGAGGTTTAAAAAGAACTGCCTGGGCAGTGAGAAAGGGGTTCCATTTCCTAGTACAGTGAAATCTCTTGTTATCTCCTGCAGCTTTAAATCTGACTAATTATCACAAATCATTATTTATTCTTTTTAGCTTGAAAAGTAATAAAACACCACGAGGAATCCATTTTGTAGCTATCTGGCAAAACAATTATTAGAATAATAATATGTCATAGGGTACAATGTATGTGCAAACCTATTCCATGGTGTGTTCAATTCTGTTGGTGCTCTATGTGTGTTGTTTTCACTACCCATAATTGAGATTGTCATGACTTACTGTTTTTGAGGCTGGATGAGAAAGTGTTATTTAACTGAAGCTTCCTTGTGCATTGCTCAGAAATTACATCTCATGGACAGTAACTAGGACAGTTTTGGGGGAAGCTTCCTCTTGTTTGCCATGTCTTTGTGGCAGATTTCTTAGGATTACATAGCTAGTTTCAGAATGTGGCATTTTAGTGGGTAAATGAATTATTTGTGAAGGAAGGTCATGTTGCACTGTATTATTGAAAACACTAAAGATGATGCAGTTTGCTGACTTTTTCTGAAAATAGTTATTTCTGAATATTTTAATATTAATTGAACCTGGAGTTTGTAATGGAAAGTGTTCAGACAATGAAAGAAAAGAACTGCAGTCTAACGAGGAAATACTAGAAGGCAAGCTCATTAGTGCCCATTGGAACTTCAGCCCACAATAGTACAAGTGCTTGTACTTTGTGTCAATATTAATTTACATGTTCCTGGCCTGACTTACAAAAGGCCAGAAAAACAGAATCCTCTCCTTAGTCATTCTTATTTCAATTGCTATCTCTGTATGTCTGTGTGCATGTGTGCCTGTGTACACTCAGAAGTAGTTGCTTAGTATTTCATATATACAATGACATTCTTAAAAGGAAAAAATCTGCTTGAGGTATATTAGCAGTTAAGATTTTTCTACCCAGTGCTTCATTTCCCCCTGCCTATCAATTTATTTTACTCTAAACTTCTGCTCTTTAAATAACTACTAATGAGAGGTGATCCCCAGCAGGAAATAATACAGACAGAGAAGGCAAACCCTGTTCAGTGTTATCCTCTTCAACTGACATCTGCTTAAATAACTTAGGTCAGGGAATCTCTGCTGCCTGGTTAGCAGTAGAATGAACTATGTGATGAGCACACTCCATAACCTAAATTTCTACAAAGAAACAGATGTTTGTCAGTTATACTCCAGGTATATACACTAATGTATTTCATAGGATTTCATTTTTGTGTTAACTTTGGGAATACACGTACACAACTTTGACCTTTCTGAAATATTTCTATAAAAATATTCCATCTTCCTAAAATTATTCTGAAATGCTAATTTTTCATATTGTGTTAGAAAACAAACTCAATAGGAGAGCAAAACAAGCCTTTTGTCCAGTATAAAATAACTTCCCTTCAGATATATACTCAAGAGTACATTGCACAGTTTGGTAAACTCATGTTACAGATCTACAAAGATTACATCATTTTTCTAAAAACGTGCCACATGCTTTCAGACTACACAACTTGAACGAAGGGCTTGGCCTTTGTAAACCATGATTTTCCATCAATTTCTATTTACAGGCCATGTTTGTATGCGTATAGACAATCTTCTGCAGCTATTGTTTTAGTCCTCTCAGGATACTGTACCAGAATACCATAGACAGTGTGGCTTATAAACTGAAACTTATTTTTCAAGTTCAGGAGGGTGGGAAGACTGAGATCTAGATGCTGGCAGATTTTATGTCTGGTAAGGACCTGCTTCCTGGTTCATAGCCATCTTTACATTATGTCCTCTTATGATATGGCATAAGGAACTCTCTGGAATCTCTATTTTTATAAGGGCTTTATTCATGAGGGCACTGTCATTATGACCTAGTCACCTCCCAAAGTCTCCACGTCCAAGTACCATCACACTGGGGATTAGGTTTCAACAGATAAATTAGCAAGAGAGCTCAAGAAAAACATCTATTTCTGTTTTATTGACTATGCCAAAGCCATTGACTGTGTGGATCACAATAAACTGTGGAAAATTCTGANCTTGAAAAGACTCTGATGTTGGGAGGGATTGGGGAAAGGAGGAGAAGGGGACGACAGAGGATGAGATGGCTGGATGGCATCACTGACTCGATGGAGGTGAGTCTGAGTGAACTCCGGGAGTTGGTGATGGACAGGGAGGCCTGGTGTGCTGCGATTCATGGATTCGCAAAGAATCGGACCTGACTGAGTGCCTGAACTGAACTGAACTGTGGGGGGATACAAAAGTTCAGTCTACAGCATTTAAAAAGACTTTTCCAGAAAAAGTTAGGCCATCTCTACCTGTTCAAGAATGCCATTCAAGGAACCAGCCCCCTTTTTTTCTATTCTAACATCTTCACTATGGTTGTTGTAATTCCATGCATAATGCAGAAAGTTCAGGCATAGATGGAGAGTTAGAAGCAGGAGAGCTGTTTCACTGGCCAGGACTTGACTATATGGTAATCAGGAAAGTAGTGAAATTGAGTTTTAGCTTTTACAACCTCTAATAGCACTTGAGGAGAAAACTCTGTCTTTCATAAGTCAAAATGTCTTTGTTTTTTGCCATTTTAGAAATGACTTCTCTAGAAAGCAAGCATTTGTCCTTCAGTATAAATGTTCCAGTAAAGGTTGAAAATACTGAAAAATAGCACATACAGCATAATTTACATATATTTATAATTTATAAAATTATGTTTGAGGGACAAAAAGAAAAAGTGACCCTGAAATAACAAGTATTTATCACAGTGGAATCTGTGTACAGAATCTGTGTACAGTCCAGGGCCTCTTAGCCCTAGAGACCTACAACATGGCATACTATTCTGTGTCCTTTCTCAGGCAAAGTTCCAACCACAGTCTAGGAACACTGAAGGGCATGCAAGCCAAAGAGAGTTTTATATTCATAAAAACCAGAGAACAAGATTCATTAATGTACTTACAAGATATAAAAAGGAGCAAGGATGTGTCCCTTATTTCCCCACAGAGATATCCATCAGCTTTTTTTATTCAAAAGCTCAATTGCCAAGAAGTTTTCTGTTTACCCCGAATGTTAGTTACTCATGAGTGACCAAAGAATAGCAGTTGAAAATATATTCCTAAAATATTTATCCTGTTGGTTGTTATTTTCTGAGGCTTTAGACATTTCTTTGCTTCTGCTTTACTTTGTAGCATAATATGCTTTTAGAGTAAGCTGCATCTGAGAAGACCAATAACATTTAAGAACAAATAAGTTTGAAGTGGGAATAAACTTCAAGACAAATTTGTGAAACTTTTCTGTCTTCTGGCAGGCATGTTTATATGATACCCACTTTGAGGAAGTTATCCTACATTGAGTCAGTTCAGTCACTCAGTCGTGTTGGACTCTTATGACCCCAATAACTGCAGCTAGCCAGGCCTCTCTGTCCATCACCAACTGCCAGAATCTACCCAAACCTGTGTTATTGAGTTAGTGATGCCATCCAAACATCTCATCCTCTGTTGTCCCCTTCTCCTCCTGCCTTCAATCTTTTGNCACTCAGTCGTGTTGGACTCTTATGACCCCAATAACTGCAGCTAGCCAGGCCTCTCTGTCCATCACCAACTGCCAGAATCTACCCAAACCTGTGTTATTGAGTTAGTGATGCCATCCAAACATCTCATCCTCTGTTGTCCCCTTCTCCTCCTGCCTTCAATCTTTTGCAGCATCAGGGTCTTTTCCAATGAGTCAGCTCTTCGCATCAGGTGGCCAAAGGACTGGAGTTTCAGCTTCAACATTAGTCCTTCCAATGAACAACCCAGGTCTGATCTCCTTTAGAATGGAGTGGTTGGATCTCCTTGCAGTTCAAGGGACTCTCAAGAGTCTTCTCCAACACCACAGTTCAAAAGCATCAATTCTTCAGTGCTCAGCTTTCTTTATAGTCCAACTCTCACATCCATGCATGACTACTGGAAAAACCATAGCCTTGACTAGATAGACCTTAGTCGGCAAAGTAATGTCCCTGCTTTTTAATATGCTGCCTAGGTTGGTTGTAACTTTCCTGCCAAGCAGTAAGCGTCTTTTAATTTCATGGCTGCAATCATCATCTGCAGTGATTTTGAGGCCCCCAAAATAAAGTCAGCCAGCCACTGTTTCCCCTCTTTCTCCTTTTATTTGCCATGAAGTGATGGGAACGGATGCCATGATCTTCGTTTCTGAATGTTGAGCTTTAAGCCAACTTTTTCACTCTCCTCTTTCACTTTCATCAAGAGGCTCTTTAGTTTCTCCTTACTTTCTGCCATAAGGGTGGTGTCATCTGCGTATCTGAGGTTATTGATATTTCTCCCAGCAATCTTGACTCCATGTTGTTCTTGCTCCAGCCCAGCATTTTTCATGATGTACTCTTCATATAAGTTAGCAAAGCAGGGTGACAATATACAGTCTTGACGTACTCCTTTTCCTATTTGGAACCAATCTGTTGTTCCATGTCCAGTTCTGACTACTGCTTCCTGACCTGCATACAGATTTCTTAAGAGGCAGGTCAGGTGGTCTGGTATTCTCATCTCTTTCAGAATTTTCCACAGTTTATTGTGATCCACACAGTCAAAGATTTTGTCATAGTCAATAAAGCAGAAATAGATGTTTTTATGGAAGTCTCTTGCTTTTTTGATGATACAGTGGATGTTGGCAATTTAATCTCTGGTTCCTCTGGCTTTTCTAAAATCAGCTTGAACATCTGGAAGTTCATGGTTCACATATTGCTTGGCTTGGAGAATTTTGAGCATTACTTTACTACTGTGTGAGATGAGTGCAACTATGTGGTAGTTTGAGCATTCTGTGGCATTGCCTTTCTTTGGGATTGGAATGAAAACTGACCTTTTCCAGTCCTGTGGCCATGCTGAGTTTTCCAAATTTGCTCACATATTGAGTGCAGCAGTTTCATAGCATCGTATTTCAGGATTTGAAATAGCTCAACTGGAACTCCATCAGCTCCACTAGCTTTGTTCATAGTAATGCTTCCTAAATTCAGCATGACTTTAATCAGTGGTTTATGGAGAAAAGTTCTAAATAATGATGAGAGGAGGAGGCAGTACTCAGTCCAGGCAACAATATCAGTAAAGAGATAGCAACTTGATGTGAAGGCAGGGCTTAAGAGGCAGAGATTCTGTAAATCCTCTTTAAAGAAGAACATCATTAGTGAGGCCTGACAACAGATAAATTGACACTGTGTGTTGCATGAATCATGAATAATTGGACGAAAGGAAGGAAAGAAGAAAAGAAGGAGGGAAGAATGTAGGGGAAGGGACTACAACTAGCAACAGAGACAAGAGTAAGCCTTTGTTCCCAGTGCCAACAGTAAACCACTGTGAGAGTGGTTTATGTAACAAGAGTGCAGACAAGGAGCAATAAGACAAGGAACTAGTTCCTCAGACTGTTCATTTGCTATTAGTAACTCAGCTGGTAAAGAATCCTCCTGCAATGCAGGAGACCCCAATTTGATTCCTGGGTCAGTAAGTTCCCCTGGAGAAGAGATAGGCTACCCACTCCAGTATTCTTTTACTTTCCTGAAATCTCAGATGGTAAAGAATCCACATGCAATGTGGGAGACCTGGGTTTGACCCCTGGGTTGGGAACATCCCTTAGAGGAGGGCATGGCAACCCACTCTAGTATTCTTTTTTGGAGAATCCCATGAACAGAGAAGCCTGGCAGGCTACAGTTTATGGGGTCTCAAACAGTCAGAAATGACTAAGAAACTAAGCACAAACAGAGGGCCATTTTAAGAGTCTTATTCAGAAGAATGATAAAGAGCATGTTCCCTGTTTTAATTCAAAGTCACCAGTTCTAATATATGAATTTCTGTCTAACCAGTGAATTTCTGGGTACCTATCTGGAAACAGGACACAAATAATCTGGGCCAGTTTCCAATTACAAGAGGAATTCACAAGAACCATTTTACCTGAAAAAGGATCCAAGGATATTAGAAGGGGATATAGGGCAAAAGACTATTGGAAACCCAACAGTGATTCTGCTGGTGAAGTCTAAGTCAAGAAGGACTGGGCCAGAGTATTCCTGGGGCTTGTCCTGGCAGAAGCAGAAATACTTAGAGATATTCTGAATATGTTTGCCTCAAATCAGGATTATCAGTATACCTGGCTTGACTCAGGGTCACCTGTGTCTTCAAAAAATGTTTTGGTCAAGTTATCCAATGCACAAAGTTTTAAAATTTGGCAAGTTTCATGGGTTTATAAGAGCAACAAAAGCCAGTGCCTGCCTTACTCCTCTTCATTTTTGATTCTTGCTTTATGGAGGCAGCTATTTTGAATATTTTTCCTAGTAATCATTTTCTTATTTCTAAATATGTTTACACAATGTTCTGTGAGTTTGTAATTTTAATTCTGGATATTGTCTTTTATTTACCTCCCCTATAAAGGAGATGAGGATATAGCTTCTATGTCAGCCCAATACTTCACTTCATATGTATTTGTCTTTTCACTGTCCTCCCAATACATCCAGTGAGTACGTAAAGTTATTATCCAAAGTATACATAACTATCTCTGCAATTATTTTTCACAATTGAACCTTTTAGTGTATAAATATTAAAGATTCTTTATACTTATTTTTGCATAAGTTAAGATCACTTACATTTTCATTTCTTTAGCTTTCTGTATTTTTATCATGAATTCACTCTCATATTCAAAATGTTTCATTTTTTTTTTTCCCCTAAAAGTTTCATTTTCATTTTAGTCTAACTCTTCTTTTGGAAACTTCTATTCTCATTATAATAAACACTTCATTTTCACCTCCAGGATTCCCTTCACTTCTTGCCTGGCTTAAATCTCTGGTGTTGCCAGTTCCATGCCTTCTTACTCGATTACTTCTTCTACTCTGGTAGGATGTATCTATCAATGTGCTCTTGAGAAGAAATAGATGAGAGGTAAATACTTTTAGACCTTGCATTACTAGTATTTTCTTCCATTCTTGATTGATAGGATAGCTGGGTATAAAATTCTATTTTGGAAATGAATTCCTCTTGCAATTTTCAAGGTATGACTCAGCTGCCTCTAGTTTCCAGCATTGTTTTTATGAAGTATAACACAGCTCGGATGCTTCTCTTTTGAGATACTTGTTTTTCTGGAAATTTTTCTTATTCTTTATCAAATTTTGTGTCATGAAACATCACTATGATGTATCTCAATAAGCATTTTTCTTCATCTCCCGGTATATTAATTTGCTAGAATGGTTATAACAAGATGCCACAGACTCAGTGGCTAACACAACAGAAATATATTTTCTTATGGTTCTGGAGGCTAGAAGTTCAAGACCAATGTGCCAAAAAGTTTAATTATTTTATAAGTCTCTCTCTTTTACTCACAGATGACTGCCTTTTACCTGTATTCTTACATGGTCTTTCCTCTGATCAAGTGTGTCCCTAAGTGTCTTCTGGTATTGCTCTTATAAGGAAACCAGTCAGACTGGATTAGGGGCCATGCTAAGGATATCACTTTAAATTAATCACTCCTTTAAAATCTGTGTCTTCAAGTACAATTACATTCTGAAGTACAGTGGGTTAGGACTTCAGCATATGTTTGAAGGGACATAATTCAGCCCATAACACTTAGGGTAGTCCCCTTAATGCAGAGATATTTCCTTGAATTAATTTTTGTTAGCTTATATTTGAACTATTAACATGTTCTTTCTTTTTGAGGTTATTCTTTGGATTCTGGACTTCCTAACTGATCTTCTCATTCTCTAATTCCTTTCCAATTTCCATTTATATTTTTATTCCTTTTAGTGCTGTTCTTCAGCTTTATTTTTTCATATTCATTTGATTATCATATTATGTTTCTATTTTTTAACAGATGCTTTGTATTATCTATATGTTCTGTTTTTATGGGCTTGCTTTAATAATTTCCATTTCCCATGAAATACCAAGAAATATTAGCTTTTTTAAAAATTAATCTGTTCTTTGTATTTTTTTTTTCTTTTCCTCTTTTCTCTTAGATTTAGAGTTTTTGTTAGATGAATGATCCTCTTTGGCTTTCCATTCATATTTAGGAATACGGTGCCTTTGTCTAAAGTTAGTCTCACCAACTGGTCAATTTAACTAAAATTTAACTAATGGGTACTCTTTTGTATTTGTGCATTATTTCTTTTAGGTTTATTTTCCCCAGAGACTAATTCTCCAATGTGTTTCCTATGGTATCTAAATAAATATATGCTGATATTCTCAGGATTTTTTGTACTGAGTAACTAGGTACAAACAAGGAATCAGTTTTGTACTTTATCTCCTTCCTCTGATGAATCTTGGACTCCTGCCCTAAGTTCTTCATGATGTTTTTTAGTCTAGAGTTTCCAGACCTCAAACTCTTCAGAATAAACTCCATTTTTTCTGAAGTTTATTCTAACCTCAGCTTTCATAACAAGGTTTTCAACCCTTCATATTTGTTCTTTCTTTTTTATATCATTTATTACACCTTTTATGTCAATTTAATGAGGCTTTATGAGGACTGGAGGAAAGCATAGGTGTTTAATGCACCAGAGTCAATTAAGATTTTCTACTCAGGCCCCATAAAGGACAAGGGTGATGATAGAGCAGTGATTCTCAAGCAGAGACACTTAATAATGTCTGAATATATTTTCATCATCAAGACTAAAGGATGCTATACTGTTGGTGGGAATGAAAGTTGATACAGCCACTATGGAGAATAGTATGGATATTCCTTTAAAAACTAAGAATAAAATCACTATATGACCCAGAAATCCCACTACCAGGCATATAGGAAACCAAAACTGAAAAAGACACATGTAACCCAATGTTCATTGCAGCTCCACTTACAATTGCTGGAATATGGAAGCAACCTAGATGTCCAACAACAAATGAATGGATAAAGAATCTGTGGTATATATATATATATATATATACACATACATACAATGGAGTATTTCTCAGGCATAAAAGGGAACACATTTGAGACAGTCCTAATGATGTGGATGAAGCTAGAGCTTATTATACAGAATGAAATAAGTCAGAAAGAGTAAAACAATTATCATATACTAACACATATATATGGAATCTAAAAAGATGGTATTAATGAACCTATTTGCAGATCAGCAGTGAAGGCACAAATATTGAGAACAGACTTATGGACATAGGTGGAGTGTGGAAGAAGGAGAGGGTGGGAGGTATGGAGAGAGTAACACGAAAACATACATTACCATATGTATAATAGATAGCCAATGAGAATTTGCTGTCTGACTCAGGGAACTCAAACCTGAGCTTGGAAACAACCTAGAGGGGTGAGATGGGGAGGGAGGTGGAAGGGATGTTCAGGTGGGAGGGGACATGGGTAAACCTATGGCTGATTCATGTTGATATTTGGTGGAAACCAAAGTAATACTGTAAAGTAATTATCTTTCAATTAAAAATAAGTACATTAAAACATAGATAAAGGGTGATATATATCTAATGATTAGAGATCAAGGCTACTGATAAACATTGCACAATGCACCCAGATGGATTATTCAGCCCCAAATGCCATTAGTGCTAAGGTTAAAAAAAATATCTTCTAGGAGTTTGGAACTTTTCCTGTGGGAATGGTTTAACATTTTTAAGAATTTTCAAGAATCCTTGTATAAGGAGAAAGTTAGATGCTAAAGACTGTCGTAACCAAAGGAATGCTTTAAGATATAAAAAATAGTCACATTTTTGAGTATTTGTTTCAAATATCATGGCTCAGACAGTAAAATGTCTGCAATGCAGGAGAAGCAGTTTCGATCCCCTGGGTTGGGAAGATCCCCTGGAAAAGGAAATGGCAGCCTACTCCAGTATTCTTGTCTGGAAATCCCATGGATCATGGAGCCTGGTAGGCTACCGTCCATGGGGTCGCAAAAAGTCGGACATGACTGAGGGGCTTCACTTCACGTAAAATAGCATAATATTTAAACTAACATTTATGCTGAGATAAAAATGTTAATGCAGTAAGTTGGCAAGAAAATGTGTACCATTTTCTTATTGTATCTAAAAGAATCTACTGTGGTGGTTCTCAACTCCAAATACACTTTCTTTTATTATTTATTATTCATTTATTTTTTTTACGAAGCATATTTTTACTCTTTATTTTTTAATATAAATTCATTTATTTTAATTGGAGGTTAATTACTTTACAATATTGTATTGGTTTTGCCATACATCAACATGAATCCACCACAGGTATACACGTGTTCTCCATCCTGAACCCCCTTCCCTCCTCCTTCCCTGTACCATCCCTCTGGGTTGTCCCAGTGCATCAGCCCCAAGCATCCAGTAGCATGCATCGAGCCTGGACTCTTTAGTTTAAAACTAAAGCCACACTCATTTTAATAAGCAGCTTGTTACTTTATATATGTGGCAATTTATTTGTCTTTAAAAAAATGTTTACATAACACTTGTTTATCAGTAGATCATCTTATCTGAATTTCTTTAACCTTCTGTTTAGTTTACAAAGTAACCCTACTCCTTTCTTGCAGATAATATCTGATTCATACAACTACAGATATTGATAACCTCAGATGAGCTTTTAAAGGTGAATTAAAATAATTAAAACATTTCCTGACTTATTATAATAATGTTACAAAAATTGAGGGCTTTAAAAATATATGTTTTAATTTTATATAATCTTCAGTTTAATAAAGAGTACAGAATAAAAGTTCAAATGTACAATAATATATAATATTTTTAAAACTATACATCGCATATTGTGTGGCTAAAACAATAACATCTCACTGACATTTATTGAAAAATTATTATACACAAGGCATATATAATAATTTACTTACTATAAATTAACTGAGCTGTTTATCTATGTGTTAGGTACCATTTCAATAATGAGAAAAATACAGCCATGGGAAAAAAATCAGTGTATTGCAAGAGGTCAAACAATTTTCAAAACATGCTGCTGCTAAGTCTCTTCAGTTGTGTCCAACTCTGTGCAATCCCATAGACGGCAGCCTTCCAGGCTCCCCAGTCCCTGGGATTCTCTAGGCAAGAACACTGGAGTGGGTTGCCATTTCCTTCTCTAATGCATGAAAGTGAAAAGTGAAAGTGAAGTCACTCAGTAGTGTCTGACTCTTAGCGATCCCATGGACTGCAGCCTTCCAGGCTCCTCCATCCATGGCATTTTCCAGGCAAGAGTACTGGAGTGAGGTGCCATTGCCTTATCCATTTCAAACCATAGTCAGGAATTAAACTCAAGGATTCTGATTTAAGCAGCTATATTAACCATTCTGCTACTGCCTGGCTGAAGAGCTTTATAAATGTATAAATATATGGAATAATACTGCTGAGAAGAAATATAACCATGAGCTGATTTTGTTTCTTTTAAATACTATATGTATTATTTCCTGAGCATTTCATAATTTTATAATGGAAACTAATAATTAATCCCATTTATAAATTAAAAGTTGCATATCACCTGTTTTTCCTAAAATATGTATATGGCACAAATATTTATCCTTACATATGCTTAACTTCAGGGATTTTCATGAACTTCTTGTAGATATAAATTTATAAATATTGACCTTAATTATGAGGATTTATTTATTTCACATTAGGATAACCATGAAGTAGTAATGAAAGTTGCTCAGTTGTGTCTGACTCTTTGTGACTCTATGGACAATACAGTCCATGGAATTCTCCAGGCCAGAATACTAGAGCCTTTCCCTTG
Source organism: Neotragus moschatus (assembly GCA_006410615.1). NCBI lineage: Eukaryota > Metazoa > Chordata > Mammalia > Artiodactyla > Bovidae > Neotragus > Neotragus moschatus. The sequence goes on along the minus strand of SJYA01000987.1, from coordinate 229,986 downwards.
TCCAGGGTATCTTCCCAACCCAGGGACTGAACCCAGGTCTCCCACATTGCAGGTGGATTCTTTACCAGCTGAGCCACAAGGGAAGCCCAAGAATACTGGAGTGAGTAGCCTATCCCTTCTCCAGTGGATCTTCCTGACCCAGGAGTTGAACCGGGGTCCCCTACATTGAAGGCAGATTCTTTACCAACCAAGCTATCAGGGAAGCCCAAAACCTGGGCTCATCCAGGATAACCATAGCATTTTAACATTAACTGGCCTCCAGATATTAAAAATTACATAACTTTCTCATATGGACAGCATGTAAAGTTTACAACTTTCTGATAGTCTATTCTGCTAAAAACCCAACATTCTTGGGCTGTTTCTTCATTTGTCATGGTATAGTAGAAAGGGAAGAAGCTTTGAGTATCAAATATTTGAGATTATCAGTGTAAGAACTGCATTTCCTAGCTCTATAACCTTCAGCAAGTTGTTTAACATCTCTGAATTTTAACTTTTCTCACTTTCAAAATGAGAAGAAAACCTAAGTTATTGTTGTGCACAGGCTAAATTAAATAAATAGGTATAATACCCCAGTTTACACTGCTATCAATTTACATCTACTCCTGTTTCTGGTCCACAACCATCAGTTAAATCACATTCCTGGAGGGAAAAAAAAAAATCCATTAAACCTTACCAGTCTGCTTTTAACTCTATTCTGTCAAGAATTTTAGCCAAAATGATTAAAAAAAAAAAAAGCCCACTTTTCGGAAGGCTCCACGAAGACAGTGCAAAATTGTCCAAGGTGGTATAGGGGTAGACATGAGGTGTCTAAACATGAAAGTGCTATATGTGCTGACTTTGCAGTTTCCCCATCCTTATACCTAAGAGTAAATGTAGAACATAAAGTATGTTCAGAGAAAATGATAATTTGCCTTTTTTTCGGGGGAGGGGGCACTTCTTAAATTTGGAATTGTATAGCTTTACCCTTTAGTGGAATACTCCTATTTTCTGAGAAGATACACAACTTATGCTCTCTAAACTATATAACTTATCCTCCTAGAAGCACATGGCTTTTTTCCCCCCTCATTTTCTAAACTGAATTAAATATGACATAATTACACTAAAAGCAATTTAGTGTTTTAAAATTTTTTCAAACTAAAATCAGAATGAGACTGAAATATGTGGCTTTGACAGAGCCACTGGTGGACCTAAACTTCTCCACCTGGCTACCTTGAAGATTTCATATGCATAAAATTGACCTATGTTTCCTCTAGCTTGAAAACCAACTGACATGCAGAGTCATAAACACAACTGTCTCCAATAAGGAAGAAATCTTAGGAAACCACTAGTCTAAGACTTACTTTCTAGGAAAAGAAAAGTTTCAGTAACTACTTCAAGAAATCATTTTAAAAGTCATATTTAAAAAGATTACTTAATTAAATAATTATGGCCTATAAATGTTTGTTAAATATCCAAAATATTTAACCACAAACCTTGTGATTTCTCAACAAATCTTATATAATGATACAGTGTGATTTTTGCATCAAGTTAACTTATGAAATTGGAGAGTGAAAAAGTTAGCCTAAAACTCAACATTCAGAAAACTAAGATCATGGCATCTGGTCCCATCACTTCATGGAAAATAAATGGGGAAACAATGACAGACTTTATTTTTTTGGGCTCCAAAATCATTGCAGATGGTGACTACAACCATGAAATTAAAAGATGCTTGCTTCCTAGAAGAAATTTTATGACAAACTTAGCATATTAAAAAGCAGAGACATTACTTTGCCAACGAAGGTCCATCCAGTCAAGACTATGGTTTTTCCAGTAGTCAGATATGGATGTGAGAGTTGGACTATAAAGAAAGCTGAGTGCCAAAGAACTGTTGCTTTTGAACTGTGGTGTTGGAGAAGACTCTTGAGTCCTTTGGCCAGCAAGGCCATCCAACCAGTCCATCCTAAAGGAAATCAGTCCTGAATATTCACTAGAAGGACTGATGCTGAAGCTGAAACTTAATCCTTTGTCCACCTGATATGAAGAATTGACTCATTTGAAAAGACCCTGATGTGGGGAAAGATTGAAGGCGGGAGGAGAAGTGGACAACAGAGGATGAGATGGTTGGATCACATCACTGAGTCAATGGACATAAGCTTGAGTAAACTCCTGGTGTTGTTGATGGACAGGGAGGCCTTGCATGCTGCAGCCCATGGGGTTGCAAAGAGTTGGACATGACTGGACGACTGAACTGAACTGAATTTATGAAATTAGCAATCCTGGAATTCAATAGTTAATTTCCTATTTTATTTATTTTTGTATAAAAATGTACAGAAGTTAACATTTTACAAAGCAGAAGGCATTGTCTTTGCTTGCAAGCACTTACTATGAAAGTGTGCATATTTTGGAAGTAAATTAACTATATAATTATAATTTGATGTAATTGGTTAATTTATAATTATAAAGTCTCACTATTGCACATAGCATGTAAAATTATAGAACAAGATTAAAAATATTACACTTCAAATTCTGAGGCCAAATTAATACTGAACTTCTGAAACCAAATGTTAATATATGGTGTCTTTAAGTTTAAAACAATACCAATCCCCTGTTTGAGGAAGATTAATATAAAAATTAGTGGTGCATGACGATATTCCAAGTTAAATAGAATATCACTTCAGGAACTTCTTGGCTTTGAATTTAGATTGCATCTTACACATTACTTTTTTGATCACTATTTCAGAAGTCAAGATTTTATCTATTATTTATGTTAGAGCTTTTTGGTTCATGGTTTCATTTAATTCACAGTTTTAAGTTCAGAAATAATTTTGTAGACAACACTTTCTGTTGCTTACTGGAGCTTAATTTGCCTAATTTTATCAAAGCTCCAAATATTGCATTCTCTTGACCAAAACTATTTTTAAAAAATTTTTTCCAAACATATAACTTCATTGGAATGCTTGTGCTTCTTTTGTAGCTTAAATTCTTAAACGTTTCCCCTTTCAACTAAGAATTGCTGCAGCAATACCAAAGGATCTATAGACAAAGCTAAAAGACTGGTTGGTAAGAGTCTTAAAAAAATTATTAAGAATTAGTTTATATTGAGGAGATAAATTTTTTGTTCTGCAGGAAAGATTTTCAGTTCTATATATTGCAACTGTATACTCAGTTCTGTATGTTGTAACTCCTTTAGAGCTAACATATTGATGAAGGTTAGGATAAAATGTATAATACTTTCTTCTGTTTACTGTCATTTTCTTTCTGAAAAAAAAGTTTCTTTGATTTACATATTTTAAAATTTCGCTTGACTAGTGGAAGCTGTCACCTGCATTCTTGGTATTTAAATAAGAGAGTGAGCAACAGTGAACAAGTGATTGGAAAAATACCTGTTTTTGCATTTTCACATTCTTATTTTCTTAATGGAAAAATATACACATCAAAATTAAGAAAGAGAATAGTATCCAAGGGTTCAGGCCACAGTACCAAGAATTACCATGTATCCATAAATAGTATGTTAATCAGTAATATTAAAATATAACAGGAGAGGAAAATAAAGGAGAGTATTACTGGCTGGATATAATAAAGAACACTTTCACTTCAGTTCAGGCACTCAGTTGTGTCCAACTCTTTGTGATTCAATGGACTGAGTGTGCCAGGCTTCCCTGTCCATCACCAATCCCGAGTTTACTCAAACTCATGTCCACTGAGTCGGTGATGCCATCCAACCATCTCTTCCTCTGTTGTCCCTTTCTCCTCCTGCCTTCAATTTTTCCCATCATCAGGGTCTTTTCCAGCATCAGGTCAGTTCTTGGCATCAGGTGGCCAAAGGATTAAGTTTCAGCTTCAGCATCAATCCTTCCAATGAATATTCAGGACTGATTTCCTTTAGGATGGACTGGTTGGATGGCCTTGCTAGGCAAGGGACTCAAGCATCTTCTCCAACACCATAGTTCAAAAGCATCACTTTTGCAGTGCTCAGCTTTCTTTATAATCCAACTCTCACATCCATACATGAATAATGGAAAAATCATAGTTTTGACTAGATGGACATTTGCTAGTAATGTCCCTGCTTTTTAATATGTTATCTAGATTGGTCATGACTCTTCTTCCAAGGAGCAAGCATCTTCTAATTTCATGGCTACAGTCACCATCTGCAGGGATTTTGAAACCCCTAAAGATAAAGTCTGTCACTGTTTCCACCATTTCTCAATCTATTTTCCATGAAGTGATGGGATCAGATGTCATGATCTTAGTTTTCTGAATGTTGAGTTTTAAGCCAACATTTTCCCTCTCTTCTTTCATTTTCATCAAGAGGCTCTTTAGCTCTTCTTTGCTTTATGCCATAAGGGTGGTGTCACCTGCATATCTAAGGTTATTGACACTTCTCCCGGCAATCTTGATTCCAACTTCTGCCTAATCCAGTCTAGTATTTCTCATGATATAATCTGTATATAAGTTAAAAAAGCAGGATGACAATATATAACCTTGATGTACTCCTTTCCCTATTTGGAACCAGTCTGTTGTTCCATGTCCAGTTCTAACTGGTGCTTCTTGACTTGTGTACAGATTTCTCAGGAGGCAGGTCAGGTAGTCTGGTATTACCATCTTTTTCAGAATTTTCCACATTTTGTTGTGATCCACATAGTCAAAGGCTTTGGGATAGTCAATAAAGCAGAAATAGATGTTCTTCTGGAAGCCTCTTGCTTTTTCCATGATCCAACAGCTCTTGGCAATTTGATCTCTGGTTCCTCTGCCTTTCCTAAAACCAGCTTGAACATCTGGAAGTTCACAGTTCATGTATTGCTGAAGCCTAGCTTGCAGAGTTTTGAGCATCACTTTGCTAGCATGTGAGATGAGTTCAACTGTGCGGTAGTTTGAGCATTCTTTGGCATTGCCTTTCTTTGGGATTGGAATGAAAACTAATCTTTTCCAGTCCTGTGGCCACTGCTGAGTTTTCCAAATTTGCTGACATATTGAGTGCAGCACTTTCACAGCATTAGGATTTGAAAATAGCTCAATTGGAATTCCATCACCTCCACTAGCTTTGTTCATAGTGATGCTTCCTAAGGCCCACTTGACTTTGCATTCCAGGATGTCTGGCTCTAGGTGAGTGATCACATCATTGCAATTATCTCTGTCATGAATATTTTGTTTGTATAGTTCTGTGTATTCTCGCCACCTCTTCTTACTATCTTCTGCTTCTTTTAGGTTCATACCATTTCTGTCCTTTATTGAGCCTATCTTTGCATGAAACATTCCCTTGGTATCTCTAATTTTCTTGAAGAGATCTCTAGTCTTTCCCATTCAATTGTTTTCCTTTATTTCTTTGCATTGATCACTGAGGAATGCTTTCTTATCTCTCCTTGCTATTCTAACTCTGCATTCAAATGGGTATATCTTTCTTTTTCTTCTTTGCCTTTCACTTTTCTTTTTATAGCTTTTTGTAAGGTCTCCTCAAATGACAATTTTGCCTTTTTGCACTTCTTTTTCTTGGTATGGTCTTGACCACCACCTCATGTACAATGTCAGGAACCTCAGTCCATAGTTCTTCAGGCACTCTATCAGATCTAATCCCTTAAATCTATTTCTCACTTCCACTGTATAATTGTAAGGGATTTGATGTAGGTCATACCTGAATGATCTAGTGTTTTTCCCTATTTTTTTCAATTTAAGTCTGAATTTGACAAAAAGGAGTTCATGATCTGAACCAAAATCTGTTCCCTGTCTTGGTTTTGCTGACTGTATAGAGCTTCTCCATCTTGNTCACTTCCACTGTATAATTGTAAGGGATTTGATGTAGGTCATACCTGAATGATCTAGTGTTTTTCCCTATTTTTTTCAATTTAAGTCTGAATTTGACAAAAAGGAGTTCATGATCTGAACCAAAATCTGTTCCCTGTCTTGGTTTTGCTGACTGTATAGAGCTTCTCCATCTTGGGCTGCAAAGAATATAATCAATCTGATTTTGGTATTGACCATCTGGTGATGTTCATGTGTAGAGTCTTCTCCTTTGTTGTTTGAAGAGGGTGTTTGCTAATATAAAGCACTTCAAAACAGAATATGTTCATTAATTTGTTTTAAATTTTTTTCTCTCCTAACTAGTGAATGACAACCAAAGCACTAAAATTAAGTGTAAAGACACATTTTAGAAGATTAGCAATGAAGTTTAGTAACACAGTATGGTAAAGGCACGAAGAAACAGGAGTATTGTGGCAAGTTATATACATTTATTAATATAAATGGTTTGTTTGAAACTTTTCTTTTTGTGAGGCTACTGCATCTTAACTATGGAAATTTTATTTATAGGCAACTATTAAAAATCAATGACATGTAGCAACTTACTTTTTAATATATTTTTGCTTCTCTGTATGGATATAGATGGTGATTGGCTTACTAGCTTAACTATGTTCCGGAATGCTGCTTCTATTTGTAAAATTTAAGTCAGTCTGCACTTATTTCCCCTGTCCTCACACTGTCAGAATTTTACAATAACAATATATCTTGATACATTCATGTTCATTTTATTAAGTGAAAAAAAAAAAAAAAGGATTCCTCAGCCATATACACCATCAGTTAAATATTTCCTAATTGAACTCCATCTTTCTATGCTTAAGGAGTCATCAATGGACATACATCACCTCAAACCTCCTCTCAACTATGGCTGTGTCAGAATAAGACAGCAAACATAGGTTTGAAACCAATATTTTACATCTTTATTTCTTAAATATAAATATTCAGGTCACCCTGTATCTTAATTGTCTTATGCCCAATAAGTTTTTGTAATCACAGCAATGCTTTTAAGATTATTACTTAAAATTTGATATTAAAAAAAATAGCACAGTCTAAGAGCCTTATCTATATTCTCAGTTTTCCTCTGTCTTTTTCCTAGGCTGTCCTCTCTTCATTACTGCCAAAATAGTTGCGTCCATCTCTTTGTGATCCCATGGACTATATAGTCCATGTAATTCCCCTGGCCAGGATACTGGAGTGAGTAGCCTTTCCCTTCTCCAGATTTGTGGGCTAGAAGGACAAAAAATATTGAGATGTGGAAGAGCTAATTAGCTTTAGAACCTTAGTAAACTTACTTATGTGAGAGTCATAACTGTAAATACAAGCCTGCTGCAAACCACTCTGTCATCTGAGAGTAATCATAATGAGTACCATCTGCCCAAGAGGAGAGAGAAGGCTGCTTGGAGCAGTTGGCTTTGTAGGATGAGATGCAACTTGTGTCATTGTGTTCTAGCTCTTTGTTTCCAGGAAGTATTTGACAATGAATCTTATTTTTTCTTTTAAATATTGTTTACATGGGAGTTAAACATCAAATAAACAACAGATATTGATGTTAAATTCAGGGCTGATTTTCTTTACATTCCTCTTTCATCTAGCAGTGGATTATACTCTATTGTTTATAAATGCATTTAAATCATTTACACATTCTGTAATTAAAATCTTTGAAGTTTACCAGTTACTGATATATGCAAAACATCAATATGTGATGTACAGATAATAATATGCATATAAAACACTGTCAGATACTGCCAGTGTACACTAAAACTATTGGATATATTTTTCCATTAATAAGGGCCTTATTGTCTAGGTTTCAAGACAGGATATGTGCATAAGATTGATGACAGCTAACATTTTTGGTATGCGTTATCATTCAGGTAGTTGCTCATTGGGATACATTTTTTTTCTGATAATTACACAATAGCATTTAATTGCATATCAAGACATGATATGATTTGATAATTATGTATGGTCCCCAAACTAGTTCTGTTATTGTTGAGAGACTGAAAAGTATAAGGTTGATCAAAGTACTCAAGGAAGACATCAAAGAAGATGGTACATAAGATTATTACTGATAGATAGGAATAAGTTATTAAGGAGAGAGAAAAATAGGGAAGCCATATGGGTATCAATTAACAAAAGAAGATTATAAAGTTGTTTTAGGAAATGGCCTGTTTCAGATAACACTGGTTAATAAAGGTAATAAAAAATGGCCAGTTAAAGATTTTAACTAAAACTTAAGTACCAATTTGGGTAAGAGAGTAAGCAATCACTATGAGCCTGTGCTTGTTGAGACTGAGAGTAGAAGAGTTATGCTGACTTAAAGTCAAGGCCATGGTTTGAGGTGGGAATGTAGGCTATGATCTCTTGGATACCTCACCACTGTATATAGAACAATTCTGGAGGATCTATTTTAGTTATTATTCGGGGTAATGTTTCCATTAAAATTGTGTTTTATGTTTAGAAAAATTGTTTTGAGTAATACTGAGTGTTGGTGAATAAAGTCTGGAATAAAGTCTAAAAAGTCTGGATAAGGATAAGTAGGAAGAAGAATTAACAAAGCTGGAGAAACAGGAAAGAGAGGAAAAAAAATCCAAGTCATGTGAATTACAAATTACTAATAAAGTAAGCAGTTAGTATTAAGTGATGCTAACTTTGCCAGTACAATAAGTTTAACAAAGGTTGGCAGGATTTTATGATTAATTGTGCACTACTATCCCTTGTGATTATATTTTCTGAAGACAGTAAATCAAATTGAATTAAGCTAAGAATAAAATGAAGGAAAATAAACTTGTAACTATAATGGGAAAATTTGTCAATTAAAACAAAAAGGAAAATAACACAGTAGTCAGAAGATTCAGTGGCATTAACTGATTCAGTGAAGTCATCTCATCAGCAGGTAATGGTCATGGCATTCTACAAGATTAACACTGGCCAGTAGAACACTTCTCAATGATTATGATGTTTTATATCTTCACTGACCAATACTTTAGCCATTAGCTGTTGGTACTTATTGAGCTCTTGATATATGGCTGGTGCAACTAACAAAATGAATTGTTAATCTCAAATTATATAGCAAATGTAGCTAATAGCAACTATGTTGGATGGCAGATATAGATGTTACTGATATAAACAGGCGAATATCATCTTTTGAAATTAAAGTATGATTAATAATCAATAAGATTCATAAATTTTAAGTAATTTGATGAGTTTTGAGAATTGAATATTCTCATAAAACTGTCATCCAAAACAATAGATAAACATTTCCATTAGTCCAAAACATTACTTTGTGTTCTTTTCAAATTGATTCCCCTCCCAATTTAGGAAGCCACCATTTTCATTTTTTATATACAAGAATTCTTACAGTATTTTATCTTTTATGTTTGGCTTCTTCCATGTAACAAAGTATTTGGTGTTATTTTATGTGTCAGTTTCATCATATGGATAAACTATAATTTATTTAACCACTTTTCTATTTATGAGAACTTGTATTGTTTCCAGTTTGAAACTATTATACATCTACTGCTTATAGCTGAGGGAAAATGCCAGCCATGGCCATTTCTGCTGTGAGCTGTAGGACACCCAAATGACCTGGATTATGTAATAGAGATAACTAGCGGAAGACCTGTCCTCAGATACAGCTTGATGTAGGTATACATACAATACCACTAAGTTCTAATTTCTCTATCCATCTTAGCTTTTCTTCCTTTCCCACTCAGGGTCTAACTATATGGAAAGTAGCAGTCACTTCTAAGTATCCCCACATCCTTGGAAACATAATTCCATCATATAATATATAAATAATACAAATATGTTTCCTTCAGAGATAGCTTTTATGAAAACCAAATTCCAAAATGTAGTTAAAACCATCTAGCTTGCATGCATACAATATGATAGATAATTTGATTGGCAAGAGTATTGCTTTTTGAAGAAACCTTTGAGGAGGAAAACAAGCAGAGTATATAAATGGTTAATATTCTGGGCTGCCAGGAGCCAGGATGGGAGATCCCACCCATGACAAGGTCATGTGGAAGAGAACTGTTAAGCAAGGGTTCAGGACTTGAGGGGCTCCCTAGACCAGCTCAAGCATCTACCCCAAAACCAGAATCTGTCTGTCTTACTATTTTGTGCCTTTCACCAACTCTCCTGACATTAACAGGGGGCTATTCCCAACCACCTTTTTCTGGAGAAAATCAACTAAGGGCTCTAGTTAATAAGTCTCCTGGACATGAGGGGAATATTTCAAATCAACCCCCCTCTGTTAGCATTCTAGCTTGCTTGGAAGGTTTATCCAGACCCTTGCAGCTATACATGTGATTATTCATAGCCTCCCAACTGTGAAAGACATGGGAAACCTATAATATAGAGCCTTTCAAAGAGTTAAAAGTTATTAGAGTAGTGCTGGTGTAGGATTTCATTATTGGGCCAATGCTTGTTGCTAAGTTCCCATATCTCTTATCCACTGTGCACCTGGGAGTGCATTAGTTAACATAGTTGGAATGTAAGAAAAACAAGTGTAACCTTGAAATTAACCACATCCGACCTTTGAGCTAATTGGTTCTTTCTTGTAACTCACTGCACCTTTGCTCCATGAGAAACTCTGTTTAGCATTTTCTGAGGCTGACATAGATTAGAAATATAAAGAAAAAACATTTCAAGGGATAATAATTTTTCTGGTTGAGCAGCTTTTATCAAAAGATGGTCATAAAATGTTCACAGGCCTCCAAGGCCAGAAGTTAATGTACACAACATTGTTTATGGGAAAGGTATGCAGACAAAATTCTGGTTTCAATAAAGACAAAACAGATATAATATTTCTGCTGACTCTGTATGACTTTGCCTCTTTCATTTCCCTCTATGTACAAGTTAAGGTATAAAAGCTTCCCTGAAAAATAAAGTGACAGACCAGGATCAGTTCCATGAAAGCCTGGTTCCTCCATGATTTTCTTTCTTTCTTTCTCTCCTCTATTTTCTTTCTTTTTTTTTTTTAATTTTTATTTTTACTTTATTTTACTTTACAATACTGTATTGGTTTTGCCATATATTGACATGAATCCACCACGGGTGTACATGAGTTCCCAGTCCTGAACCCACCTCCCAACCCATATCATCTCTCTGGATCATCCCTGTGCACCAGCCCCAAGGATTCTGTATCCTATATCGAACATAGACTGGCGATTCATTTCTTACATGATAGTATACATGTTTTAATGTTTATCTACGACATTCTTTCTTTATCTCTCTCTATAAATCATTCGCCGATGCCGTTTCTCCTGAGGGTTTCCCTGGATCCTGTGGGAGCTGGACCCCGGCACTGGGTCTTGGACTAAGACAAATTTTAAATATAAGCACTATCCCTTGAAAGATATATGATATTGGTCAAGTTATTTGATTAATCTATTTGTTTGTGTATAAAGTGAAAATAATTTATTGTATCCATAACACTGTTAGGTGTTGACAAGATTAAGTGAGATGGTATATTCAAATGTTAGCATGCTAAGTCGTTTCGGTCGTGTCTGACTCTGTGCGACCCCAAAGATGGCAGCCCACCAGGCTCCGCTGTCCCTGGGATTCTCCAGGCAAGAACACCAGAGTGGGTTGCCATTTCCTTCTCCAATGCATGAAAGTGAGAAGTGAAAGTGCAGTCGCTCAGTCGTGACTGACTCCCAACAACCCCACGGACTGCAGCCTACCAGGCTCCTCCATCCATGGGACTCTCCAGGCAAGAGTACTGAAGTAGGGTGCCATTGCCTTCTCCAAATGTTAGCATAGTGCCTGGCAAAAAATATGTTAGTAAATATGAATTATCATTACTATTAAATAATCTCAATGAGTTTCTTCTATAAATTTAGAATTTAAAATCATGGGGGATTTTTATTTTATATGTGAAGACTTGAGAGGTCTGGAGCTAACTGTATATTCCAAGCTCATGCACTAGTAAACTGATGAACCAGAGCTAAGGCCCATTCTCCATTTTTTCTTTTCATTACAACAATATATAAGCATTTTTTCAAGCCTTGACCTATTATATTCACCTATCCTTTTGGAAACACGTGTACACCTGTGGTGGATTCATGTTGAGATGTGGTAAAAACAATACAATATTGTAAAGTAAAATAATAATAATAAATTAAAAAAGGGAAAAAAATGAATCTTATTTACAATCAGACAAGCAGAGTTACCACTCCCTGAGTCTCAGGGGATTGTGTTAATAATCAGGAAATAGATCAGTCTTAAAAATGACCAACTATTCCAGTTTTTTTTAATCCATTTCATTACTTCATCTGCTTCCCCTGTCTCCATACTCTGCTTTTGTCTTTATTAATTCTTGATTCTTTCTAAAGTATGCTCACTCTTAAACTTATCTAAAAGTCTATCACGCTGCCAGGAAGGTGTTCTTGAGATGTGAAGCTTTCAGTGTACACCAATCACACCTCTGAGGCTTCCCAGGAGGTCCAGTCATGAAGAATCCACTTGCCAATGCAGAGATGCAAGAGAGGTGAGTTCAGGACCTGGGTCAGGAAATTCCCTTGAAGTGGGAAATGGAAACCAGCCCCAGTAAATTCTATGGACGGAGGAGCATGGCAGGCTATAGTCCATGGGGTCACAAAAAGTTGGACACAAGTGAGCACAGCACAACAATCACACCTCTACTTCTGAAAAGACTACCAGCCTTGTCCAGAGGTTGACTATGTCAGCATTTCCTTTCTGCTCATTAGTGCCTTCTCCATTCTCACTTCTTCCCACAGACAAATAGGATATATGATCTGCTGTTAGTGCTTTCTTAAAGCTTGTCATCAAAGGGAATGTCAAAGAAAACTGAAGAGAACAGACTAAAGAGAAAACTATAAATGTGTAATTGCTATGCTTCTAATACACTGAATTCAATATCTGCTATTCCTTGGAGCTGCCATATTTGATATGTAGCACTTATCTTATTGGGAGTTGCCTCACACTGAAGAAACTGAAAACACTATAGAAGATTTGTTTTGATTCTTGGCAAGAATTGCCCTCCTGGTGGCAATAGACAGTATTTCTTCTCAAAATTCTGTGATGGTATTTTCCTGAAGAGTATTTCCTGCTAACTGAGGAGAAGCACAGCACCTGAAAGAATGGTTGAGCCCACAACAAAGTTCTTAAAGAAAAAGAGATGTGGGCAAAAGAAATGTAGATAGGTAGGAAGTAGCATTGGAAAGAAAGAGCAAGCAATAAAGTTCAGATGAGTTTGAAGAAAATCAAGTAATGGCAAAAAGGCAAGGCAGAGAGGAGGAGAGAAAAAGGAGGAGCTAAAAACAAAGGACAAACCAAAGTTTCTGAATCTAGAAAAGCCAAATGTTACCACAATTTATGGTAGTAACAGTGGGAAATGGTGATCCTTGCATTGGAAAGTTATTTGATCCCGCAATGTTCTCTGTAACATTCACTGAAAAAATAAGGCAAAGGGGAGAAGAAGAAAAGAAAAGAGAGACAGCACCTAGATGAGCAAACAAGTGTATTCTCTGGTAAGGAGGGAATAGAAACTCAGTTTATATTTTTAATGTTTGCCCATAAGCACCTAAGATTAGGTTATTATTTAAATTTAACAGATTGATAAATATGGTTATAATGTTGCCCCATATTGTGCTCATTGTGTTATTTTCAATAGTCCTTTGAAGTATGAATTTGAGAATCTTAACCAGGACTGTTTGAAATTTAAATATTGAATACTTAAACCTGTGCTCACTGATCTGACAGTTGGTCATTACATTTCTATGTCTTAATATGCAAGGGTAAATCATTATTTTAATTCTTACACAGGCTGTTATGGACATATTATAGAAGACAATTAGATTGATTATGTTCTGGGAAGAAAGTTCAGTTCATTTCAGTTCAGTCGCTCAGTCATGTCCGACTCTTTGTGACCCCATGAATCGCAGCATGCCAGGCCTCNCTTGGGACTGATGAGTGGGGATGATCTGGAGGGATGGTGTGGGGAGGGAGGGGGAAGGGAGGGGGTCCGGATTGGGAACTCAGGTGCACTTATGGCTGATTTACGTCAATGTATGGCAAAATGAATACAGTATTGTAAAGTAAAACAAACTAAAAAAATTAAAATTAATTAAAAAAAAAAGTGTGTTTGAAACAGGAAATAGAAGTCAATATTCTAAGTTGTAAAATGGCCCTGTTAAGTGTCAGAGAACAAAATTTAAAGAAGTGCCTTTCTCCTTGCAAAATATAGTCTTCTGTAGTGAGAAAAAAAATTTTTTAAAATTAAAGAGGAGCCAGCAAGAAAGATAAAGACTAATATGCAAAACAATGTAAGAATGTTTTATTTTCATAAGGGAAGGATAATTTATAAGTTATGGAATAGCACTAAATAATCATCTTAAGGATTTTAGAAAATGAAAGACATATATTATATATATTTTTATTTTGTCTTTGGTTTCAAGAGATTTTGCTGTGGTTTTTGTTTGCTTTTCAAGCACATATTTTGCCTTTATAAACCTTAGTCTTCAGAAGAAAGCTCAGATTCCTGTTGAAGATTTCTTTCAAGAGTTTTCTATAGTGTTCTTGCTGAAAAAATACTTTACTGTATTAGAAAGAAAAGATCAAAACAGCAAAGGAATAGATATTTTATTAAGCAATAAATTTTCTAAAGAACTTTGCTGTGAAAATGTAATCTATTTTCCTTTATACAAGAGCCTATCAAAAATGTGTGCAATTCTTAATCTCTCAGGAATGACATTATAAAAAATTATGATACCTTGGATGAACTGCACTACTCTAATTAATTACAGTAACCTATGTTAGCTAGCAGAACCAACTTATTTAAAATGTTTAAAGCACTGTTGCCTACAAGAAGCCTTATTGTTTTGACTAGCTATAATTTTCATGTACAATGGATTACATTATGTCAACAATGCATATATCCAAAGTTTACAATGATGTAGCTGATAATCACAAAATTGATTTGGACCCTTCATTTCCTTAAGGTATTTTAAAATAATAATTCTAAAATACAAATTGATTTTCATAGCATGATAGATATAAAATTGAATAGTTTGAAGTTCATCAAAATATTTCTAAGCTCAGATTTTCTTCATGGAAAATGGTATGTACATTTCACACTATCTTTCTCATTGTGTTTTACTTCAATTTCCTTAAAAATCATGAGGAATTCTGCCTTAGGCTTGGCAGTATAAATCAGAGAATAATCCCATGCTGTTGATAGTTGCTGCTTTGTGAACTATGATACTTTTAGGTTACATGTATTTTTTAAATTCCACGATACTGTCATTAAAAGGTTTATTTATCCTCTGTTTCAAGGACCTCAGTTTTAGAATTATTTAAAAACCTGGAAAGACAAATCAAAGATGTCACTCTCTGCATAATGCAAGAAATTAAATTTCTGAATGGGAGAAAAATATTTGCAAATTATATCTTATTAAGGGTTAGTATCCAAAATATGTTAAGAAAATTATAGAACTCAATAGCAAAACAAAACAAAACAAACAAACAAAAATCCGTTTAAAGACAGTCAAAAAGCCTTCCTGCTAAAATCTGGAACAAGTCAGGTATGGAACAAGACAAGACACTCTCACCTCTCTATTCAATATACTATTGGAAGTTCTAGACACAGCAATTAGACAATGAAAACAAATGAACCCAAATTGGAAGGGAAGAGGTAAAATTATTAATATATGCAGATGATATAATATCATAAAGAGAAAACTGTAAATATTCCATATAGAAACTACTAGAACTGATAAATGAATTCAGAAAGGCAGCATGATATAAGATTAATATTCAGAAATCATTTCATTTCTTTACAATAACAATTAAGTATCTGATAAGTTTTCTGATAAGAAATAAAACAAATATGTTTTCTGATAAAAAAAAGGAATGTAAAAAAATACCTTTTAAAATCACACCCTCCAAAATAAAATACTTAGGAATAATCCTGACCATGGAGGTGAAAGACTCATAGACTGAGAACTATAGAACATGAATAAAGGAAACTGAAGATAGTTCAAGGAAATGGAAAGATATCTCCTGCTCTTGGATTGGAAGAATCAATATTGTTAAAATGGCCATACTATCCAAAGCAATCTACAGATTTAATGAGACTCCTACCAAACTACCCAGAACATTTTTCACAGAACTAGAACAAATAATCCTAAATATCATATGGAAACGTTAAAGTCCCAGAATTACCAAAGCAATCCAGAAGAAAAAGAACAAAGCAGGAAGCATAACCCTCCCAGACTTCAGACAATAGTACAAAAATAGAAAGACTTCAGACAAAAATACAGTGTGGTATTAGCACACACACACACACACACACACACACAAACAATGGCAAAAAGAAGACACCCAGATCAATGGAATAGAATAGACAGCCCAGAAATGAATCTTAACACCTAGAGTTAATCTTCGACAAAGGAGACAAGAATATACAATGAGAAAAAGATAATCTTTTCAGCAAGTGGTCTTGGAAAGTTGAATGTGCATGCGTGCATGCATGCTAAGTCACTTAGGTAATGTCTGATTCTGTATGACCCTATGGACTGTAGCCTACCCAGCTCCCCTGCCCATGGGATTCTCCAGGCAAGAATACTGGAGTGGGTTGCCATGTACTCCTACAGAGGATTTTCCCAACCCAGGGATCAAACCTGGATCTGCTGCATCTCCTTCACTGAAGGTGGATTCTTCAAGGCTAAGCCACTGGGAAAGATAGGAAAGTTGAACAGTCACATATAAATCAATGAAGCTAGAATATACCCTCTCACTATACATAAAAATAAACTCAAAACGACTTGCTGCTGCTGCTAAGTTGCTTCAGTCATGTCCAACTCTGTGTGATCCCATAGATGGCAGCCCACCAGGCTCCACCATCCCTGGGATTCTCCAAGCAAGAACACTGGAGTGGGTTGCCATTGCCTTCTTAAGACATGACACCATAAGACTCCTAGAAGAAATCATAGCCAAAACATTCTCTTACATAAATCATATCAATGTCTTCTTACATCATTCTCCTAAGGCAATAGAAATAAAAACAAACAAACAAACAAAAAAAAAGAGGACCTAATTAAACTTACAAACTTTTGTACAGCAAAGGAAACCATAAGCAAAATGAAAACACCAACCTACAGAATGGGAAAACATATTTATAAATAATGCAACCAACAGGACTTAATTTCCAAAATATACAAACAGTTCATACAACTCAACAACAACAATAAAAACCAAATAACCCTATCCAACAATGGGCAGGAGACTAAATAAACATTACTTCAAAGAAGACATACAGGTAGCCTAGAGGCACATGAAAAAATACTCAACAGAGCTAATTATTAGAGAAATGCAAATCAAAACGACAATGAGGTACCACTTCACACTGGTCAGAATAACCACCATTAAAAAGTCTACACATAAGAAATGCGGAAGAGGATGTGGAACAAAAGGAACCCCCCTATACTGTAAATGGGAATATAAGTTGGTATAGCCACTGTGGAAAACAGTTTGGAGGTTCCTCAGAAAACTAGAAATTGAGTTACAATATGATCTAGCAATTCCAGTCCTGAGTATATATCTGAACATCTGAACAATACTATAATTCAAAGAGATGCACGCACTCCTATGTTCATAGCAGCACTATTCATATAACCAAGACATGGAAACAACTTAAAATTCATGAATATATGAATGGATAAAGAAGATGTCGTACCCACCAGTCCCACTACTGGGCATAAACCCTTAGGAAACCATAAATGAAAAAGACACATGTTCCCCCAGTGTTCACTGCAGCACTATTTACAACTGCTAGAACATGGAAGCAACATAGATATCCATTGAAAGAATAATTTGTGATACTATACACAATGAAATATTACTCAGCTATAAAAAGGAATGTATTTGAATCAGTTCTAATGAGGTAGATGAACCTAGAGCCTATTATACACAATGGACTAAGTCACAAAGAGAAAGACGATATCATATATTAATGTATATATATGGAATCCATAAAGATGTTACTGATGATCCTATTTGCAGGGCAGCAAAGGAGACACAGACATAAAAAAACACATTTATGGTCATGGTTTAGGAGGGAAGGAGTGGGGTGACTTGAGAGAGTAATATTGAAACATGTACATTAACATATGTAAAGTGGATAGCTGGTGGGAATTTGTTTTATGATGCAGGGAACCCAAAGCTGGTGCTCTGTGATGACCTAGAGGAGGGGGATGGGGGATGGGGAGGGAGGTGCAGGGGTTGTTGTGGGGGCTTATGTATAACTATGGCTGATTCATGTTGATGTATAGTGGAAACCATCACAATATTCTAATCAAATTACCCTACAATTAAAAATAAAATAAAAATTAAAAGAAGACATCTGTCATTCAAATATAAAGTAGAATATTATTCAGCCATAAAAAGAACAAAATAATGGGATTTGCAGAAACACAGATGCATCTAGAGATTATACTAAGTAAAGTAAGTCAGAAAGAGAAAGACAAATATACCACATGATGCCACTTATATATGGAAACTAAAACGTGACACAAATGAAAGTATCTATGAAATCAAAACAGAATCACAGGGATAGAGAAGAAGCTGGTGGTTGTCAAGGGAGAGTGAATCAGGGGAGGGATGGGATTGGAGATTGTGGTTAGCAGATGGAGGCTTTTATATATGGAGTAGATAAGCAGCAAGGTCCTACTGTATGGCACAGTAGGAACTATGTTCAACATCCTATGATAAACTGTAATGGAAAAGAATGCTCAAAAAAATCACTGTGGAGAGTAATTGCAGCCATGAAATTAAAGACATTTGCTCCTTGGAAGGAAAGCTATGGCAAACCTAGACAGCATATTAAAGAGCAGAGAGATCACTTTGCCAGCAAAGATACAGATAGGCAAAGCTATGGTTTTTCCACTACTCATGCACGGATGTGAGACTTGGACCACAAAGAAGGCTGAGAACAGAAGAACTGATGCTTTCAATCTGTGGTGCTGGAGAAGACTCTTGAAAGTTCCTTGGACTGCCAGAAGATCAAACCAGTCAATCCTAAAGGAAATCAAAATTGATTTATTCATTGAAAGGACTAATGCTGAAGCTGAAGCTCCAGTAGTTTGACCATCTGATGCAGAGTCGACTCAGTGGAAAAGACTTTGATGCTAGGAAAGACTAAAGGCAAAAGGAGGGGATGGCAGATAATGAGACAGTTACATAGCATTACCGACTCAATGGATATGAATTTGAGCAAACTCAGGGAGATAGTGGAGAACAGAGGGACCTGGCATGGGGTAGTCCATGAGGTTACAAAGAGTCAGAGATGACATCGTGGCTGAATAAAAACAATATATAGTTGAATTGCTTTGCTGAACAGCAGTAATTAGCACATTGTAAATCAACTATATTTCAACAAAAAATACAATAAAAACAAAACAGAAAATGCACAAGAACCTGAACAGATGTTTTTTTTTTGTTTGTTTGTTTTTTTCCAAAGAAGGCATGTAGTCGGCTGAGAGTTATATACTCAACATCACTAATGGTAAGGGAAATGCAAATCAAAACCACAATGAGATATCACTTCATGCCTGTTAGAATAGCCATTATCAAAAACATAAAAAAATAACAAATGTGGTGAGGATGCTGAGAATAGGGAACTTTTGTGAACTGTTGGTGGAAGTCTAAATTTGGGTAGCCACTATGGAAAACTGTATGTAGTTTCCTCCAAAAAAAAAAAAAAAAAAAAAAATTGAACTACCGTATTATCCAGCAATTCCAGTTTTGTGTATTTATCTTAAGAAAATGAAAATACAAACTCTAAAAGATACCTGTATCACCATGTTCAGCACAGCATTATTTATCATAGTAGAGATATGAAAATGTTCCTAGTGTTCATCAACAGAATAATAGATATAGAAAACTGCTATATACACAGTGGACTGTTACTCATAAAAAGAAGGAAATCTTGCAATTTGCAACAAGATGGATAGACCTTGATGATATGCCATGTGAAATGAGTCAGACAGACAAAGACAGATACCGTGTGATCTCACTAACAAGCGGTATCTGGAGGTAAAAAGAAAACAAGCTCATATATACAAAGAACAGATTGGTCGGTTGGGCAAAATGTGTGAAAAGGCTCAAAATATACAAGCTTCCAGTTATAAAATAAGTAAGTCACAGGGTTGAAATATAGAGTATGGTGACCCTAGTTATTAATATTTCTGTGCTGTATATTTGAAAGCTCCTCATGGAGTAGCTCACATCAATGAAAGAAAACTTGTATACTGATGGATTTTAGCTAGGCTTATTGTGGTGATAATCATTTCCAATATATACAAATATTGAATCATTATATTGTCCACTTGAAAACCATGGTATATGTAATTACATTTAAATTTAAAATGCTAAGGAAATATTCCTGTGGTTATAAACTATCCCTCTTTACCAAGAGAAAACATAATTCTTCTGCCTAGAATTATATAATGGAAACTCAGAACTTTAGGGAATAATAGGCCACCAATGCTCCCTTGGACTGACAGTTTCAGGAACTTGAAAAGTGTACTTTTCTCCTGGTTGTTGCCTTTGCAGCATTCTCAGATGCCAGCATATGGTGGTGAGCATG
This sequence comes from Neotragus moschatus, assembly GCA_006410615.1. Lineage (NCBI taxonomy): Eukaryota > Metazoa > Chordata > Mammalia > Artiodactyla > Bovidae > Neotragus > Neotragus moschatus. The sequence continues at coordinate 209,606 of SJYA01000987.1, read as the reverse complement.
CGTTTAAGTCACCTTTTGTGTTCATAAATAATAAGTCTCAGGCGCTGCTCTCTTTTACTAGGAGCCCTGGATACTCTTTTACCAAATAACTCTCCTGGCTGTACCTACTATATGTTTAACTTTAGACAACAAATCACTTCTTTATGTAGTTTTTAAAAGAGTGTTGTCATTTAGTTGCTAAGTTGTGTACAACTCTTTTGCAATCCCATGGACTGGAGCCCTCCAGGCTCCTCTATCCATTGAATTTCCTTCTCCAGGGGATATTCCTGACCGAGGGATCACACTCATATCTCGCGATTTGGCACATCTCCTTCTTTACTACTGAGTCATCAGGGAAGCCCAAAAGTAGTGTTAGGAAAATTATTATTCAAGGCAAAATTAATAAGGGGTTCTGATTCTATGAAGCTAAAGGGACTTGCCCAAGGTCAAGATCAAGGTTTCAATTTATTACAAATTTTTCCGCAAGAATAAATTCCCTGGGACCTGGACAATACCATCTTCAACTTGCAGTCTTGGCTCCATATTCATCGTATGTTTCAAGTTAGTATCCTGCTCATTCTGATATCCAGGCCTTTGTAAGACTGGTTCCTGTCCTGGTAATACTCTGTCCAGCCCCTACTTTCTTCACTTGGCTAATTGCTGACCACCCTTTTGCTCTAAGCATAAAAAAGTGTCAACTTATTCTAATAGATATGAGTGTGGTACATATAAACCTACGTATTACATATTTATACACAAATGCAAACACATACACACAAACACACACACACTGAGTGTGCACAGTTGAGGCAAGATTCAGCCATAGAAACAGACCAGCAGGAGATATAAACTAAGAGATCAATTGTAGGACACCACCTTGCAGGATATTAGAGCTTGGCTGGGTAAGTCCAATACCTGAGGCAGACTATCAACAAAGGCAGTCTAGAACACTGCTAGCCATGACTGAAACTGCTTTCTACAGGGGAATGTCTTCTTTATCAGGGAAACCTTAGGTCTGACTTAAGGCATTTCGATTGATTAAATCAGGCACATTTAGATTATCTGCAGTAATCTCTTTTATTTAAAGTCAACTGATTATAGTCACATCTATGGAAATACCTTTAGAGCAACACCTGGATTAGTATTTGATTGAATAACAAAGGACTGTAGCCTATTAAAATTCACACAATAAGAATTCATCACAATTGTATGTGAGCTAAGTGAGTTGAGGAGTGCACTTTATTTTATAGCTATATAATGCCATATCTCTTTTTCTTAGTATTGTTAGCATCTAAAATCCAGGACTGAGTTTTGAAATCCTTGGTTCTAAGAATATTGCAAATATATTAATAAGTATTATTAGAATTATATTGATATACATGAAAATCATTTAAGTAGTGAATCATTGATTTTATATCACTGTACTTTGACAACAAAGGTCCATATAGTCAAAACAATGGTTTTTGAAGTAGTCATGTATGGATGTGAGAGTTGGACCATGAAGAAGGCTCAGTGCCAAAGAATTGATGGTTTTGAACTACGGTTTTAAAGGAGACTTTTGAGAGTTCTCTGGACACCAAGGAGATCAAACCAGTCAATCCTAAAGAAAATCAAACCTGAATATTCATTGGAAGGACTGATGCTAAAGCTGAAGCTCCAATATTTTGGCCACCTGATGCAAAGAGCTGACTCAGTAGAAAAGAGTCAGACACAACTGAGCCAGTGAACAACAAGTTATCCAAACACATTTACCCATATTGTGTGGTGTCAATTTTTAATCTAAGTATAGCCTATTCTTCCAGCATCCTGGGAGATCTATTACAATGCTATTTTCTTCTGAAACATTTAAATATTCTTTGCAAAGGAGAGGTACAGATGAGAAGTAGAAGGGTAAATCTTCATGAAAGATGTGGGGTTGGATCTGACCACAGAGAAAACATAAGATTTACCTAAGAAGAGGCGAAGCCTTCTCTATAAAGGAAGAAGTATGGGGCAGCTGAGGTGTTCCTAGCAAAGCTTCATACATAAATAGGACAGTCTGCTTTCTGAGGAAGATTTAGGTATGGAATAGTAGGGGAAGAAGTTGGAAAAGGAAGCTGTGACCAAACTGTGGAGGAACATCAATACAAAGAAACAAAGTTGGAATTTATCTTTATAGGTAAGACTTCCTGAGAGAGTCATCAGCATAGTGAGTGGTGACAAGAATAATTGAACATGAGAATTTGAGAGAACACTTTAACTTAATAAATGTATCAGATGGAATACTTACCATAATGGACAGGATAAAATGATTTATTTTAGTGCTAATAGTAACACATGGAGCCAATGTTCTAATGAAAATGATTTGGTTTAATGAATTAACTTGTAAACCTACTGGGCAAGATATCTAATGCTATGTCAGGTACTAGGCTTAGCATACAGCCACTTTTCAAAAAAATGAAATGTAATAATGGGACTTGTCAAAGCTCTGAAGTAATAAATGTCATTAAACCCAAGAGACAAGGAGATAGCTTTGCTTTCATTTACTGAGGGACCTAAAATCCCAGTTTCTCAGGAAAACCTAAAAGCCTGTTAATAAATTTACATTTGAAAGACTGCATACATTATTTAAAGCCTGATTCAGGCCTCCCCAACATAAAGGATAGGGAGTTTTACCTACAGTGATTGGTCTCTCAGAGATGTGTGGGAAATTACCCCCCTCCTAATCACTGAATTAAATAGAATTTGCTAGCATTGGTTTAATCAGTACCCTGTAATCAAATCAGGCATGAAATCAAGTTTTGATTATACATTATTCTCCCTATTATGAACAAATTGTCAAATCACTGGCAACACCCCTAAGTATGGAGGAGGATGGTAAAGGAAGGGGGAGGCAAATAGTTTATTTAGCGAAACAGAAATATAGTTAGATTTCACCAAGTTTACAGTTATTCGGCATTCTTTTCTGAACTCTCTTGAAAAAACTATGGTTCTAATAATACATCTTAAGTCTGCCCTAAAAGGCTCAACAAGTAGAGATAAAATTACTTGTTTTCTCTGAAATCTCTAGAAAATGTACTAGTGAACCTATTTGCAGGGCAGAAATAGTGATGAAGAAGTAAAGAATGGACTTGTGGACACAGAGGGAGAAGAGGAGGGTGGGATGAATTGGGAAACTAGGATTGACATATATATTCTACACTGTGTAAAATAGATAGCTAGTGGGAAGCTGCTGTATAGCACAGGGAGCTTGGCTCAGTGCTCTGTGATGACATAAATGGGTAAAATGAGAAGGTGGGGGTGGGGTAGAGGGAGTCAAAGAGGGAAGGAAATTATATGTACATAGTGGAGAGCTCAGCTATTTTTATTCTTGGTTTTCTGTTGCCTTCTTTCTATAAGTATATTAGAGAACCGTCGGAGACAGAAAACTATGAAGTGTTGCTTCTTAGAAATGACTATGAAAGCTTTTATCACTGCTATACCTTTAAGAGCCTCAGCTCTACGCTTTTTGAAATTTTTGGGAGAGTGAGTCTATAATTTCAAGATACTTTAAATAGAAAAATTTGAACCACATCTTCCAAGAGCCATTCTTCATAAATATATTTAGAATCAAGCTTAAAAATCACCACCAGCAAATCATTTTCAAAGCTTATATGGCAACTGAACATTCTTCTACTTAATTTTTCAGCACTGCTTTATTATAAGACATAAGTTGAAGAAAATAATAAGCTATTTGTATTGTAAGCTAAAAAGAATGAGAATCATAGACTGTATCTGCAGCAATCTCTTCTGAGAATGGCAAGAAAAATAGACATTTCAACTGTGCCTTTAGATTCGCAGTCAGGTTGATGGAAACAAATAGCCCCAGGTCATTCACGTTAAAACCTAACCAGTGGCAGATTCATGTCAATGTATGGTGAAACCAATACAGTATTGTAAAGTAAAAATTAAAAAAAAATTAAAAAAAGAAACAAACAGTCGGCCAACCAGAGATGTAGAATTGGTATGGAATTTAAAGGCTCAAGAGACAGTTTTTTATGACAGTTAACCCGGGGTATCCTCTAGTGCACATTAATAAAGTCTCCTTTATGTACAGTTGGGAAGGTCTCCTGGAGGAGGAAATGGCAACCCACTCCAGTATTTTTACCTAGAGTATTCCATGGACAGAGGAGCCTGGCAGGCTACAGTCCATGGGGTCGCAAAAAGTCAGATGTGACTGAGTGACTAATACTAATACTATAGTTGGCTTACTTTGTTGTACAGCAGAAGCCAACACAACATATTGTAAAACAATGTTATACTTCAATAATAATGTCCTCTAAAATACACCATTCTAAAAAAAAGCAATTTTTTCATTAAATACTCTTATCTAATTATCCAAATAAAGGTGGCTTATACAGAAAATAATTATGAAAATTTTACTTTCTTCTAGATAAAGTCATGTTTAGGGTTGACCACCATGTCAAATTTTTTACTTATATATTCACATTAAATTCTAACAACAATCCTATGAAGAAGAATTTTTACAATAAGAAAAATGAGATTAATTTCCTTAACATACAGTTAAATAGTACATTTGAAATTAAAATATACTCAGTCCTATTTTTCATATTACCATTATAAAAGCCATTTTCCCATTGCAAAATTTGTTTTACCTGTTCAGGATGCCATGAAGTAGGTAATGAGCATGGGGAAAAGTATTCTCTCAGACTAGCAGAGCACTAATAAATTAAATCTTTCCAAACTGATAAATCAGACAAGATTATGATTAATACATCATTCGATTTAAAAAATAAAGTTTGTTGGTGACCCAATGTATTTCTGCATAAATTCAGCAATACACAATTATTCAGAATAACCCAGTGTGATTTATTAAAGGAATGCATGGTGTGAAAAATTAGAAAATTTTTGCATCCAGCACTAAATCTATTTTAACAAAAATGGTAATAGTAAAGTTGAGTGACTTGCAGACTATTGCTCAATCATTTGATTGATTGGAGAATTTTGTTTTGAGGGGCAATTATATGCTTAACATTGAATTTTATTATTTAGAAAGTGAAGTTACATGCAGTCCTGAGCCCTCAAAAATCATTTTACTTCTACAGAGACTTTATTACATTTTTAACAAGTAGAAATAAAACTTGGTAATTTGTTTAAAGAAGACTATGATGAGAAGAGCTGATTCATTGGAAAAGACCCTGATACTGGGAAAGATTGAGGACAGGAGGAGAAATGAGCAACAAAGGATGAGATGGTTGGACTGCAACACCAATTCAATGGACATGAGTTTGAGCAAACTCTGGGAGAGAGTAAAGGCCAGGGAAGCCTGGCATACTGCAGTCCATGGAGTCACAGAGTCTGACATGACTCAGTGACTAAACAACAACAAAAACAGTTGTAGAACATGACTAGAATGATTTAATGAGAAAATCACAGAAATGATCAATGAATCAATGGACAGAGAGGCACATCAGAGCAAAATGTGGCCAAGTGAATGACAAGAACAAAGCATTTGGGCTAAAAAGTGACAACAATTTGAAAAAGAAAGGATATTGGCTAAAAGCAGAAAGATAAATGTTTCCCTATAATTTTGTCTGGTTATCAGAAAAAGATATTGTTACATCCAAAACTGTGAAGGAAAATTATAACCCGAGAATTGTATGTTCAATTAAGCTATCATTATTGTGAAAACTGTCTTCTCAAACATACAGAGACAAAATCATTTACAAGAAACTATTTTGAAACAAGAGCTAACTGACTATTAGAAACTATACATTAAAGTGACATGCAATAAAAATTAATTTTCATCACTCCAACAATATTTATTGCACTGTAATCATGTGCTATCTTATAAGGAGGAGCAGAATGTACATAAATAATCAAGATTTATTGTTTTCCTCTACAAAGAGCTCAGGCAACATAAGGTAGCAGCAAATAACAATAATACAGGATGATAAGGGCAATAAAGGCACAATCAAAATTTAAATGGAATATATTTGCAGGAAAAATTCTCTCTGCCTAGCAGAAGAAAGGGATGTGGGATGATCTCAGGAAGTTATACAGAAAGTATCACCTTTAAAAATGAGTAGAAGTGGTGGCATGAAAAAAGAGACAGAACAGATGAGGAAAGAAGAACAGGAAAGAGACTATCATGTGAACTAAGTATGAAGAATGGAAAAGATAAATAAAATGTTGTACGATCTGGAGATAAGTGATTTGACCAAAGAATTTGGTACGTGAATGAGAGGGATGAATGTGGGAACATAATCTGGAGTATAATTATGATGGATCTTATACTCTGTTATTTATTTTAAAATATTTAATATAAAGCAAAACTTAAAGAACATCTGGAAGTTAATAAATTTAGATAGTGCTGGTGGTTTAGTTGCTAAGTCATGTTTGACTCTTGCAAATCCCATGCCAGGCTCCTCTGTTCATGGGATTCTCTAGGCAAGAATATTGGAATGGGTCATCATTTCCTTCTCCAGGAGCTCTTCCTTACCCAGGAATCTAACCCAGGTCTCCTGCATTGCAGGCAGATTCTTTACCAATTGAGTTACAAAGGAAGCCTCAAGTTTAGATAGTATGTTTTATCAAATACACTTCATTCCATTCTTCAAAATTTAAAGCCTCATACTACTTTCATGAAAGTGTGCAGGTGATTTCTTTCTTTCTTTCTTTCTTTTTTTTTAGCCTAGACTTTTAATTTTTGGAGGTTTTTTGGTTTGTATGTTTTTGTTGGTCAGATGAGAGTACTTATATTATGTTTTTTGACTTAAAGGAACAAATTTTTCAAATTTCCCATTTCACTGTGAACATCTGTGTTCGAAAAGTAACTATGAGCTTGCATCAATATTCTGTGTCCTAGGATAAACTAAGCAAACAGTCTTTTTCAAAATGGGTATATAGATATTCAGTATGTATGTATGTAAAATCAGTCACTCAATTGTGTCTGACTCTTTGTGACCCCATGAACTATAGCCTACCAGGTTCCTCCATCCATGGGATTTTTCCAGCCACGAGTACTGGAGTGGGTTGTCATTTCCCTCTTCAGGGATCTTTCCAACTTAGGGATCAAACTTGGGTCTCCCACATTACAGGCAGATGCGTTACTATCTGAGCCACCAGAGTAGTCATTTTAATATCTTTTTTGCAGCTGCTCACTTTCTCTCACATACCTATAGGGCTTCAGATTTCAAATGATACCAGGAGTTTAAAAAATACATAAATTATTTTTTAAATTTCCATTGCTATTTAAAAAGTTTTAAAAGCATACTACTAGTATACATTTAAATAGTGCACTAGAATATCCATTCTTAATTTTGTATAAAAGTGTCACTTTTCTTAGAATATTTTTCTATTTTGAAAAATTGATGAGAATCCTATGGATTGATGTGTTTAGAAGTTATGTTTATTGCTCATTTTGAAGTTCCTATTACCATCTAGCAATGAACTTTTGTTTCTTTTCTCATCCTGATACACTCACACTGATAACAGAGAGAGCTCAGCCAGCCACACACAGCCCTATGCTGACATTTCAGTGAGAATCTTTCTTCCTGTCCTGCGAAGTTAGTATTGCTGAACTGCAACCTTTCTCTGTGTACAGAAATACTCTTTTGAAGCATTACTACTGTTACTGCTGCTAAGTCAACCAGGCTCCTCCATCCATGGGATTTTCCAGGCAAGAGTACTGGAGTGGGGTGCCATTGCCTTCTCTGTTTGAAGCATTTCTTGACGTCAAATTCAATGTTATTTTCAAATAGATTAAGGTGCCTCCAGAGTGTCAATATTGATAAACAGCCACTCTTGTAGAGCTGATGGGTTTTATATTAAAAAAAAAATAAATAAAAGCAACCAGTGTACACATTGGGACACAACAAACACCTCCCTTTCTATATAGAGCTTACAAAAGACTCCACAGGATCCCTGGCTTCATGGGCTCTGCGCTAGCAGGCCTATTTACTCCTACTGTGGCAAGCATATGTCTCCAGTGTTCATGAACGGTTTACGGCTTTGTCAGGCATCAATTGCAGCAAATGTCTGCTTTTCTGTACTTGATTATACCTTTTGTTCATGCTTTTCCTCAAAGCCTTATATCAGAGGTTTTCAAGGACTAACACAGAAAGTGGCAAGCAGGAAGTGAGATGTGCATGTTGCTCACATTCTGAGACCCTGTCTGTGATGACGGCATGGCTCACAGGATCCGGGATCACTAGGTTTTCCATCCTTTGAACCCATTCCAAATATATCTGGAATAAAAGACCTCTCTAAAATTGGTTTCTTATGTAAATACATTACTAGCTTTACTTTTCTTAGCAGATAACTACTGAGATTCTTCACTATCTTAGCACATAACCTGTACATACAAGTACACACAGGTTATATACACCTGAATAACAAGTATATACAAAAATTCTTGGGATTTTGACTTTATATGTAAAAATATAAAGCGGATAAAAGCTTCATGTTGACAAAGACAAGATTTCTGTTACTATTGGTAACACAATATTTTTCGCTCATTTAAATTAAAAGCTCGTCTTGCGGGCTAACATTTATATCCATCCTATTTTAGACCTTGATCCCCAGAAAACAAAACCTGAGGCAAAGATTATTGCTGTTTTTTTGATTTAGGAATAACAATCAAAGGGTAACAAGAATGAAGGAAAATGGAAGGTAAAATAGGATAGGATGGGGAGCATTCTTTGATTTGATAGTGATACTTTATCAAATTCACCAATAAATGTGAAAAGATGCAGCTAGCTATTCAGCAGGTACATCCATTCTGCAATATAGCACTTATTTCCCTAGCATGACATAAGCAATTGGAGATAGAGAAAAGGGCAAATCCACTTGCCAAAATCTGTATAGACTTCTTTTTCAATGGTCAATGTTTCTTTATGGGGGAAAATTTCCTATTCACTTCTAATATTCAGGTGCTAACCTTTCCTTAGTTAGTCAGGAAGCCAGATCTCACACCCTATGGTAGGTGCCTCATTCAATTTCTAAGTGGTGGGAGAAATCATGAAATGAGATCGTGTGATAGATTGGTATAATTTTATAGAGATAGAAAAATAAGAAGGCCTATTTCTACAATGCAAACATCTAGTCCACCCCAGGCAGCAAAATGATATGGGCTTCAGCTATTATTTTCAGTGGTTTAGAGTCTGGGAAAGGATGGTCCTGAGTTAATAGGAGGAAGTACTTGAAATAAGCCCAAAATTCAACAAACCCTATAGAACAGATTTACTGCATTATTTCTATTAGGTCTTTTTGATGCTACCTATTAGGATAAGAGGTATATAATTATTAATGAAAATAAAAACCTGCCAAGTATTTTTATACTGAAAAGTAATATGAATACTTTAGATTCACTGGGTATAAACAGTAATTATTTAATAATAATACTATTAAGATATAATTATATATATTTAATAACAAGTTAGTAAATAATACATATGAGTAACAATTAAGATGAGAAATAAAATAGCTAATAGTACTTGTTGAGAGCCTACTATGCTCTAGGAATTGGTCTAATTTCCGTGGATAGAAAATTGATTAAAAAAACTTCACACACTTGAGATTCACAATTTAATAGGATATAGATAAAAGAATATATTAAAAAGTTTGATCTTAATAGTGTGAAGTAGAAATAACCTCAAGATATTATTGGAGAATAAATGAGAAAAAGTCAAAACTTGGTAACATAAATTCTTTAGGGTAAAAGCTAAACCCAGTCTCAAAAGAAAATAAAAAAATTAAACAGGTGGGTAAAGCAGATAAACTCATTAAATAAAATCAAACCAGATTGTTCAAAAAATTGGAGAAATGGAAGTGTTCAGTATATTATGAAATCAGCAAGATGTTTTATGTGGGGAAATGGTAAGACCTGAGATTGCAGATTTGTGTGATCAGCTGAGGTACTTTAGTTCAATTCCCAAGGCAATGGGGACCCATTGAAAAATATGCAGATTGGTAGCAATACAAGTTTTGAGTTTTGGAACAGAACTCTAGTTATAGAGTAAAACCAATCAAAAACATCTAGATAGTAGGCAGAGATTATTCAGGACTCTGTTGTTTGGAAATAAATGAAGACCAATCAAATGAGAGGCTTCTCTGGTGGCTTAGCTGGTAAGGAATCTGCCTGCAGCTCAGGAGACTGCGGTTCAATCCAGGGTCAGGACGACCCCTTGGTGAAGGCAATGGCAACCCACTCCAGTATCTTTCCCTGAGAAATTCCATGGATAAAGGAGCCTGATGGGCTACAGTTCATGGGATCACAAGAGCTGGACACAACGTGATGACTAAACCACACTAACCAAATGAGAACAAGCAAAAGCTATTTATTCAGAGCTTGATATAGTGGGGAAGTCAGTCACCATACTTGTGTTTGATTGAGACTCAAGGGCAGAGGAGTGGGAAAACTTTACAGTGAAAAAGAGGAAGATTCCAGCTACGCACTGATTGGAGGCTATTGACATGAGGAAGCTAGAGGTGGGCTCACTAGAAATAAGCATCCTGTGTGATTGGTTAGTGGTACATATTTGATTTCCCTGGTTGGTCCTAAGTTGGAAGTTTCTCTGGTTGGTCTTAAGATGAGATAGAAGTTAGGGAAGCTATCAGTTGCTACCCAATTGAAATATTAATTGTAATAGGGACAATTCTTAAAAGCTCTGAGATACCTTGGATTTTCATGAACCTGAAGCTGACTTTGTGAATATTGTATATTTGTTATAATTCTAAGTATTAGGAACATTTACTACAGTAAGCTATAAACTTGTTAGATGATGACATAAACATTTAAATAATTGGATGGAAGAGCCTGGCAGGCCACAGTCCGTGGGGTCGCAGAATTATGGAAGATTGAGAGACCACTTTCACTTTATTTTCTTTTCATTGACTATCTGGGACTTCCCAGGTGGCACTACTGGTAAAGAACCCACTTGCCAATCCAGGAAACATAAGAGATGGAACTTTGATCTCTGGATTGACAAGATCCCCTGGAGGAGGGAATAACAACCCACTCCAGAATTCATGCCTGAAGAATCAATGGATAAAGGAGCCTGGCAAGTTATAGACCACAGAGTCTCAAAGAGTTGGAAATGACTGAAGCAACTTAGCACAATGACTATCTACTGCATGCTGCATTGTGAGACAGTAATAGGCATACAATGTTAGACCAAAAATACACATGGTGCCTGCTTCAGAAAGCTTATTACTATGTGGATGAGATATACACTAAAGAAATAATCCCGTAATTAACATTCAGTTCAATTCCGTTGCTCAGTCACGTCCGACTCTTTGCGACCCCATGAATTGCAGCATGCCAGGCCTCCCTGTCCATCACTAACTCCTGGAGTTCACCCAAATTCATGTCCATTGAGTCGGTGATGCCATCCAGCCATCTCATCCTCTGTCGTCCCGTTCTCTTCCTGCCCCCAATCCCTCCCAGCATCAGAGTCTTTTCCAATGAATCAACTCTTCACATGAGGTGGCCAAAGTATTGGAGTTTCAGCTTTAGCATCAGTCCTTCCAAAGAACACCCAGGACTGATCTCCTTTAGGATGGACTGGCTGGACCTCCTTGCAGTCCAAGGGACTCTCAAGAGTCTTCTCCAACACCACAGTCCAAAAGCATCCATTCTTCAGCACTCAGCTTTCTTCACAGTCCAACTTTCACATCCATACATGACCACTGGAAAAACCATAGCCTTGACTAGACGGACCTTTGTTGGCAAAGTAATGTCTCTGCTTTTGAAATATGCTATCTAGGTTGGTCATAACTTTCCTTCCATGGAGTTGGCATCTTTTAATTTCATGGCTTCCATCACCATCTGCATTAGTATATCAAAATTAGAATGTGACAAATACCATAACTGAAAGGTATAAAGTACAGGAGGGCACAGAATAAGAAAAAATTGATCTGTTTCAGAAGACAAGGAAAAGATTATGTGAAGAGGTGGGTTGGAGTTCAGAAGTTAAATGACTATTAAACACAGAGGAAAAATTTGTGTGTGGGGAAGTTCAGTTCAGTTCACTTAGTCACTCAGTCCAACACTTTGCGACCCCATGGAGTGCTGCATGCCAGGCCTCCCTGTCCATCACCAACTCCCGGAGTTTACTCAAACTCATATCCATTGGGTCATGATGCCATCCAACCATGTCTTCCTCTGTCATCCCCCTTTCTCTCCCCACTTCAATTGTTCCCAGCATCAGGGTCTTTTCCAAAGAGTTGGTTCTTCACATCAGGTGGCCAAAGCATTGGAGTTTCAGCTTCAGCATCAATCCTTACAATGAATATTCAGGACTGATTTTCTTTAAGATGGACTGGTTGGACCTCCTTGCTGTTCAAGGGATTCTCAAGAGTCTTCTCCAACATCACAGTTCAAAAGCATCAATTCTTTGATGCTGAGCTTTCTTTATAGTCCAATTCTTAAATTCATACATGAATAATGGAAAAAATCATAGTTTTGAATAGATGGATTTTATTGGTAAAGTAATGTCTCTGCTATTTTTGCTGCCTAGGCTGGTCAAAACTTTTCTTCCAAGGAGCAAATGTCTTTTAATTTTATGGCTGTACTCACCATCTGAAGTAATTTTTTAGCCCCTCAAAATAAACTTTGTCACTGTTTCCACTGTTTCCCCATCTATTTGCCATGAAGTGATGGGACCAGATGCCATGATCTTACTTTTCTGAATGTTGAGCTTTAAGCCAACTTTTCCATTCTACTCTTTCACTTTCATCAAGAGGCTCTTTAGTTCTTCTTTGCTTTATGCCATAAGTGTGGTGTCATCTGCATATCTGAAGTTATTGATATTTCTTCTGGAAATGTTGATTCTAGCTTGTACTTCATCAGTCCAAATTTCTCATGAGGTACTCTGCATATAAGTTACATAAGCAGGGTGATAATATGCTGCCTTGACATACTTCGTTCCCTATTTGAAACCAGTCTGTTGTTCCATCTCCAGTTCTAACTGTTGCTTCCTGACCTGCATACAGATTTCTCAGGAGGCAGGCAGGTGGTCTGGTATTCCCATTTCTTTCAGAATTTTCCACAGCTTGGTGTGATCCATACAGTCAAAACCTTTGGTGTAGTCAAAAAGAAGTAGATGTTTTTCTCGGACTCTCTTGCTTTTCTGCTGATTCAGTGGATGTTGGCAATTTGACCTCTGGTTCCTCTGCCTTTTCTAAATCCAGCTTGAACATCTGGGAGTTCATTGTTTATGTACTGTTGAAACTTGGCTTATGGAATTTTGAGCATCACTTTATTAGCGTGTGAGATGAGTGCAATTGTGCAGTAATTTGAGCATTCTTTAAAAACTCACATTTTTCAGTCTGTGGCCACTGCTGAGTTTTCCAAATTTGTTGGCATATTGAGTGCAGCACTTATAGCATCATCTTTTAGGATTTGAAATAGCTCAACTGGAATTCCATTACCTCCACTAGTTTCATTCATTGTGATTCCTTCTAAGACCCATTTGACTTTACATTCCAAGATGTCTAGCTCTAGGTGAGTGATTGCATCTTCGTGGTTACTTGGGTCATGTAGATTTTTTTTGTATAGTTCTTCTGTGTACTCTTGCTACCTCTTCTTAATATCTTCTGCTTCTGTTAGGTCCATACCATTGCTGTCTTTTATTGTGTCCATCTTTGCATAAATTGTTCCCTTGGCATCTCTAATTTTCTTGAAGAGATCTTTAGTCTTTCCCATTCTATTGTTTTCCTCTATTTCTTTGCATTGATCACTGAGGAAGGCTTTCTTTTCTTTTCTTGCTATTCTTTGGAACTCTGCATTCAAATGCGTATATCTTTCCTTTTCTCCTTTGCTTTTGTGTTCTCTTCTTTTCTCAGCTATTTGTAAGGCCTCCTCAGATAACCATTTTGCCTTTTTGCATTTCTTTTTCTTGGGGATGGTCTTGATCCCTTTCTCTTGTACAATGTCACGAAGCTCTGTCATTGGTTCTTCAGGTACTTGGTCTATCAGAGCAAATTCCTTGAATCTGTTTCTCACTTCGTCTGTATAATCGTAAGGGTTTTGATTTAGGTCATACCTGAATGGTCTAGTGGTTTTCCCTACTTTCTTCAATTTACGTGTAAATTTGGCAATAAGGAGTTCATGATCTGAGCCAGAGTCAGCTCCTTGTCTTGTTTTTGCTGACTGTATAGAGCTTCTCCTTCTTTAGCTGCAAATAATATAATCAATCTGATTTCAGTATTGACTCTCTGGTGATGTCCACGTGTAGTGTCTTCTCTTATGTTGTTGGAAGAGGGTGTTTGCCATGACCAGTGCATTCTCTTGGCAAAACTCTTTTAGCCTTTGCCCTGATTCATTCTGTACTCCAAGGCCAAATTGTCCTGTTACTCCAAGGTGTTTCTTCACTTCCTACTTTGGCATTCCAGTCTCTTATACTGAAAAGGACATCTTTTTTGAGTGTTAGTTCTTGAAAGTCTTGTAGGTCTTCATAGAATCATTCAACTTCAGCTTCTTCTGCATTACTGGTAAGGGAATAGACTTGGATTACCGTGATATTATATCCTCACCTTGGAAATGTTCAGAGATCATTCTATTGTTTTTAAGATTGCATCCAAGTACTGCATTTTGGACTCTTTTGTTTACTATGAGGGCTACTCCATTTCTTTTAAGGGATTCTTGCCCACAGTAGTAGATATAATGGTCATCTGAGTTAAATTCACCCATTTCTGTCCATTTTATTTCACTGATTCTTAAAAGGTTGATGATCACCCTCGCCATCACCTGTCTGACCAGTTCCAATTTGCCTTGATTCATGAGTGTAATATTCCAGGTTCTTATGCAATATTGCTCTTTACAGCATCAGACTTTACTTCTATCACCAATCATATCCACAAGTGGGTATTGTTTTCCTTTGGGTCCCTCGCTTCATTTATTCTCTTGTATCTCCTCTGATCTCTAGTAGCATATAGAGCACCTACTGACATCTTTCAGTGTCCTATCTTTTTGCTTTTTCATACTGTTCATGGGATTCTCAAAGGAAGAATGCTGAAGTGGTTTGTCATTGCATTCTCCAGTGGACCACATTTTGTCAGAAGTCTCCACCAGGATCCTTTCACCCACTGGACAGCTGAAAGAAGTATACATAAATTGCTATCAAATTTTAAGAAATCAGCTGTTCCTCAAAGTAAATAGATTAGATAGAAAAATAAGCTACTATTCAATGATCAACCAGAAAAGATAATAATGAATATTTTGCTGTTTCCTGGTTTGTGAATGGCATTTTATTAGGTCTTATGAAAAATATTAAGAGTAACTAAAATTTATACAGAAGGGGGCAATATAGAACAAACAGATGTTAAAATATAGGACAGAAAATGTGCCAAGTGCCTATTGAAGAAATCATGTACTTCAGTTCTGAAAGAGACATTGAGCTCTCTGAGATGACTACCTTTAGTCACTGAGATGACTAAAGTTCAGTGATAAAATTAGTGTACCAACCAGTGGTTTTTAAATAGATATTTTAAAATTTGAAGGAGAAGATGGTTGGTGTAGTGGTGGTGCTGATTCAAGTCTAGAGCAAAGACTTACAAAGCTTAGGGAAAATTATTCAAAATGTATCAAGAGGAAAACTTTCACCTTAGCTGGTCTAGAAGGAACTTTTGCACAGAAAGTAATGAAAGGTTCCTTCATGCTAAATCATTTCAATTGTGTCTAACTCTTTGTAACCCTATGGACTGTAGCCCACCAGACTCCTCTGTGTCCATGGGATTCTCCAGGCAAGAATACTGGAGTGGGTAGCTGTGCCCTCCTCCAAGGGGTCTTCCTGGTGCAGGGATCAATCCCACTTCTGCTGATGTCTCCTGCATTGGCAGGCAGGTACTGTACCATTTGTGCCACCTTGGAAGACCATAGTGAAAGGCACGTATAATTAAATGAGGGAGTTAACTAGGAAACAAATAGGATGCATTTGAAAAGTGACACTAAAGATCTTGGGTTTGAAATCAATGGCAAGAATATTCCATTACTAATTAAGAAAAAAATAAAATTTATATCTATACAGTTTACAAATTTGATGTGCTGTGTATTGTTTTCAGTTAGATCATCTAGTAGCTGACACTCTGAACTTGGGTGGTCAAGGTTACATAATGTTTTCTCAGTGCTGAAGAACTACTGTTTCCTCCTTGGGATTGGAATTCAGAAATTACAGGGGTGCTAACTTGATAGGATCATGTAATGTGGACTTGGCAACATTCCTTGGAGAAGTGATAAATGAATCATGGATCAGTTCTTCAATGTGTTTTATTAATACAATTAAGAGTCACTGAATTAACTAATGATGTTCAATAATGTAATAGTTTATACTTCCATCTAATTTTAGGTGCTTTATGGACTCTAGAGCATTGTTTGGCTCAATATTACATTGAAGAGAAGAAATTTAGATTAACATTTGGATAGAGAAATATATTAATATGATCTAAATCTCTAAGAAGTAAAAATCACTTTAAGAACCAAATTCAAATGGTCAATTTACAAGCAAGATTCTTTATTACATGTTGGCATTCCTCAATGCCAAGTCCTAGTCTACATCCTTTTCATCATCTCATTGGGTGATCTCATCCATGCCCATTATTCTCAATGACCACTAATAAGCATATTAATCACACAGTTTATCTCCATCCTAGGGATCTCTCATGAGGTTTTGATCTACAGATAAAACTCTGTACTTGGCATTTTGGGATGATCTCTCAAAGGCACTTGAAGCTCAACAAAAATTTAAAAATTCATGATCTTCTCCTTTTATCTTTCATTGTTTTCAGTTATACAGAATGGTAACATTATTTTAAAAAATAGGAGCTGTATTAATCTTCACATCTATAATTTTTGTTACAAAGTATACTTTAATGAATTTCAGATTTTGTTTAGGATAGTTGCCCTTATTTTTATGTATATCCTTTACATTTTCATTTTCTCAGTAAACATTGTTTTAAAATGTTTGCTTTAATAAATGCTGGAGAGGGTGTGGAGAAAAGGGAACCCTCTTACACTGTTGGTGGGAATGCAAATTAGNGACTGATGGGTGGGGATGATCTGGAGGTATGGTGTGGGGAGGGAGGGGAAAGGGAGGGGGTCTGGATTGGGAACTCAGGTACACTTATGGCTGATTTATGTCAATGTATGGCAAAATGAGTACAGTATTGTAAAGCAAAACAAACTAAAAAATAAAAATTATAAAAAAATAAAAATAAAAATATTTAAAATTAAAAAAAGTAATTAGCCTCCAATTAAAATAAATAAATTAATTTAAAAAAATGTTTGCTTTAAAATATTATTTGGTTCTAACTTTTGAAAGGTATTTTAACTTCATGTAGCATGTGATGTTGACTTTTTTTTTTTCCTCTTAGTGTGTTTAAGATATTACTCCATTGTATTCTGGCATCCATTATTTCCACTGGAAAATTCAGTAGTCACTTTAATATCAATTCCACTGAAGTTAATCATCTTTTTAAAACTTTTTTTTTCTGGCTGCTTTTAGAATTTTCTTTTTGTCTTAGGTGTTCTATATTTTATTTTGTTGTGTCTAGGTGTGTATCTCTCTTTATATTTTTGAGGGGATTCAGCAGCATACTGGAATCAGTGGCATATTGTACTGAATCATTTATGAAAAAGTCTCATCTATTTTCTTGAATACTCTCTTTCATTGTCTTTCTCTTTTCCGTCAGAAATCCCAACTGGATGTATATTACATATTCTCTCTGCTCTCTATGTCTTTACAAAATGTTTTCATAGCTTTAGTCTCTTTATTTCTGTTATTTTTTTTTATAATTTATTTCCATCAACTTTTCAGAATACAAATTCTCTTCACCTTCTCATAGTTCACTGCTAATACTATTTATATAAAATTGCTCTGTTTAATTTGTAGGGTGTTTATATGCATTTACATTGTGTTCATATATGCCTGCCAGTTCTAAAACCCTTGCTTTTTACTCAGTTTTAATTTCTACTTATTGCCTTAAACATATTTGAACACGATGCTTAATAATTTAAATATCTGAAATCTTTGTTCATCTTAGCCTTGACTTTTTATTCTGTCATTCATGATGGCTTGTGTTTTGTTTGTTATTGTTTCTGTTTCTTGCTTTTTGCCACTGTGATTTAGTTATTCTTGGAGCTCTAACTATAGAAATTCCTGAAAATAACCACTGAAGGTGAGTCTTAAAAAAAAAAAATTATATTTCTTTTGTTTTGCTTTACAAAGAATATGAGGGCACTCCCCTTTTAACTGAATTCTTGCCTTGAGGTAACATGACCTCCTATTTAGGATTCTTTAAGTGAAATTTCCTCCCCTCATCATTATATTAACTTTCAGTATCTTGTTCATTTCTCTCTAAATATAAAACATAATTATTAACACATATCCTGGATGATGTGCATTTTATTAAATGTGTTTCAAACTGTCAAAATCATAAGGAATTAGGCTCCAAGTGGAATATCTAAAATGATTAATTGAGTGTACTGGGAAACTAAGGGAATGTAAACAGCACCCTCATCCCCCTCTTTTGAAAGTAATACAATGCCATGCCCTATCTCCTGGTGTTTATAGTTAATTTCAGTTCAATATGAGAGCAGCAGTCTTACCATATGCAAACCAAAGCATAAATATAAGGTTAAAGACACAAAAAGACAATGAGAAAAATCTATTTCAAACCATCCACAAAATGCCAATCCTTTTAATATGGCATGAAAATAATTTGGCACAAAGAACTGTTTACCAAAATTCTATTGAAGTCATTACTTAGAAAATATCTTGTGTCACTCAAGCCTGTATTTCAGTACAATAGCACAAATATACCTTTTGAAGTATTTTCTAGGTATGAGCATCTAGTACACACAGTATCATGTTGAATAACTCTTACTGTAGATAAAGAAAGCAGTATTTCTCTGCACTATAAGTGTTATTTCAATATTCTGATATACTAAATGCTATCAAAATACATCATTTTAGAAAATGTTTTCTACAGTCCACCTTGTATTTAACTTAACAATTACTGTGGATAATAGCTAATTATACAACCACTTAATTTTTCTTTACAAGTAAATCTTAAAATCCTGTTTGTAAAAGGTAAAAAAAAAGAAAAAAATGCTAGGTTAAAAAAAACAAAACTAAGATCATGATCATGGGCTTCCCTTGTGGCTCAGATGGTACAGACTCGGCCTGCAATGTTGGCAACCCGAGTTTGATCCTTGGGTCAGCAAAATCCCCTGGAGAAGAGAATGGCTATCCACTCTAATATTTTTGCCTGGAGAATTCCATGGACAGAGGAACCTGGAAGGTTATAGCCATAGGGTCACAAAGAGTCAGACACGACTGAGCAACAAACACTTTCACTTTTCACAAGATCATAGTATCTTGTCCCTTCACTTCATAGCAAATAGAAGGGGAAAATGTGGAAGCAGTGACAGATTTTATTTTCTTGGGCTCCAAAAATCACTGCAGATATGACTATAGCAATGAAATTAAAAGACGCTTGCTCCTTGGAAGAAAAGCTATGACATACCTAGAGAGTGTATTAAAAAGCAGGGACATTACTTTGCCAACAAAGGTCAATATAGTCAAAGCTATGATTTTTTGAGTAATCATGTACAGTTCTGAGAGTTGGGCCAAAAAGAAGGCTGAGCAATGAAGAATTGTGGTAATGAAGAAGACTCTTGAGAGTCCTTTGGACAGCAAGAAGATAAAACCAGTCAATCTTAAAGGAAATCAACACTGAATATTCATTGCAAGGACTGATGCTGAAGCTCCAATACTTTTGCTACCTCGTGCAAACAGCCAATCCACTGGAAAAGACTCTAATGCTGGGAAAGATTGAACCAAGAAAAGAGGGTGGCGGAGGATGAGATAGTTGGATAGTATCACTGATTCAATGGACATGAATGAGGGCAAATTCATGTTTACAGCACTTGGAGTGCACAATTCATGAGGTCGCAAAGAGTCAGATAAGGCTTAGTGACTCAACTACCACGTAGATCAGTATAAAAACAAAATAGTCAACTAACTGGGCGGAGACAAGGCACTACCCATCAGCAGACATTATACTTAAAGACATACTGGGCCCATAGCTGCCCCTATACACAGTCCTCCCTAATAAAGGACCAAGACACAGCTCCATCCACCAGTGAGCAGGCACTGGCCCTGCCCTCCAGAAAGCATGTGCTAGCCTCTGTGCCAGTCTCACCTTCCAGGGGGCAGACATCGGACACAAGAAAGTCACAATCCCGAAACCTACAGACCCATCTGCCCACGGTGGGCCAGATCTTGCCCTTGGACCTGGTGGATCATGGCTCTGTCTACTAGCAGTCCAACACAAGGATAGAACACCTTGGACTCCATACCCAACTGTGTTGCAAACTGGATCCCTCACCACTAGCAATCTGACACCAGCTCTGAAGAACCTGGGTTCCACAATCGACTCCAGGACCAGCTCTGCCTGCCAATAGTCTGTCACTACCCTCATAACCTGGCTTCACCCACCAGTGAGCAGGCAACAGACCCAGAGCCTTCTGGACCTTGATTCTACTCACAGTGAGCCAACACTAGCTTCAGGGACACCGGAGATTCTGCAACCAGTCGCTGATGACTAGGCCTCACAAACAAGCAGCTGGCAGCTTCTGAACAAGGCAGGGCCTGGCAACTAACTGGACTAGGGGCCAGACAAGACAATCAGACACTTCCACAGACAGCCTGCTACAACAGAAGGACCCATATAGCCTTCATAGAGAAAACCTCTAGATGATACAGCTCAGTAACAAGAGGAGTGCACTGCTGGTATGCATTAGATGTCTCCTCCAGAAAGCCACTTCTTCAAGGCTTAGAAACATAATCGACCAGATACATTAAGAAAACAAACAGCAACTTAGGCAAAACAAAGCAGCAGAGGGAAGGTTCCAGATGAAGGAACAAGATAAAACCTCAGAAGAATTAAATGAAGAGGAGATAGACAATCTACCTGAGTTCAGTGTAATGACTATGAAGGTGATCAAATAAATACTATGTTAAGTGAAATAAGTCAAATAAAGAAAGATAAATGCCATATAATATAACCTGTTTGTGGAATTTAAAAACTACAACAAACTAGTAAATGTAACAAATAAAAAGCAGACTCACAGATACAGAGTACAAACTGGTGTTACCAGTGGTGGGGAGGGGCAATATAAAATTAAGGGATTAAGGGACACAAGCTACTATGCATAAAATACATTATGCAATCTAGAAGATGGTAGTGATGAGCCTATGTGCAGGGCAGGAATAGAGACACAGACATAAAGAACAGACTTTGGATATGGGAAGAAGGAGAGTGTGGGACCAGTTGAGAGAGTAGAATTGAAACATATACGTTATCTTATGTAAAACAGATAGCTAAAGGGAAGTTGCTCTTTAACACAGGGAGCTCAACCTGAACCTCTGTGACAACCTAGAGTCGTGGGATGGAGTTTGGAGAGGAGGTGAGTTTCAAGATGGAGGGAACAATGTATATGTATGGCTGATTCATGTTGTATGGCAAAAGCCAACTCAATATTGTAACGTAATTATCCTCTAATTAATAGTAAATAAAAAATAAGCTACAAGGATATACTGTACAATACAGAGAATAGAGCCAATATTTTATAAGTATAAATGGAGTATAACCTTTAAAATTATGCATTACTATACTGTACACCTGTAACATATTTTACATCAACTACACTTCAGTAGAAAAAGCAGTCTTGGATGGATTACTATGCTTATTAGCAGAACTGAAAACATACCCAACTAAAGCTAAATAACCAGGACTTCTCAGTGTAAGTAATCCACCTGTCAATGCAGGAGATGTGAGAGATGTGGGTTAGACTTCTGGGCCAGGAAGATTCCCTGAGAAGGAAATGGCAACCCACTCTAGTATTCTTGTCTGGAGAATCCCATGGACAGAGGAGCCTGGCAGGCTTCAGGATCACAAGGAGTTGGACACAGCTGAGCATGCACACAAAGCTAAACATCAGTAAAATAAATTATTTATTCATTAGTAACCAGACATAATACAATTGGTCATGGGAAGTGAAGTGAAGTCGCTTAGTTGTCTCTGACTCTTTGCGACCCCAAGAACTGTAGCCCTACCAGGCTCTGAGGAGCCTCTCAGTCCATGGAATTTTCCAGGCAAGAGTACTGGAGTGGGTTGCCATTTCCTTCTCTAGGGGATCTTTCCAACCCAGGGATCGAACCCAGATCTGCTGCACCGCGGGCAGACGCTTTACCATCTGAGCCACCAGGGAAGCCTATTAGTCATAGACTTGAAGAAATCACTTTCAGAGTATATTTTTGGCCTTAATCTTAAAAGGACAAGCTTTGGTATTTCTAAGTGAATAGCATTCTAACTTTCACTTTCTGATAGCAGAATAGAAACAGCAGTGTAGAATCCAGTTCTTCTACAGCATTCTAAGCAGCTTCAAAAGACAATCTTGTCAAGTATTTTTTCCCCATGAATTAACTATACACATTGTTAATCTCTGGAAAGCTCCTCACATTTACACAGTTTGATTCCCTATCTTGGAAATGATAGACATATTAATGTCATTGAGGAATAAATTAGAAGCAAATAGGTTTTCCTGAGACCCAAAAGAAGGTAGTTTAATGCCACTTTGATGTAAAATAAACTCTTGATCTCCAGCAAAAATAGATTACTTTAAAACATCTGTACTTTCAGTGGGTTATGTGAATTTACAATAGGTAATGCAGCCTTCCTAATGTAACAAAATCCAGTGTTAGAAATACGCTGACAGTATCAGAATTCTTCTTGGAAAGGATTCTGAAGTTTTTGAAAAGGTAAAGTTTAGACCGTTCTTTCTTAAGGGCTTCAGTCCTCACTGCCTCTGACACCCCTGCCATGACCAGGTACATTTTTTTTTATGGCATTTGAATGCATTGCAATATCAATTTCACATAATTTAAATGAGAACCATGTCTACTGCATTTGTGCTTATGCTGTAAAATCAAGATTCATGAAGGCTCAAGGAGAATCAGGCTATGAATGTGTTATAAGTGAGATTGCTAAAAGCTGTAAAACTAAAAAGTCATCTTGTGACAAATATGATTACCATAACAAATTTGAAAAACATATGCTACATTGTTAAAGATTATAATAAATAAAAATATATTCATTTAATTAGACTTTTCAAGAATTTTAAAGAAAAATAGTATTTCAAATCTTCTCCTAGGACTTATTGCCAAATACCAAAAGGTTTGTGACGATTTATAGCTGAGATATTTTTGGTCTTCACAGTGAAATGTGTATGGGCTTTAGTCAACATTCCTATGTAATTGATCTGTGCTAAAATAGAACTTTTTAAGAAAGAAGGTAGTTATCTCAAGGTATAGCTTTCTAAATTCATACAGACACAAAAGAAAAGTCTCAATTCTTAATTTTACTCCCAGTGATTAAGACTGTAACTCTTTGATTTTGTTAAATTTTGTTTATATTTATATATTGTTTTTTATATTTAAGTCTCTTACCTACAGTAATAATGACCCTGTGCTCCTGCCCAATTCTTTAATCTAATCACATGATAAACTGTCCTCCATTAAGCTGATCTAAATAGTATTTTTGTTTGTTTTGTTGTTTTAATTCGGTTCATAACCCACTTCTTTCAAACTCGAGGGGTTAACAACCACTGTTTTCTCTCTCTAGACTCCTCTGACTCACTCTTCCTTGGCCTTCCCTGCTCTTGCAGTCGTTATTTGGTTAAATATCACTTCTTCAGAGTGACTTTTCCTGAATTCTTAACCTTGAATCAAGTTTCTTTTGCTGTCCACCCTCAAATTAAGCTGCTCTTTTCCTTTATATCCCTTATACCAGTTATAATTGTATATCTATTTAACTATTTGGTTGAAATCTATTTCTTTTACTAAAAAGCAAAAGCCAAATAAAACAAGAAAAGGTCCATGTGGACAAGTTTCATGTGTTTTGATTTTACCATTGTATTCAATATTCAGTCTAGGGGGACAAACTATGAATGAAAGAATGAAATATTTTTGGTATGAACATTACCTTTATGGTCAAAATAATGCTCTGTGAAGTATCTAGAGAAAATTCTTTATGGATTATACTCAAACATGATCTCTAGTGAGGACAAATGAGCTTTGGAGAGATTAAGATTTGAGTCATTTGAATCCCAGTTATGGAAATTACTAGCTATAGCACAGTTATCAAATAAACATTTTATTCTATTCTATACCTATAAATGGAAAAGATCCAGAACAGTGTCTGAAATGTAATATGTACCAAATGATCAGCCTCTGTTAATATTGTGAAAATGTACTGTAAAAGAACTATAAGATCTTTGTATTTTCCTAGATTTCATATGAATAACTGAAATCAATTCAAAGTATTCACAATTATTATGCTGATCAGTATTGCTTCAGGCAAGTCATTTAGTGATTTTTATCTTACTTGTAATTTCTATACCAGAATAATGATTTTAACTATGATTCAATGCTTCATCAGGATCATACAATACTCTATTTTACAAAGAGGTTTATATATCCAGTTTTGCAAAAATCTGAAAAATATCATAGTAAAAAATTTGTTTTCTAAACCTATCTTTCACCATAATCACCCTCTTTTTATTGTATAACCTCTTAGCATTGGTGTATAAATGACCTGATGTACATGGTGAATCTGATGGTTCACTAAGGTGGCAAATATTCTGAGAAGTTTAATTTTGTTAGGATTTGGTTAAATAAATAATCAAGCTGATTTAAACATATGTTAATAATGAAGTTTTGCACAAACTTCATGTTCTTAATCAATGATGTATGACCTAATTAAAATGGCAAATGAAATGTTTAATATTTCTGTTTCAGTGATTGTTTTAACATATGTTCCAATAGTTATTCAGTGAATGATTTCTATAGTTTCAGATATTCTACAAACTAAACTTTTTTTTCTTTTACCTCAGTTAAAATTCTCATTTCTGTTGTGAGCATGATCCCAGGTGTACATAAAAAAGACAGAAACTAGAGTAAGATATATTAAGATATTAAATCTTCTTCAATCCAGGAGGATGCACTGTTTACAATATAAATAATTTAATATAATAGTTTGAAAGTATTTGTGGGAAACTTTTCCATGAAAACTATCTGATTTATCTTATTATTTTTGGTCACTTTACCAGCTCTTCAAGATAAAAATGAGTCAATAATGTGGCATTGTCCTGAGAGAGTTCTCAGATCACTAACTTTACATTATAACACTTATGTTGTACTTTAAACCTTAAACTCATAGTGATCAATTTGTGGATTTACAAATTCCTTTAGCAAAGGAAAAACAAGATATCAAAAAAAAAATAAAAGAGAGTTTTTTTTTTTTTGGCATTGTGTAATATATATTTTTCAGCAAGACTGAGTCATTAGAAGACACACAGACTACCACTTGATCTATTTTTATTCTCTATCTGAAAAACAGTTGACAAATTGAATGTTTTTGGAGACAGACCCATCAGCACTACACTGAGCTTTCTTTCTTTGGTTTTCTTATCAGACAATGACAATGATTAAAAGTGATGAATAGCAGATGCATTTGAATCTATAATTGAACTTCTTTAAGCATAATGACATTTTCTCTCATTTTGAATTGGCTTGTAGGATCCTGATGTTCAGCAAGAGCAAACATTCATCCTAGAATTACTTATCTGTAATCCCAGGTTGACTCCTCCAAACACTCTTGCTGCAGCTGGCAACCTTTAAATCAGAGACTAAAGCCAAATCAGAAGAGAGCAGAAACTTGTGTCATATTGAAATGCTAGATATGTACCAGCCTTGGAGTACATATTATGCATTTGCTTTTTAGAGGATTATCTTTTTTCCTGCATTGATGGGACCAGCTGTTGCTGTTAATACATTTGGGAAACACATATTTCTTTGTTTTGTGTCAGATGAGAGGAGGCTGTCAAATCTGGCAAAGTGCCACTGATGTTTCTTAAGCTGCCAAGGGCACTAAGGAGGTAGATACTGATAATCACAGAGTAGAATTCTAGTGTTTTGGGTTATTGGAACTTTGACCAAGGATTCACATCATTATATGTTGCATTAAGTGAATCCACAATCCTCAAAATCTTTTAGTGAGTACTGGATGATGTGTCTTTTATCTGACATTGCAAGTATATTGCCTGGAGTAGAATTTTTAACATGTCAATCATTTGAATTTAAGACTGAATTGGATGTAAGCAATGATCATTCATCTGTTTTCCTTCTACATACTGAGATTAGAGGTGCTAGTTGTTTGTGAGACAATAGGGTGCATTGGAAATTATATATATATTATAAACAGACACAGACCAGTTTTAATTTTAATTTCATGACACCTTGGCTGGTGGCCTTATTTCTCAAAGCTCTTTGAATTATAAAAGAAGGAAGATGACAAAATAATCAGAGATTCTTTGATTTCTAAAAATCTGTGATTTTCTTTGCCTTTGACATTAAGACAAAATTGTGAACACATAGCTCCCATGTCGTTTGAACAGAAAATACCTTATTTAATGCTTCACATTTTCTGCCCCTTGTGACTATCTTCCATTCTTCTGTCTTATCATTTAAATATATTTTTCATTCCATAATTTTTTAAATTTTCATTTCTTATTTTCTTACACCAAAATCTACAAATGTATAGCAAATATTACTATTGTGTTAATTACTATTACTATTATTATTTTATCACTCTTCTTATAGAGATAAGGCAATTGAATGATTAATCATTTAAGATTTCTCA
>SJYA01000987.1:138367-182849 GCA_006410615.1 Neotragus moschatus | reverse complement strand
CTTGGATGAGGGGTATTTCCACACCACCTCCCTTCCCAACCTTCAACGTGGAATAGCTCCTCATAAATTTTCTGAAAGAAAACATAGGAGAAGACAGCTATGCTCACCACCATACCACCAAAACTGAAAAATAAATGAATATAAAACAGGGCAAATTTTATGTAAACTCAGATTTAAGTATAATACCAAATCTTTATCCATGAAAGAAAAAGTTGATTTTTATTAAGATTAAATACTTGCTAAAGATACTATTAAAAGAACTAAATCAACCTACAGACCTGAAGATGTTCATAAAACAAATATGTTATTATGCAATGGTTTCTAAAACCTTCATAGAATTTTAAACTTAAACAATAAGAATATAAACAATCCAATTTAAAAACTGACAAAAGATCTGAACAGACAACTCAATATATGAGAAGGAAAAACAAGCACATGAAAACATACTCAACATTATTTTTCAATAGGAAATGCAAATCCAAGTGGTATATAAAAAAAAGAAATGGTATTATAAAATCTAGAATCCAGAAAATAAAAATAACTAATAATACTAATGTTGATTTAGGGGGAAAAGTAACAGAACTCTCATTCNAATATATGAGAAGGAAAAACAAGCACATGAAAACATACTCAACATTATTTTTCAATAGGAAATGCAAATCCAAGTGGTATATAAAAAAAAGAAATGGTATTATAAAATCTAGAATCCAGAAAATAAAAATAACTAATAATACTAATGTTGATTTAGGGGGAAAAGTAACAGAACTCTCATTCGTTGCTGGTTGGAATGCAAATTGGTTAATCACTTTGGAAGGCGATTTGGCAATTACTTACAAAGCTAATCATACTCTAACCATTTTATCTGGCACTCACGCTCCCAGCTTTTTACCCAATTTATTTGAAAATCTATATCCCTGGTGGCTCAGATGATTAAGAATCTGCCACAATGCAGGAGACCTGGGTTTGATCCCTGGGTTGTGAAGATCCCCTGGAGAAGGAAAAGGCTACCCACTCCAGTATTCTGGCATGGAGAATTCCATGGCTGTATAGTCAGTCCATGGGGTTGCAAAGAATCAGATACAACTGAGCAACTTTCACTATCACTATACTATACTATATCCACAGAAAAACTTTCACGTGCATGGTCATAGCAGCTATATTAACAACTGTCAAAACTAGAAACAACCAAGGATTCCTTCAATAGGTGCATGAATACAGAAATTGTGATATATCTATATAATGAAAACTCAGAGAGAAAAACCTTTCAATAAAATTCAATATCCATTTATGATAAAAACTCCAGAAAGTGAGTAGATGGAACCAAACTCAATATAATAAAGGCAATATATGACAGTTCAGTTCAGTTCAGTCGCTCAGTCATGCCTGACTCTTTGCAACCCCATGAACCACAGCACGCCAGGCCTCCCTGTCCATCAACTCCTGGAGTCCACCCAAACCCATGCCCATTGAGTCGGTGATGCTATCCAACCATCTCATCTTCTGTCATCCCCTTCTCCTCTTGCCTTCAATCATTCCCAGCATCAGGGTCTTTTCCAATGAGTCAGCTCTTCGCATCAGGTGGCCAAAGTATTGGAGTCTCAGCTTCAACATCAGTCCTTCCAAAGAACATCCAGGACTGATCTCCTTTAGGATGGATTAGTTGGATCTCCATGCAGTCCAAGGTACTCTCAAGAGTCTTCTCCAACACCACAGTTCAAAAGCATTATTTCTTCTGTGCTCAACTTCCTTTATAAATCCACAGCAAACATTATTGTCAATGGTGAAAAACTGCAAGCATTCCTTTTAAGATCAGAAACAAGACAAGGGTGCCCACTCTTGCCACTATTATTCAACATAGTTGTAGAATTCCTAGCCACATCAATCAGAGAGGCGGGGATGGGGGGAAAGGGATTCAAGGAATCCAGGTTGGAAAAAGAAGTAAAACTCTGTTTCCAGATGACATTATATTAATACTGTACATAAAAATTCCNTTTAAGATCAGAAACAAGACAAGGGTGCCCACTCTTGCCACTATTATTCAACATAGTTGTAGAATTCCTAGCCACATCAATCAGAGAGGCGGGGATGGGGGGAAAGGGATTCAAGGAATCCAGGTTGGAAAAAGAAGTAAAACTCTGTTTCCAGATGACATTATATTAATACTGTACATAAAAATTCCTAAAGATGTCACCAAAAAATGGTATGTATGTGTGTGCTCAGTCATGTCTGACTCTTTGTGACCCCATGGGCTGTATTCTGCCATTCTCCTCTGTCCATGGAATTTTCCAGGCAAGAATATTGGAGTAGGTTGCCATTTCCTACACCAGGTATTCTTTCCAACTCAGGGATCAAACCTCCATCACCACCTGGTAAGCCTAAGCTAAACAATGAATTTCAAAAAGTAGCAAGATATAAACATATATAGAAATCTCTTGCAATCCAAAACACTAACAATGAAAGATAAGAAAGAGAAATTAAGGAAACAATCCCACTTACCATTACAACAAAAAGGATAAAATACCTAGGAATAAACCTATCTAAGGAGACAAAAGACTTGGATGCAGAAAACTATAAAACATTGATGAAAGAAATCAAAGATAGCACAAATAGATGGAGAGATATCATATTCTTGGATTAGAAGAATTAATACTGTCAAAATGACTATATTACTCCAAACTATCTACAGATTCAATGTCATCCCTGTTAAATTACCATTGGGATTTTCCATGGAACTAGAACAAAAATTTAAAAATTTGTATGGAAATACAAAAGACCTTCAATAGCCAAAGCAATCTTAAGAAAGAGAAATAGAATTGCAAGAAACAGCCTCCCTGACTTCAGACTATACAAAGCAACAGTAATCAAGACAGTATGGTACTGCACAGAAAAGCAAATATAAATCAATGGAACAAGACAGAAAGCCCAGAGATAAACTTACATACATATGGGCACCCTATCTTTGACAAAGGAGGCACAATATAAAATGGAAAAAAAGAGAGCTTCAATATGCAGTGGTGGGAAAACTGGACAACTAAATAAAAAAGAATGAAATTACAACACTTCCTTAACACCATATTAAAAAAATAAACCCCAAATGGATTAAAGACCTAAGTGCAAAGCCAGAAACTATAAAACTCTTAGAGGGAAAAACAGGCAGAACACCCCTTAACATAGATTGCGGCAGGATCCCAATCACAGGTTCAACTCCTGGGTTTGAAATATACCCCAGAGAAGGAAATCACAACTTACTCCAGTGTTCTTACTCCATGGAAATCCCATGGAAAGAGGAGCCCTGCAGGTTACAGTCCATGCAATCACAAAAGAATCAGACGGAACTTAGTGACTAAACAACAACAACATTCATCTCAATATCAAAAACAAACAATCCAATTAAAAAATGGGTTAGAGACTCAAATAAACATTTTTTTCAAAGAAGACATACAGATCACCAACAAACATGAAAAGATACGCAACACTGCTAATTATTAGAGAAATACAGATTAAAACTACACTGAAGTACCAACTCACAGCAGTCAGAATGGCCATCACTAAAATGTTCACCAATAACAAATGTTGGAGAGGATGTGGGGATAAGAGAACCCTCTTGCACTGTTGATGGGAATGTAAATTCATACACCCACTATGGATAACAGTATGCAGCTTCTGTGAAGAACTAAAAATGGAATTACCATATGACTCAGCAATCTCAATATTAGGCATATATCCTGGGAAAACCATAATTCAAAAAGACACATGTACTCCAATACTCACTGTAACACTACTTACAATAGCCAAGTCATGAAAGCAACCTAAATGTCCATCAACAGATTGATAGATAAAGAAGGTGTGGTACATATATACAATGGAATATTAATCATAAAAAGGAATGAAATTGGGTCATTTGTGGTGATGTGGATGGCCCTAGAGTCTATCACACAAAATGAAGTCAGTTTAGAAGGAGAAAAACATATCACATGTCAATGCATATATGTGGAATCTAGACAAATGGTACAGATGACCTTATTTGCAGGGCAAGAATAGAGATCCAGATAGAGAACAGATATGTGAACATAAAGTGGGAAAATGTGGGTGAGACGAATTAGGAGAGTAGCACTGACATATGTACACTACTATGTGTGAAATAGATGCCTAATAAGGAGCTGTTAAATACACAGCGGATATACTATAAAGCACACAGATATGCTATACAGAACATCTCAGCTTGGTGAGATGGGTGGGTTGGAGGAAGTGGGAGCGAGGTTTAAAAGAGAGAGGATATATGTATACATATAGCAATTCATTTTGCTGTACAGCAGAAACTAATACAATATCATAAAGCAATTATATTCCAATAAAATAAATAATAAATGTAAAAAGCAAATGAGCTTTCAACCCACAAAAAGACATGGTTAAATCTTAAGTGCTTATTTCTATGTGAAAGCAAAAATTCTGAAAAGGCTACATGTGGTAAGATTCCAATTATACAGTGGTCTAGAAAAGACAAAAGTAATAGTTAAATATATCAATAAATTGAAGGGCTAATAGAGATGGGAAAAAGGGTTGAATATGTGAAACAAAATTTGAGGCACAGTGAAATTATTCTATATTATACTGTAATGGTAACCATATGACATTATGTGTAAAATCACAGCACTTAAAAGTATGAAAGTGTTAGTCACTAAGGTGTGTCTGACTCTTTGCAACCCCATAGAATATAGCCACCTTACTCTTCTCCCCAGGAAATTCTATAGGCAAGAATACTGAAGTGGATAGATATTTCCTTCTCCAGGGGATTTTCCCAAGCCAGCGACAGAACCTGGGTTTCTTGTACTGCAAGCAGATTCTTTACCATCTGAGACATTACAGCAATTAAAGGGGATCTTAATTTATGAAAATAAATATATCTTTTAGGAGACTAGGAAATTCCAGAATAAAATATAGAATGTGACAAAACAATATAAATACATTACGAATGTATGAAACACCCTGAACTTTGGGGTAGGGGGAGGTGCTGACCAAGGTAGCCATAAAAATGAGTGGAACACTATCATTTTGGCTTGGACTATTTTTTTCAATAATATTTGTATATAAACTAGCCTTGGAAGATAGAGACACTAGCTTCCTAAGGAGCAAAAGGCAGATGTGCATACTATGCAGTATAATAAATACAATTTCTCCTTCTAGGAAAAAATTAAGAAGACTTACTACATAAAGAAACTCAGAGCCTTTGAGTTTGGTGTCCTTTTCCTGTAACACAATCACCAATTGATAGACACCACCTGGTTCCCTTCCTACTACTCTGTGGGAATTGGGATTTTGACTATTGTTATTGCTGAGAGTAATAATACCCCCTTTTTTTTTTGAGGGGGTCAGTTAACAATACATAGGGATGCTCATTTATTTCAGTATCATTTTTTTCAAAGACCATCCTTTGTCTCTAACCACATTCCTATATATTCCACCTGCATCATGAAACTTGCAAACTAGCTAACTTTGAAGTGGTATAAAATATCAGACACTTCACAGTTCTTATACCTAGCTAGATAATTAGCAAACTGGAAGTTTAATAGGTTAGTTCAAAAAAAGTATTTTTTTGATTTAAAGAACTAGAGTGCAAATTATGGGTCTCATTCAGTAGTCCCTGTGGATCCAGATATATTCCTTAAACTTAAAGAAATATTGTTAATAGTTAGAGTAGTTGATCAGTAACTAGCTCAAGCTGGAATCAAGACTACCGGGAGAAATATCAATCAACTCAGATATTAATAAAACCATTTTATGGGAGAAAGTGAAGAGGAACTAAAGAGCCTCCTGATGAAAGTGAGAGAGGAGAGTGAAAAAGCTGGCTTAAACTAAACATTCAAAAAAACTACAGTCCTGGCATTTGGTCCCATTACTTCATGGCAAATAGATGGGGAAACAATAAAAAGAATGACAAACTTTATTTTATAGGGCTCCAAAATCACTGCTTCAATTACGAACTTCCAGATGTTCAAGCTGGTTTCAGAAAAGACAGAGGAACTAGAGACCANGAAATATCTTCTTATAGCTACCAAATTTACTGTGGACCACTTTTTATCTGTGTTCAAAAATGATCTTTAGTATATTAGAAATTGTTCTTTGAAATATATGTTTCAAAAGAGCTCTTTGGGAATGATTTTATAAACTAAATATTATTTTAAGTGAAGAGAATGCTTAAAAACTTTCTCCAGTAAATCAAGCTGTAGCCCCAAGTGTTTTACAATGTGTTTCTTGTCATCTATTTTATGATCTACTTTTCATAATTGGAATTTTTATATACCATTAATCACAAAAATAACAAAGTCAGATCTCAGTATAATCTCCCACACACTGAAGAAGTATGTTAGCCTCTCAGTTGTGTCAAACTCTTTGAAATCCCATGGACTGTAGCCTGCCAGTGTCCTCTGTCCTTAGAATTCTTCAGGCAAGAATAACAGAGTGGGTAGCAATTCCTTTCTNCCCCAAGTGTTTTACAATGTGTTTCTTGTCATCTATTTTATGATCTACTTTTCATAATTGGAATTTTTATATACCATTAATCACAAAAATAACAAAGTCAGATCTCAGTATAATCTCCCACACACTGAAGAAGTATGTTAGCCTCTCAGTTGTGTCAAACTCTTTGAAATCCCATGGACTGTAGCCTGCCAGTGTCCTCTGTCCTTAGAATTCTTCAGGCAAGAATACCAGAGTGGGTAGCAATTCCTTTCTCCAGTGGAGCATCTGAACCCAGGGATCGAACTCTCTGTCACCTGCATTGCAGTAAATTCTTTACCATCTGAGCCACCAGGGAAGCCTAGTCGGAAAAAAACCCATCAAACTGAGGAAGTTACAGCATGAATAGATATATGTAACTATTTTGAAAATCATTATTGAAGTATATTTCCTAAAAAAATTAATTTATTTTTCATTTTTATCAACCATTTTTTGCTTAGCTTTAATATAGGTACTTAGAAATTACCTATCACTTCATGATGTAGTGCATCTTATAATTTTTGTGCTACATATTTTAGTAAAACCCCTGGAAAATTCCATGGCTATCTACTTTGAAGCATAAAAAGACTATAAAGAAATTAAAATTTCCAGATCAACTTTTTTTTCCCTCTAGATTGTTCTTTTTCCTTTCAAATAGTACATTATTAATATTGAATCTTTTGAAAGCTCAGCTGTTATGTATTTCTCACTGGGAATACTAGCAATAGATTAGTAAGGCTACCATGAGCTCATCCCAGGGTGAGGTATCTCCTTGAATGTTGTGGGGTACTGGAACCTGATTAATCCTGTCTGTTTTAGACTCAACTATTCTCATCAGAAAAAAAAAAAAAAAACACAGAAAGCTTACCTTCAAAATTTATCCTGTCCTAGCCAGGAGATCTATGAGAACTAGACCTGATGCTATTTGGGGGTTTCTCATATTGTTAATGTTGAATTCAGACTCTCCAAGAAAATGTGGGCACATTCTCCATATAAAACTCTAACCTTGTGAAATGAACAATCTGCTGATGCTACTGCTAAGTCGCTTCAGTCGTGTCCGACTTTCTGTGACCCCATAGACGGCAGCCCACCAGGCTTCCCCGTCCCTGGGATTCTCCAGGCAAGAACACTGGNGAATTCAGACTCTCCAAGAAAATGTGGGCACATTCTCCATATAAAACTCTAACCTTGTGAAATGAACAATCTGCTGATGCTACTGCTAAGTCGCTTCAGTCGTGTCCGACTTTCTGTGACCCCATAGACGGCAGCCCACCAGGCTTCCCCGTCCCTGGGATTCTCCAGGCAAGAACACTGGAGTGGGTTGCCATTTCCTTCTGGATTATGGTTTTAATCTATTTCTTTCTGAACACACATCTTGGACCCATTGGATTAATTTCCTCTGAAGAGAAACTCTACCAAAATTTTAGCCACGTCTTGTTTTCTGTGTCCACATCAGCAAGGTTGCCCACTAGAATAAATATCTTTAATGTCAAACATGTCAAGCAGTCAGTTCAAGTTCACCAGATATCAGAAAATTTCATGGTGGACCACTCCTCATTCCTCAGAAGAAAAAAAAAATGACACCACTGTAATCATTAATAGCTCTTAAACTTCCTACCACCTGAATTAAGCTGTAATTCTATTTATTTTATGTCCTGGCTTCATAAGGGCAGAATGTTTTAAAACTGTCTATGTAAATCAAAATTTTGATTATTGACTTCCTTCTTCTTGGAATTAATATCTTTCCCATAGAAAATACTAGTTAATCTTATTTTGTCTTTCAATAAGACATTATTATTCATCCTTTGTGGTTAATTGCTTAACTAGCAATTTATTTTTTTAAACATACACTTTTCATTAAGAGTTTATCACATTAAAATCACATAAAATTTATCCCAATTCTCACCTTTCCTTTCCATTAAGTCTTTCAGTAACTGATTCTCTGAGTAAAATTGGAAAATGCTGTTCATCCATTTTCTACTACCACTGGTATAAAACAGTAGTAACCAATCTTTAGATGTACTTAAAAATTGCATTTCTTAGTATATAAGTAGTTTGCTTCACTAGTTATTAGATAATAAAAATAAGAAATAAAATGTTTTTATCCCAAGCTATAATCCTTTCCTTACACTGGGAAAGTTAATTTGAACAAGTCTATTATTAAAAAAAAAAAAAAGCCCAGATATAACCAAAAATAAGGAGGTTAAAAAATTCAGAATTCATGCTGAAAAAGATTATAGCATCAGTTAATAATCAAATATGTTGACCTATGCTTTAGTGGAAACAGTGTCATACTTTATTGTTTTGGGCTCCAAAATCACTGCAGATGGTAATTGAAATCATGAAATTAAAAGACACTTACTCCTTGGAAGAAAAGTTATGACCAACCTAGATAGCATATTCAAAAGCAGGGACGTTACTTTGCCAACAAAGGTCTGTCTAGTCAAGGCTATGGTTGTTCCTGTGGTCATGTATGGATGTCAGAGTTGGACTATGAAGAAAGCTGAGCACCGAAGAATTGATGCTTTTGAACTGTGGTGTTGGAAAAGATTCTTGAGAGTCCCTTGGACTGCAAGGAGATCAAACCAATCCATTCTAAAGGAGATCAGTCCTGGGTGTTCTTTGGAAGGACTGATGCTAAAGCTGAAACTCCAGTACTTTGGCCACCTCATGTGAAGTATTGACTTATTGGAAAAGACTCTGATGTGAGGGATTGGGGGCAGGAGGAGAAGGGGATGACAGAGGATGAGATGGCTCAATGCCATCACGAACTCCATGGACATGAATTTGAGTGAACTCTGGGAGTTGGTGATGGACAAGGAGGCCTGGCGTGCTGCGATTCATGGGGTTGCAAAGAGTCAGACACGACTGAGCAACTGAACTGAACTGAACTGAACTCCCACTTGTTATAGGCCTCGTTGTATTTCTACATCATATAATTAAATACATTTTATAAATTTCAAATTACTTTAACAAAATATTGCTGTACCCACTGAAATCTTCTTTTATAAAAGCTAAATTGACTCATCATGAATTTTAGGCAAGTGGGAGAATGAAAAATTTACTACTTGATTATAACCTCTTATTCATCTCTTCCATTTCTATGTAGACCCTATAATATGTTCCTTTGATTTTGGAAGCTTTTATAACCAAATGGAAATGCAGTTTTTCCTACCTGCTCCTCACAGTATAGCATAAATTTAAAAATATATAAATTAGTTATCTAGTTACACAGATAATTACATCTNACTACTTGATTATAACCTCTTATTCATCTCTTCCATTTCTATGTAGACCCTATAATATGTTCCTTTGATTTTGGAAGCTTTTATAACCAAATGGAAATGCAGTTTTTCCTACCTGTTCCTCACAGTATAGCATAAATTTAAAAATATATAAATTAGTTATCTAGTTACACAGATAATTACATCTGTAAGTTTGTAGGCATTTTGTTCTTTGATATCTGTTTACTTTTAAGCATTTAATTGAAAGTCCTTCAAGAATCCCCTTTAAGGGTCACAGCCTTGTCATGGCAAAGGCACTTGCATAATTCAATGATGCTATGAGTCATGCCATTCAGGGCCACTCAAGATGGACAGGTCATAGTGAAAAGTTCTAACAAAATGTGGTCCACTGGAGGAAGGAATGGCAAACCATTCCAGAATTATTGCCATGAGAACCCATAAACAGTATGAAAAGGCAAATAGATTTGACACTGGAAGATGAGCCCTCCACAGTCAGAAGGTGTCCAATATGTTACTGGGGTAGAACAGAGGGCAATTACTAATAGCTAGAGAAAGAATGAAGAGGTTAGACCAAAGCAGAAATGACATTCAGTTGTAAATATATCTGGTGGTGAAAGTAAAGTTTGAAGCTGTAAAGAACAATATCGCAGAGGAACCTGGAATGTCAGGTCCATGAATCAAGGTAAACTGGACAAGGTCAAGCAGGAGATGGCAAGAGTGAACACTGACATCTTAGGAATCAGTGAACTAAAATGGACAGTTATGAGTGAACCTAATTCAGATGACCATTATATCTACTACTGTGGACAAGAATCCCTTAGAAGAAATGGAGTAGCCTTTAAAGTCAACAAAAGAGTCCAAAATGCAGTACTTGGGTGCAATCTCAAAAATGATAGAACAATCTCAAATTATTTCCAGGGCAAACCATTTAACATCACAGTAATCCAAGTCTATACCCTAACTACTGATGCTGAAGAAGCTGAAGTTGACTGGTTCTAGGAAGACCTACAAGAAAACAAAACAAAACACAAAAAAAAAGGATGTCCTTTTCATCTTAGGGTGTTGACATGCAAAAGAAGGAAGTCAAGAGATACCTGGAATAACAGGCAAGTTTAGCCTTGGAATACAAAATGAAGCAGGGGGAAAGCTAATAGGGTTTTGTGAAGAGAACAGTGGCATAGAAAATACAATTTTCCAAAAATACAAGAGCTGACTCTACATATGGACATCATCAAATGATGAAAACCAAAGTCACATTGATTATGTTCTTTGTGGGTGAAGATGTAGAAGCTCTATACAGTGGCAAAAACAAGACCTGGAAGTGACTGTGGCTCAGATCATGAGCTCTTTATTGCAAACTTCAGCCTTGAATTTAAGAAATTAGGGAAAATCACTAGGTCATTCAGGTATGACCTAAATAAAATCCCTTACAATTGTATATTGAAGGTGATGGACAGATTCATCTTGTAGAAAGATTGCCTGAAGAACTACAGACAGAGCTTTGTAACTTTGAATGTCAGGCAAAGAAAACTAAAATAATCATGCCCCTTAGGTTATGGCACACTTTTATCCATTCATGAGCCCTATCTTTTTAAATTTATTAAGATATATGATTCTTAACACTTCTTATAACTTCAAATATATCACTAAATTTAAAGCTATCATCATTACTGACATGAGTAAACGTGATAAAGAGTATCCCTTAGGGTTCTGTACTACTCCTGTTCTCTGACAGGAATGTTCTCCTATGTGTATTCATGGATACATTCTCAAATTTCTTCAAGAATTTGCTCAAATATCTCCCTCTCAGCATCTAACATGCTACTCTGTAACCCTGCCAAATCTCTTGAAACTTTTTTAACTTGCAGATTTTTTTAAAAATATCATGACTCTTATAATCTCTCCAATAACTTATTCATTAGGTTTTCTCTTTATTATCTGTTGCCTTTCAGCCAACTTTGTCTGTTCTTTTTTTTTTGGTCAGTTATGTTAAAAAGGTCAGTTTTCACTCCAATCCCAAATAAAGGCAATGCCAAAGAATGTTCAGACTACCACATAATTGCACTCATCTCACACGCTAGCAAAGTAATGCTCAAAATTCTCCAACTTAGGCTTTAACAGTACATGAAATAAGAACTTCCGGATCTTCAAGCTGGACTTAAAAAAGGCAGAGGAACCAAAGATAAAATTGCCAACATCTGCTGGGTCATAGAAAGAGCAAGAGAATTCCAGAAACACATCTACTTCTGCTTCGTTGACTATGCTAAAACCTTTGACTCTATGGATCACAACAAACTATGAAAAATTCAAGAGATGACAATACCAGACCACTTCACCTGCCTCCTGAGAAATTGGTATGCAGGTGAAGAAGCAACAGTTAGAATCAGACATGGAAAAAGGACTGGTTTAAAATTGGGAAAGGAATACATCAAGGCTGTATATTGTCATTCTGCTTATTTAACTTACATGCAGAGTACATCATGTGAAATTCTGGACTGGATCAAGCATAAGTGGGAATCAATATTGCTGGGAGAAATATCAATGACTTCAGATGTGCAGATGACACCATGCTTATGGCAGAAAGTAAAGAAGAACTAAAGAGCTTCTTGATGAAAGTGAAAGAGGAGAGTGAAAAGCTGGCTAAAAACTCAACATTCAAAAAATGAAAATCATGGCATCCAATCCCATCACTTAATAGCAAATAGATGGAGAAACAAAGGAAACAGTTCAGTTCAGTTCAGTTCAGTTCAGTAGCTCAGTTGTGTCTGACTCTTTGCAACCCCATGAATCGCAGCACGCCAGGCCTCCTTGTCCATCACCAACTCCTGGAGTTCACTCAGACTCACGTCCATCGAGTCAGTGATGCCATCCAGCCATCTCATTCTCTGTCGTCTCCTTTTCCTCCTGCCCTCAATCCCTCCCAGCAAGTGATAGATAAGTGATATATTTCTGGGCTCCAAAATCAATGCAGATGGTGACTGCAGCCATGAAATTAAAAGACACTTGCACCTTGGAAGAAAAGCTATGACCAACCTAGACAGCATGTTAAAAAGCAGAGACGTTACTTTACCAACAAATGTCCGTCTAGTCGAAGCTATGGTTTTTCCAGTAGTCATGTATGGATGTGAGAGTTGAACCATAAAGAAAACTGAATGCCAAAGAATTGATGTTTTTGAACTGTGGTGTTGGAGCAGACTCTTAAGAATCCCTTGAACTTGGACTGCAAGGAGATGGGACCAGTCAGTCCTAAATGAAAGCAGTGCTGAATATTCATTCATGCTGTAAATATTCATTCATGTTGAAGCTGAAGCTCCAATATTTTGGCCACCTGATGCAAAGAACTGACTCACTGGAAAAGACCTTGACACTGGGAAAGATTGAAGGCAGGAGGAGAAGGGGACAAAAGAGGATGAGATCGTTGGATGATATCATCAACTCAATGGACATGAGTTTGATCAAGCTCCAGGAGTTGGTGATGGCCAAGGAAGTCTCAGGTGCTGCAGTCCTTGGGGTTCCAAAGAGTTGGACAAGACTTAACATCTGAATTGAACTGATGTTAAAAAAAAGTACCTAGAATTATTTCTTGCTGTCAACTGAGTGGATGAATAAAACTTTTACATTATGTGTAAACACAAATCTTACCATACATTGGGGAGCAATTATTACTTTTCTGCCAATAGATATAGCAGCAAGGCACTATCAATGTAATGAGCAAACATAATCAGGCTCTGTGCTGTCCATCTGAAATCATTCTGTGATATCCTATCCTGTGGGAAAATAAACTTTTCATATGCTTCAACATATTACATATCATTCCTGTACCTCTCTGTCTTCAATAATGCCTGGTTTTCCTTCAATTGTACTATTTTTGCTTGCACCTTTTTCAGATGGAAACTGCTTCTGCTTCTGTAACACACAAAAACTCCCATAAAGATTATCATAGTGTTAGATATAGGATCAGACCCTCCTTATTCCACATATTGTCCTCCAGACCATTGTGTATTCAACAAGAAAATCTTGCCTCTTCTAAGGCACGTACTTTTATTGAAGTCATACTTATGCAGCAAAATGTGTATGGTAAGCATTTTGATTAGAATTGTACAATATCAGTTCAGTCGCTCAGTCGTGTCCAACTCTGCAACCCTATGAATAGCAGCATGCCAGGCCTCCCAGTCCATCACCGTTTCCCAAAGTTCACTCAAACTCAATCGACCGAGTCAGTAATGACATCCAGCCATCTTATTCTCTGTTGTCACCTTTTCTCCTGCGCCCAATCCCTCCCAGCATCAGAGTTTTTTCCAATGAGTCAACTCTTCGTGTGATGTGGCAAAAGTACTGGAGTTTCAGCTTTAGCATCATTCCTTCCAAAGAACACCCAGCCCAGGGCTGATCTCCTTCAGAATTGACTGGTTGGATATCCTTGCAGTGAAGGGACTCTCAAGAGTCTTCTCCAACACCACAGTTCAAAAGCATCAATTCTTTGGGGCTCAGCTTTCTNGTCTTCATAAAACCAATCAGCTTCAGCTTCTTCAGCATTACTGGTTGGAGCATAGACTTGGATAACTGTGATATTGAATGGTCTGCCTTGGAGACAAACAGAAATCATTCTGTCATTTTTGAGATTGCATCCGGACTGCATTTCGGACTCTTTTGTTGACCATAATGGCTACTCCATTTTTTCTGAGGGATTCCTGCCCACAGTGGTAGATATAATGGTCATCTGAGTTAAATTCACCCATTCCAGTTCTTTTTAATTCGCTGATTCCTAGAATGTCAATGTTCACCCTTCCTATCTCTTGTTTGACCACTTCCAATTTGCCTTGACTCACGGACCTGACATTCCAGGTTCCTATGCAATGTTGTTCTGTACAGTNTTTCTGAGGGATTCCTGCCCACAGTGGTAGATATAATGGTCATCTGAGTTAAATTCACCCATTCCAGTTCTTTTTAATTCGCTGATTCCTAGAATGTCAATGTTCACCCTTCCTATCTCTTGTTTGACCACTTCCAATTTGCCTTGACTCACGGACCTGACATTCCAGGTTCCTATGCAATGTTGTTCTGTACAGTATCGGATCTTGCTTCTATCATCA
Source organism: Neotragus moschatus (assembly GCA_006410615.1). Taxonomy (NCBI): domain Eukaryota; kingdom Metazoa; phylum Chordata; class Mammalia; order Artiodactyla; family Bovidae; genus Neotragus; species Neotragus moschatus. The sequence goes on along the minus strand of SJYA01000987.1, from coordinate 168,016 downwards.
GTCACATCCACAGCTGGGTATTGTTTTTGCTTTGGCTCCATCCCTTCAGTCTTTCTGGAGTTATTTCTCCACTGAGCTCCAGTAGCATATTGGGCAGCTAATGACCTGCGAAGTTCCTCTTCTGATATCCTATCATTTTGCCTTTTCATACTGTTCATGGGGTTCTTAAGGCAAGAAAACTGAAGTGGCTTTCCATTCCCTTCTCCGGTGGACCACATTCTGTCAGAGCTCTTCATCATGACCCCTCAATCTTGGGTTGCCCCACAGGCATGGCTTGGTTTCATTGAGTTAGACAAGGGTTTGGTACTAGTGTGATTAGATTGACTAGTTTTCTGTGAGTATGGTTTTAGTCTCTCTGATGCCCTCTTGCAACCCCTACCATTTTACTTGGGTTTCTCTTACCTTGGGCATGGTATCTCTTCACAGCTCCAGCAAAGCACAGCCACTGCTCCTTACCTTGGACAAGAGGTATCTCCTTACCGCTGTCGTTCCTGACCTTCAACGTGGGATAGCTCCTCTAGGCCCTCCTGTGCCTGCGCAGCCACGGCTCCTTGGGTTGCTCCTCCCGGCCACCGGCCTTGGCCCCAGGCATAGGTGGCTCCTTCCAGCTGCCTCCCCTGGCCCTGGGCTTAGGGTGGCTCCTCAGGGTCACTGCCCCTGGCCTCAGGCATGAGGTGGCTTCTCCCGGCTGCCCCTGATCTTGGACAGGGGGTGTCTCCTCCCAGCCGCCCCTGACCTCGGACGTGGGGTAGCTCCTCCTGGCTGCCACCCCTGACCTGGGACGCGGGTTGTCTCCTCCTGGCCACATACGAGGCTTCTTATAGAACTTGGGTTGTGTTGAATCATGGTGAAGATGGTATGCATAGGATTCTTGCTTTCTGTTCTCATATGAAATTTTTTGACATTGTCTCATAAGAGAGTATACACTTTATTTTCTAATTTCCTCAATAAATCCTACTCTGGTACTCTGTTGAACACTTAACAGATATTTGCTGATTTCAGTGTGAATCAGCCATAAAAATACATATGTCCTCTCTCACTACTCTATATTTCCATCTTTTTCAACACTTAAAAACAACACATAAAAATAAATAAATACCTACAATAATGCGTGATTGGTAAAAAGATGAGGTCTTGTAAATTTTAGAATGCTTCAATTCAATCTAGCTTCAGTTGCTTTATATTTATTTGAATTCCCTCAATATTCTGTCTGTATGTTTTCTGCCTCACTTGTGTTTTATTATTGTTAAATAGTACCTCTTTTCTCCATTTCCATAGAGGTTTTTAAATTTTAATTTTGGAATTAAGAAAGGCTGATTTAAATATGNACAGGCATGGCTTGGTTTCATTGAGTTAGACAAGGGTTTGGTACTAGTGTGATTAGATTGACTAGTTTTCAGGCATGGGTGGCTCCTTCCAGCTGCCTCCCCTGGCCCTGGGCTCAGGGTGGCTCCTCAGGGTCACTGCCCTTGGCCTCAGGCATGAGGTGGCTTCTCCCGGCTGCCCCTGACCTTGGACATGGGGTGTCTCCTCCCGGCCGCCCCTGACCTCGGATGCAGGGTAGCTCCTCCTGGCTGCCACCCCTGACCTGGGATGCGGGTTGTCTCCTCCCGGCCGCATACGAGACTTCTTATAGAACTTGGGTTGTGTTGAATCATTGTGAAGATGGTATGCATAGGATTCTTGCTTTCTGTTCTCATATGAAATTTTTGACATTGTCTCATAAGAGAGTATATACTTTATTTTCTAATTTCCTCAATAAATCCTGNGTCTCCTCCCGGCCGCATACGAGACTTCTTATAGAACTTGGGTTGTGTTGAATCATTGTGAAGATGGTATGCATAGGATTCTTGCTTTCTGTTCTCATATGAAATTTTTGACATTGTCTCATAAGAGAGTATATACTTTATTTTCTAATTTCCTCAATAAATCCTGCTCTGGTACTCTGTTGAACACTTAACAGATATTTGCTGATTTCAGTGTGAATCAGCCATAAAAATACATATGTCCTCTCTCACTACTCAATATTCCCATCTTTTTCAACACTTAAAAACAACACATAAAAATAAATAAATACCTACAATAATGTGTGATTGGTAAAAAGATGAGGTCTTGTAAATTTTAGAATGCTTCAATTTAATCTAGCTTCATTTGCTTTATATTTATTTGAATTCCCTCAATATTTTGTCTGTATGTTTTCTGCCTCACTTGTGTTTTATTATTGTTAGATAGTACTTCTTTTCTCCATTTCCATAGAGGTTTTTAAATTTTAATTTTGGAATTAAGAAAGGCTGATTTAAATATGAATTTCAACACCTTAACAAAGAGAATCGGAGAAGACAGTGACACCCTACTCCAGTACCCTTGCCTGGAAAATCCTGTGGATGGAGGATCCTGGTGGGCTGCAGTCCATGGAGTCACTAAGAGTTGGACACGACTGAAGTGACTTAGCAGAAGCAGCAGCAACAAAGAGAATAATGACAGTTAAGTAGCTTGAGGAGAATGAATTGAAATTAATATCAAAGAAAACATGAAGATAATTATTAAAACTGGGAAAATTTTCAAACTACAATTGAAGATAATTAAATCCATGGATATTAAACCTAGAAGTAGACCTAAATGTATTCCAAACGGGAGAATGAGCATTTAGAATAAGGTTGGGGTTTCCAGGTGATGCTAGTGGTAAACAACTCAGCTGCCAATGCAGGAGAAACAGGTTTGATCCCTGGTTCAGGAAGATCCCCTGGCGTAGGAAATAGAAACCGACTCCAGTATTCTTGCCTGGAGAATCCCATGGACAGAGGAGCCTAGAGAGTTATGGTCCACAGAGTCTCAAAGAGTCGGGCATGACTGAGCAACTAACACTATATATCCATGCTTCTTTATAACTAATAGCTAGATTGGTTATGGGCATATTTAAACAATTCCCAGGAAGTTGGTTTTGAAAATTGTTTGTATTAAGGGATCCTATTATTGGAGTTATTGGCTTCCCTGATGTGGGAGAACCTAAATATTAACTTCCAAGTCACCATGAAAGATATGATGATATAATAAACTAAGATTTTTTTATTTGATTACTTCAGTAACTTAAAAAAAAAAGACAGAAAGAGAGAAAGAAGAAAGATAGAAAAAAGACGAGGAGAGAGAAAGGGAAATGTTACCAAAGGACCATGTAATTAGTTTACATTATAATATGTAAATTTGAAATAATTAATTCTTTGTGAATGACGAGGCTTCCTTATCTCCTATTGAATAAACTGACTTCAAAAAGAAATTTTAACTTATCAATTTATGTGAAAGTAGTAAAAATTCATTAAAACATACGTTGACAATTGCTTTTTAAATTGGCACTGCTAAGAAATGTCTAGGAGAAGGCAATGGCACCCCACTCCAGTACTCTTGCCTGGAAAATCCCATGGACAGAGGAGCCAGGTAGGCTGCAGTCCATGGGGTCGCTAAGAGTTGGGCACGACTGAGCAACTTCACTTTCACTTTTCACTTTCATGCATTGGAGAAGGAAATGGCAACCGACTCCAGTATTCTTGCCTGGAGAATCCCGGGGACAGAGGAGCCTAGTGGGCTGCAGTCTATGGTGTCTCACAGAGTCGGACACGACTGAAGTGACTTAGCAGCAGCAAGAACTGTCTAAAACAGAGACAAATTTTAAAGAGGGTACAACAGTACACAAAGGCAAGTTACATCAATGATATAAAGGTTTTATTTATTGATTTAAAAAACTTGGATATATATTTTATTTGCAATAAGTGGTGCATACAATACTTACATAGCCACATCTTTATTGACTGGAATGTAGACTAGGGTATGGTTCAAATTGGCAAAATGTCTACACCAAAGGCACTAGATGAGACAAGATGAAATAAAAATGTTCTTCCATCTGAGAAACTTCTAAGAAAAGAGACTAAATGAGATAAAAATAATAGACGAGACTCCCTTGCCATATTTAGTTAAGCACTTTGGGTACTCTTTCTGTATTATTTTTGACAGTCCTGAAGAAAGCTAGTAAGGAAAAAATATTAAGACAACACCAATTATTTTGAGGGCATGCAGTTAGGTACACAGCAACTAACGTGAAGCTTTGTGGAATCCAGATGGGACAAGTAATCAGATTACTTGTGGGTGTTTTAATAGTACCCAGAGTGTATCATAAAATCACTCACCGTATGCATAATATCCATATAGTTCTGTTTCTTTGAACTGTTACTTTAATCTTCCTTTTTATTTACTTTTTATTGCTATCCACTTAAACTGATGCCTTTTCTTATCTACAGATAAACTTGAAGGCAATATAAATACTCACGCATATCTCTCATCTCTCATTTTACTGTATTTTCTGCTTTTTTCCACTGATATTTTAGTTGTTTGACCTATACTGTGGCTATCATTCAAACTTTATATCTGAAGACTTCCATTTCTATGTCTGTTTGCTGAATTTACTGTTGGTTTTGTCATTAGGAATATAAAGGTTAGAAATCAAATTGTGATGGGTTGGAAAAAATAGGAGATATAGAAAGTGAGTAGAAATTGTATGTAGACATATCAGAAAAACTTTAAGCAGTTCGAAGTCTCTTTTAACAGGTGGTTATATACATGCACGTGAGGTTAGCTTACATTATAATGGTCTGAAGTAATATGTTCCCATGAATTGCTTAGTTGTCAGTAAGGCAATTTTAATAATGTTGCAACTTTTTTCTGATAAATGGGGAACATAATTTCAAATCAACTGTGGGGGCCAGGAGAGTGTGAAGTGAAGTGAAAGTCACTCAGTCATGTCTGACTCTTTGCGACCCTATGAACTCTATAGTCCATGAAATTCCCCAGGCCAGAATATTGGAGTGGGCAGTCTTTCCCTTCTCCAGGGGATCTTCCCAACTCAGGGATCGAACCCAGGTCTCCTGCATTGCAGGCAGAGTCTTACCAGCTGAGCTACCAGGGAAAGCCCGAGGAGTGTGTCATAGTTGGAAAACAAAATGTATAAAAGAAAAGGTACTATCAAGTGTGTCAAATGCTGTTTAATAGGCCAAATAAAATTAAAGTTGAAAATCAGATACTGGATTAACAATTTGGAGGTCACTGATGAACCTGATAAAATTAATAGTTGCACAATAGGGACAAAAATATCTATTTAGGTTCAAAATTCAAAGATAGAAATTGTTGGGTATTTTCTGAAAAAGGCAAAAGCAAAAGCAAATAATTTGATACTGAGCAGAATATTTTATCAGTATTTTTGTTATGATTGTTTTACTTTGTTTTGTTTTTATTCTTTTTCTTTTTTTGTAAATTGAGAAATAGCAGGATATTTATATGCTGATGGTTATTACCCAGTATAAAATTGTAAACTGAGGAGTGAGAGGGTGAAAAGGGTGTTATGTAAAGAAAACATAAGAAATTGACTTAGAAATGAATATTAATAATTCCATTTTATTAGGAAGGTAGAGTATATAGGTCCAGATGTTGATAGGTGTCCACATGTGGTAAGAGGAATATTTTAAGGTTTTTAGAATTATCTTAGTTTGCCCTGTGAAGTAAGAAAAAGGTTATTAACTAAGAAAAAGAAATGAAAACATGTTTGTTTTTTGAGGGGGAGAGGGTTACAGCATATTTTTTTTTTTTTACTGAAGTATAGTTGATTTACAATAGTATATTAGCTTCAGATTTACTTCTGCTGCTGCTGCTAAGTCGCTTCAGTTGTGTCTGACTCTGTGCGACCCTATAGATGGCAGCCCATCAGGCTCTGCCATCCCTGGGATTCTCCAGGCAAGAACACTGGAGTGGGTTGTCATTTCCTTCTCCAATGCAGGAAAGTGAAAAGTGGAAGTGAAGTTGTTCAGTTGTGATCCCATGAACTGCAGCCCAGCAAGCTCCTTCGTCCATGGGATTTTCCAGGCAAGAGTACTGGAGTGGGCTGCCATTGCCTATAATGATTTAATAACTTTATAGATTAAACTCCATTTATAGCTATAATAAGATAGTGGCTGTATATCCTGTTCTATCAAGTATGTCCTTGTAGGTTCTTTATTTTATACTTAGTTTGTACTTAACTCCCTATTCCTATTTTGCACTGCCCCCACGCCCCCAGCTTCCCTCTCCCAACTGGTAACCACAAGTTCATTCTCTATATCTGTGAGTGTTATTTCTGCTTTTTATATATTACTTGTTTTACTTTTTAGATTCCACATACAAGTGACTGCATACAGTATTTGTCTTTCTCTGTCTGACTTATTTCACTAAGCATAATATCCTCCAGGTCCATCCATGTTGTTGGTTTTTGAAAAAACTAGTGATGGTATAAGGAAACGGGGAAGTGAGGCTAAAGATGTATAATGTGGCTCCTAACTAGTTTTAAGCCTCCTTGAGGTTACTGGTCATGATTTTTAAAAAGAGACCAATTAGTGTGGCTGCTCTTTTTCTTCTGCCAGATTTACCTGTATTAAGTCCAGGCTCAAAGTAGGCAGGTAATTTAACCAGGTTATGGATTTTTCAGGCATATAGGCCATATGAGAGAGGGATTAAGTTGTTGAGGAACAGAAGAGGAAGTGATTATAAGAACTGACCATAAGATTAACCTGGATAATCAGAAAAGAGAGGCTATCAAGATGATCAACACGTGACAGTAATTAGTGATGACAGATGTAGGATTATCTCCATGGAAATGAGTAGTTTAGGCAGAGTGAAAGTTGAAATTATTTGAAAGAAGAATATGAGTAGCATGATTCACATATTTCTTTTAAGGAAGGGAGAAAGGAAGACCGTTTACTAGAGTCAAGGGAGATAATGGAGATTGTGTGTGCATGCTCAGTCCCTTCAATCATGTTGGACTCTTTGTGACCCTACAGATCGTAGCCTCCCATGTTCCTCTGTCCATAGGATTTCCCAAGCAAGAATACTTGAGTGGATTGCCATGTCCTCCTCCAGGGGATTTTCCTGACCTAGAAATTGAACTGATCTCTCCTTCATCTCCTTCATTTCAGGCCGATTCCTTACCCACTGAGCCACCTGGGAAGCCCCAAAGTGGAGATTATTCTAACTTAAACATGGTGGCGTGAAGAAACTGAGGGAAAGAAGAGTCATTGTCTTAGTGGGCTGCAGCAGGAACATTTCAAACATTGCCTGAATTTAGAGCAAGATGATGATGAAGATTCTCAGAAAAGTGCTTGAAAATATAGAGAAATTTACTGATTTTGGACTGGGGGATAAAGGGGACAGAGTCATATTTTCATGAGTTAGGGATGAGCAGGAGATGGAGAGAGTGAAGAGAGTGTGAAAAGACATTAGGATGGGAGAGATTAAGGTGGCTTGGACTCTTGAGATTCTGGTGTCAGGTGTCAGCACATACACAGAAATAAAGGATATACGTAGATTAGTTCAGATGACCTAAAGACATTCGATAATGGTGGTGATAGGGACAGAGGTGACTGGAACCTTTCTAGTTGTAGCTTAGGATATTCGTAAAATAAGGATCTTACTCTGAGCTTTCATGTCCTCTCTTTATGTGGGCCAATTGTATGAGGCTTAAATTGAATCAAAGGGAAAAATATGCTTGTATTTGAGTCATCATGTGTTCTTTCAACCCTTAAAATTTTGAGCAAATTGAAACTTCTTTATACTATATAGCAAACAAAGAAATATGGTAGAAAACAAAACATCCTAGGCAATATGAAATTTGGAACCAGAGTATGAAAACTTAAATATAACTCCCTTGGAAACCAGCACTGTTTAATAGTGGAATGGAGGTAATACATGCCAGAACCATACAAACTTTTGTTACTGCTGCTGCTAAGTCGCTTCAGTCATGTCCGATCTTGTGCGACCCCATAGACTGCAGTCCACCAGGCTCCCTTGTCCCTGGGATTTTCCAGGCAAGAACAATGGAGTGGGTTGCCATTTCCTTCTCCAATGCATGAACGGGAAAAGTGAAAGTGAAGTCGCTCAGTCGTGTCATGTCTCACTCTTAGAGACCCCATGGCCTGCAGCCTACCAGGCTCCTCCGTCCATGGGATTTTCCAGGCAAGAGTACTGGAGTGGGTTGTCAGTGTCAGTATATGTTTTAATAAAGTTTGTTAGATGTTTGATAAAGCACGTTAAACATGTTTAAGGGTACTGCCTCCATAGCTTCACACATGTTTAAATTTAAGCTCAAATAAACATATTATGTTAATTATTACATTGGACAAGGTGCTTTGTAAAGAGTAAGTATTGTTATGCCAACAAGTACAATCTATGTTACTTGGATTCTGTTGCATGCATTGATTATTTTTGATGTCACATTTTATGAGGTCCAGGTGACCTGCTTTCTGGATATGACTTGGTAAACAGTACTACTTTGTAATTGTAAAAGTTATTTTTTCTCTCTGAGACATGCTAAAGGTCATGATGTTCATGTTTACCCCCTGAAGATCTCAAAGATAACTTACCCATGGGGACTCATTATTTCTCTCCCTGTTGAAATTCATGTTTTTATCTTTAGACTTGCATCTGCAGAAAGTTGGCATGGGGGAAAATAACTGTGTCTACTGTATAATACAGTGCATAAAAAGGCAGAAAAACAAATTTTATTGCCATTCTGGACACTAACTTTCATATTGAAGGAAATCAAGTTATATTTATCTTATTGTAACGTAAAGGAAAGTTTCAAAATTATTTATTGATAGTAAAAGAAAGGCACTGCTTATTGTATGTATTGTGTGTCTGTGTGTATGTGTGTGCACATGTGTGTTCAGTCATGTCCAGATCTTTGCAACTTCATGGACTGCAGCCTGCCAGTTTCCTTTGCTCCATGGAATTATCTAGGCAAGAATATTAGAGTGAGTTACCATTTCCTACTGCATATTGTATGTATTGATATAGATCAATTATACTCTAGTAACAAAATCACAATTTCACTTCCTGAAATTCAAAAAAGTGTATTTCTTGTGAGGAATTCACTGGATTGTTCCTTTTATTTCTGTAGAGTCTTCATTGCAGCATCTAGCCTAGTTGAGTAGATATGCTAGAATACTGCTAGTCATCATGGCTATAGGAAATAAATTGTGGAGGGCTTTACTCTGCAATTAGATGCTCTAGTTGGGACAGTTAATCACAGGTCTCTACCACTGCCAAGGAATCCAGACGTTCAGTCCTACCAATATGAGGAAGATGGAGAGAATTAAATAATATATAATTATATAGTATTAATAATCATTATGTTGGTGTCATTATTCATTGCATTTTCTTTTGCAGTTTCTAAGAGAGTGGATAATAGTGTTATTAGAATATGTCTAGATTATACTTGAAAAGACAAATCAAATGAGACACACCACCACTAGTGTGGATAGAGAGAATATAGATATTACAGAATTATTTTTTTTTGTCCAGGAAAATCTTAACTTGATTTGTTAATAACAAAAAGGAGAAAGTTTACATTTTGATTAGATCCATGCTAAACCCACATGTAAATGTTAATATGAATGTAATATAAACAGAGTTTAGGGGTTAAACAATACATTGTCATACAATAATTTACACCCTCATCAAGTTCTTTAGTTTCTCTTCACTTTCTGCCATTAGAGAGGAATCATTTACATAAGAATTGTAATGTTTATTGTTTTGTTTTTATTTCTCTTTGATTTTCTTAGAGTTTGCAAGCAGATATCAAGTTTGTTCATCTTGGATCTTGTAAGACTTTAGGAACAGATATTCATTCTGAAAAACCACATAGTAAATTAAGTGGCAAAAAACAGAGAAAAAAGACTTAATTTTCCCCAAAAGTCCAAACAGAAGAAACAATGAAGAATATAGATTATTGACTAAAAATAGTTGATGTGGATTTAAGAAAAATAGGATCTGGGGAGCTTGGGAACTAGGGGATATATGTATAATTGTGGCCACTTTGTACTGTTGTATGGCAAAAACCAAAACAACATTATAAAAATTAAAAAACAAAAAATAACATTAAAATATTAATAAAAATAAACNAATGTTTAAGTATCCAAGTTATTTTTCTTCTAAGATATAAGAAAAATTAAATTTTAAATTTTAAACTGTTATGTAGTATACTAAATATAGTTTTGTCCTTAAAAAAACTAGTTTTTTGAGTATTTATTTTTGTCTAGGCTTTCATCTGTGAAAAAAAATTTGTGAATGTTGCTGTTCAGTCCCCAAGTCTTGTGCTACTCTTTGCAACCCCATGGACTGCAGCATGCCAGACCTTCCTGTCCCTCACCTTCTCCTGATGTTTGCCCAAGTTCATGGCCATTGCATCAACAAATCCATGCAGCCATCTCATCCTCTGAAATCCTCTTCTTCTCCCTTCAATCTTTCCCAGTATCAGTGACTTTTCCAGTGAATGAGCTGTTGGCATCAGGACACCAAATACTGGAGCTGATTCAGCTTCAGCATCAGTACTTCCCATGAGTATTCAGGGTTGTTTTCCTTTAAGACTGACTGGTTCTATCTCTTTGCTCTCCAAGGGACTCTCAGGAGTCTTCACCACCATAGTTCAAAAGCATCAGTTTTTTGATACTCTGCCTTCTTGACAGTCCAGATCTCACAACCTTATGTGACTACTGGGAAGACCATAATCTTGACCATACACACCTTTGTCGGCAGAGTAATGAGAGAGTTAATTCCTAGGTAGGTTGATAAGGAGTCCAGGGCCCTTGAGGAGGAGAAAGCAACAAACATTTTTTTTCTACATTGCTCTGTTTTAGTTATATAAGACTTTATTTTTTTTTCTTAACCTCTGAGTTGTTATGGCAACAACCTTTAAGACTAACTTTCTTTAAGCCCAGAGCTAATGATTACACAAAAAACAACTCAGCCTGCTTAACAGTATGTTCTTCATTATTCTCTGTATTAATGATTATATAACAACAATTTATCTTGCTCTAGGACATGTTTCTTCTTCTTAATCAGAACTTCTGACTAATCTTATTATCTTCAGAGGTCTATATCTTGTGTAGATGAATCTGATATGACCTTTCTATTGTTAGATCTAATCTTGTTAATTTAAGATATATGTTGTAGGAGTGGGTCTGGTAAAAGTATTTAAGACCTTGATAGGACTAGGGAGGGGGGGCACTCTCAATCCCCCTTCTGATGTCTATGTCAGAAGCTTTTTCTGTCTTTTTTCTCTGTAATAAAACTTCTGCTATACAAAAGCTCTGAGTGATCAATCCTAGTTCCTGGTCCCAAAGCTAAATCTTCAGAGATCATGAATCTGACATCATTCACCATAAGCTATCAGTAATGTTTCTGCTTTTCAACACACTGTCTAGGTTTGCCATGGCTTTCTTGCCAAGAAGCAATTGTGTTCTGATGTCATGGCTGCAGGCACCATCTGCAGTGATTTTAGAGCCCTGAAAGAGGAAATCTGTCATGATGTCCACTGCTGGGGTCCAGCCCTGGTGGATCCAGGGAATCTGAAGGGGAGACGGAGTCGGCGTCTTAGGAATTAATTGCTTAATTAAAGATATAGAGGAAGATTAGAAAGAAATAGTGTAGTAGGAAAATAGGTGGAGAAAAAGAGGCTGAATAATTTGGTTTACATGGAAAACCAATAAAACTCCAAGACAAGGAGTTTGCACCATCTACGTGGGCCACCAGCACCCGCTTGAATAGCAGAGGGTGCCCTGCTTTGGGCTCCCTCTTGCATGGGTTTTAGAAGCCAGGGCAGGTAAGTAGACATGGTGAGCCTGCATGCTCCAGATGGGAATTCAGCCAGAAAAGAAGAGAACGAGAAAAGACCACACGGGAGAAACCAGTCTTTCCAGGAACTGGTCTGATTTCTTTATTTTCCAGGTTTGCTTATATACTTTTTGTTATACATAGAGATAGAATACAAAGTCACATGGGGTCAGCAGACCTGACCTTTATCAAAATCAGGTGCTTCATATAAATCTATACAAAGGTCTTAGGGGTTTTACATCATCTTCTGGCCATGAGGCCTGTTGACATTTTATGGCCCTTTCTTTCTGATAACGATCAGTCATCCATAAAATCTATTTTCCAGGGGTGTTTTTTCTTAAACCAGGCACCATCCTCTGAAGGTACTAGATAAAGTTGCATTTCTATAGGGTGGAGGTGCAGTGGGTTACAATTAAGAAAGGAATTCACTTAGCCTAAGGTTTAACATGATTAATCTTAAAGGTTAATACTTATTTCTTCTATATGCTAGTCATATTCATTATAAGGGCAGGGAATATGGAGATTTAGCAGCAAATATTGGCTCAGCAAATGAAAAACCCTTCACCAATATAATTCCTAATCAACCCACTATACTATAATAATTTATAACTTCCCAAAAGAATCTGTCTTTAGAAAGTTTAAAACATCTCATGCCTCTCACAGTTGGGAGGCTGTGAACAATCACATGTGGCTGGACAAACCTGTTCAGGCAGACTAGAGAACCTTCAGAGGAGTTTGTAAGTTGAAACACTCTTGTCACACCCAGGAAATTTTATTAACTGGAGCTGTAAGTTAACTCCTTCTCCGAGAGAGGTGGTGGGGGACAGCCCCCCCCCTAAAGTCAGAGGTGTAGGTAATAGTATAAAGCAGTAAACTAGGCAGACTCTGGTTTTGGGGGGGTAGATGCTCAGGAACAGGGTTCTTTTGAGGCTCGATCCTACCTTTGCATATGCTGAGCCTCCGTCCTCATGACCTTTGCCATGGGCTGAGTTCCTCACGCTGGCTCCTGGCAGTCCACCTTCTCCCTTTCTATTTGCCATGAAGTAATGAGACCAGATGCCATGATCTTAGTTTTAAGCTGGCTTTTTCACTCTCCTCCTTCACCCTCATCAAGAGGTTATTTAGTTTCTCTTCACTTTCTGCCATTAGAAAGGTATCATCTGCATATCTGAGGTTGTTGATGTTTCTCCTATTTTGATTCCAGTTTGTAACTCATCCAGCCCAGCATTTCTCATCATGTGCTCAGCATATAGGTGAAATAAACAGAGTGACAACAGACATCTCTGTCATACTCTTTTCTTAATATTGAACCAATCAGTTGTTCCATACAGGGTTCTAACTGTTGCTTCTTGACCTGCATACACGTTTCTCAGGAGAGAGGTAAGATGGTCTGGTATCCTCATCTCATTAAGAACTTTTCACAGTTTGTTATGATACACACAATCAAAGGCTTTAGGGTAGTCAATGAAATGGAGGTAAAATGTTTTTTTGGAATTCCATTGCTTTCTCCATGATTCAGTAAATGTTGGCAAGTTAACCTCTGGTTCGTTTTCCTTTTCTAAACACAGCTTGGAGATCTGGAAGTTTCAGTTCACATAATGCTGAAGCCTGGCATGCAAGATTTTAAGCATGACATTACTAGCATGGGAGATGCATGCAATTGTCCCATGGTATGAACATTCTTTAGTACTATCCTTCTTGGATATTTGGATGAGGATTTTCCAAATATAGTCCTGTAGCCACTGTTGTGTCTTCCAGATTTGCTGACATATTGAGTGCAATACTTTAATAGCATCATCCTTTAGGTACTGGAATTCCATTGTATCCACTAGCTTTATGGACAGCAGTGCTCCTTCTAAGGCCTCACTGACTTCACAGTCCAGAATGTTTGGTTCTGGGTGAGTGACCACCCAGAACCCAGTGATCATCATAGCTATCTAGTTCATTAGGATCCTTTTTTGTACAGGCTTTCCATGTATTATTTCCATCTCTTCTTGATCTCTTCAGCTTCTACTAGGTCTTTACCATTTATGTCCTTCATTGTGCCTATCTTTGGTGAAATGTTTCCTTAATATTTCCAATTTTTCTAAAGAGATCTCTAGTCCTTCCCCTTCTCTTGTTTTCCTCTATTTTCATGCATTGTTTATTGAAGAAGGCTTTCTCGTCTCTCTTTCTTTTTCTTTGGAAGGAACTCTGTGTTTAGTTGAATGTACCTTTCCCTTTCTCTCTTGCTTTTTGATTCTATTCTTTCTTCAACTATTTGTAAGGCTTCCTCAGGTAGCTATTCTGCCTTCTTGTTTTTCTTTATCTTTGGGAGTTTTTATTCATGGCCTCCTGACCAATATCACAAACCTCTGTCCATAGTTCTTCAGGAATAAGGTTTACTAGATCTAATCCCTTGAATCAGTAGGCCAGCCAGCTATGTCTTAAATCAAATCCCCTATGAATATGGAGTGGAGGTGTAAAATAGATTCAAGGGGTTAGAAAATTTGTGATTATACATTTTTAAAATTTTATAGAAATTATAATAAATCGGTACTCTGTTAAACCATCTTACTCAAAGTTGCATTTGAAATAAGACTAGTTGAATGAAGAGACTGGAATTGTAGGATGTTTTTCTTTTGAAATAAGACAGTGTGTTGAATGAACATTGTCTTGGCCCCAGTAATACTGTACTATCCCCATCTATATAGAGAAAAGCAAGAAGAGGAATAGCTAACCACATTCCCCTTCTCCACAACAAACTCGATGAAAGGCAGGGGACCAAAAAACATGAATGCAATCTCTCTGATGTGCTATCATAAGGAATTTGAAAGGAACTTTTAGCAATCATCTCTCCTGCAGAGTCAGCTTGACAAGCCATGAGATTTAGGAGTCCTAAAGTCAATCTCTCCTAACATGATTTTTCTGTCTTCTATTTTTCAACATTTACTTCAGTTTTTATTGTTTAAAACCCTGTAATTATTCCTCATTGCTTTAAGCACAGTTCAGTGTTCTTTTCTTCCCTCTGGTTTATTGATATATAGTTGACATATAGCACTGTATAAATTTAAGCATAGTGATCTTACTTATATACCTTATAAAATGATTACCACAAAAACTTCAGTGAACATCTATTATTCCATAAAGATACAATATAAAAGAAAAAAAAATTTCCTTGTGATGAGAACTCTTAGGATTTACACTTCTAACAACTTTCACATATAACATGTAGAGGTGTTGACTGTATTAGTAATGCTTTGTTTCATTCCTAGTACTTATTGATCTAATAACTGGAAGTTGTACCTTTGACTACACTCATCCAATTCCCCCTACTACCAACCTTGTCTCTGGAAATATAATCCCTTTTCCTCTGAATTTTTTTGTTTATTTTTCAAAGTAGAATTGACCTATAATGCTTTGCTAGCTTCTGGTGCAGAGGACAGTGATTTGATATATCTATGTATTACAAATATAGAACAATTTAATATTTTTAATGTGAAATACTAAGTATTAAGTTATCTCCCCTATGATAATGTCTGTGACATCATGTCAAGATTTGGATCAAGTAAATGTATGCACACACATATACAATGGAATATCATTTGGCAATAAAAAAGAAGGAAATCTTGCCTTTTCCAATGATGATATAGATGACCTTGAGGTCATCATTGTTAAGTGACTATGTTAGACAGTAAAAATAAAACACTGTATATTTTCACTTACATGTGGAATCTGAAAAATGCTAAATTCATAGAAATAGAGAGGAGAATGATGATTGCCAGAGCTTGGAGGGTGGGAAAATGGAGAGTTGTTGGTCAAAGAGTATAAACTCAGTTGTGAGATGAATAAGTTCTAGGGAACTAATGTATAGCATGATGATTACAATTAAAAATACTGTATTATATACTTGAAAGTTGTTAAAAGGATATTAATGTTAACACTGAAAAAAAGAGATACAAGTGTAATATATGAGGAAGATAGATATATTAACTAAACTTTTTGTGCTAAGAATTTTATAATATATATTGGATCAATCACCATGTTATACATATTAAAGTTATATGTTATATGCCAATACCATCTCAATAAAATTGGAAAAAAATAAGTCCACATGCTTCAGGATTTTCCACCTCTTCCCTCCAACTCCCCTCTCACCCTTACCACTACTACAAATACAAATGTCTATTTATCCTGTGTAGTCTCATATTTAGCACTCTTAGGAGACTTCTTTAAACTCCAAGTCCAAATTAGACCTCTGATTATAAAGCAACAGCATTTTGTGCTATGTATTATACAATATTGTATAGTCAAGCTCAAACATTCTGATTCAAGCAGCAAGAGAAATAAAAGGAGACAGAATGGATTATCATGACATTAATTAAACTGCCAATTGATGCTTTTCTATTCTGAGACAAAATGAATTGCTAGATTGCATAGTATTCTATCTCAGCACAGGGCTTACTCCTTTATTTCCTTTGCTATTAATTCCAGGAAACTACAGAATGTTTTCAGAAAACAAAAGTAATACCCAGGATTCTCAGTTAACAGTCAAACCAAATAAATTATCCTTTTGAGATATATAATCTATTTCTTTCTTCATGCCCTACATTTTAAAAATTAAATGGAAGAATAAACAGTTGAGTCTAGAGTGTATTTCTATAACCTCATCAAATCTGGAGTTAAATCAAGAAACTGAGTAAATACAATTTATATCTGAATGATCAATATGATTTCTCAAAAGAATCCTTTCTTAAGGAATGTGTAGTCAAAGGACATATTTCCATACGCAATTATCTAGAATCATAGGAAGTAAATTTCTGCTTTTACGTGCTAAGGACTCAGAAATAAATCTTTTTATTTTTTTATTTTATTTAGTTTTTTTTTTTTTATCTCAGGTGTACATGTGGACTCAGAAATAGGATTTCTTTCAGAGAATCTTGCTCTGTAAATCATAGAAAATGCTTTCCAAAAAATAGAATTATTGACCCTACTTAATGACTGAGCAACTGAACTGAACTGAACTGAATGGCACCCTACTCCAGTACTTTTGCCTGGAAAATCTCATGGATGGAGGAGCCTGGTAGGCTGCAGTCCATGGGGTCGCTTTTGACTTCACTTTCACTTTTCACTTTCATGCATTGGAGAAGGAAATGGCAATCCACTCCAGTGTTCTTGCCTGGAGAATCCCAGGGAAGGGGGAGCTTGGTGGGCTGCTGTCTATGGGGTCGCACAGAGTTGGACACAACTGAAGTGACTTAGCAGCAATCCCTATCACCCTTCATTTTACTATATAAAAAGTCAAACTGGAAAACTATATTTTTGGATACTGGAGACATAAATACATTGTCATTTCTTTTCTTTAGCATAAATGATTGCATGTATGATTATGTATTTGTTAGGCAACTAGAATAGAAAAAGAAGTCTAAAATGGCAGTGGCTAAAAAACAGACAAAGCAAGGGGAAAAGCACAAGAAAATGAAACAAAGGAAAAATCTGAGGACCTGAGTGGGAACCTCAGGTGAAAAAAGAGGAAGAAGAAACAAACACACCCACTTGCTGCCCTGCAATATGTTGTTGTCATTTAGTCGCTCAGTCCTGTCCAACTCTTTGCGACCCCCATGGACTGCAGCATGCCAGGCTTCCCTGTCCTTCACCATTTCCTTGAGCTTACTCAAACTTATGTCCATTGAATCAGTGATGCCATCCTACTCATCCTCTCATCCTCTGTCGCCCCCTCCTCCTCCTCCCACCTTCAATCTTCCCTAGCATCAAGGTCCTTTCTAATGAGTCAGTTCTTCTCATTAGATATCCAAAGTACCAGAGCATAAGCTTCAGTATCAGTCATTCCAATGATTATTCAGGATTGATTTCCTTTAGGATTGACTGGTTGGATCTTGCAGTCAAGGAATTCATAAGAGTCTTCTCCAACACCACAGTTCGAAAACATCAGATTTTTTAAAGAAGGCTCTCAGCCTTCTTTATGGTCCAACTCTCACATCCATACCTGACTGCTGGAAAAACTAGAGCTTTGATTAGACGGACCTTTGTAAGCAAAGTAATGTCTCTGTTTTTTAATATGCTGTCTAGGTTGGTCATAGTTTTTCTTCTGAGGAACAACTGTCTTTTAATTTCATGGGTGCAGTCATCATCCACAGTGATTTTGGAGCCTAAGAAAATAGTCTGTCACAGTTTCCACTGCTTCCCCATCTATTTGCCATGAAGTGATGGGACCAGATGCCATGATCTTCGTTTTTTGAATATCAAGTTTTAAGCCAGCTTTTTCACTCTCCTCTTTCACCTTCATCAAGAAGGTCTTTTAGTTACTCTTTGCTTTCAGCCATAGGGTGGTTTCATCTGTATATTTGAGATTATTGATGTTTCTCCCCACTATCTTGATTCTAGCTTGTGCTTCATCCAGCCTGGCATATAAGTTAAATAAATAGAGTGACAACATACAGCCTTGATGTACTCCTTTCCCAATTTTGAACCAGTCCATTATTCTATGTCATGTTCTAACNCTTTCAGCCATAGGGTGGTTTCATCTGTATATTTGAGATTATTGATGTTTCTCCCCACTATCTTGATTCTAGCTTGTGCTTCATCCAGCCTGGCATATAAGTTAAATAAATAGAGTGACAACATACAGCCTTGATGTACTCCTTTCCCAATTTTGAACCAGTCCATTATTCTATGTCATGTTCTAACTGTTGCTTCCTGACCTGCACACAGATTTCACAAGAGGAAGGTAAGGAGGCCTGGTATTCCCATCTCTTTCCATAGTTTATTGTGATTCACAGAGTCAAAGGCTTTAGCATAATCAATGAAGCAGAAGTAAATATTTTTCTGAAATTCTCTTGTATTTCTATAGTCCAATGGTTGTTGGCAATGTGATCTTTCGTTCCTCTGCTTTTTCTAAATACAGCTTGAACATCTGAAAGTTCTTGATTCAGGTACTGTTGAAGCCTGACTTGGAGACTTTTGAGCATTACTTTGCTAGCAAGTGAAACGAGTGCAATTTTGCCTAATTTGCATAGCCCAAGATATGGGAGAGAAGGAGACAAAATGGAAGAGGGAGGCAAAATGGATGGACGCCACTCTGTACTCAAGCCTCAGGGTTGTACTAACCACAGTTTACCAAATAAAATTCTGAGCTGTAACCCAGCTGTAACACTGGTCCATCCTTTCAAATTTTTGTTTAGGTGGGGAAGTTACACACTTTCCCAACATATCCATATGTAAGTGATCCACTAGAATGTAAGCTCTATGAAAGCAGATACTGTGTATGTATGTCTTGGACACAACTATGTGCCATTACCCTACCAGATGGTGATGATATAAGTACTCAATAAATATCTGTGGTTGAATGGATGAAACAAATAACAATGTGTGTGCACAGATAAGCAAAAAACATGTTTAAAACACCATAATGCTACAAGCTATTTTTCCAGTGTTTTCATTTCTGATGACATGTGTTTTTCTGATAGAAATTTTAGTACAAGGAAAGTTTTCATTTTTGAAAACATTTCTTGGTTGATATTTATTTTGTGACTATGAATTANGATAAGCAAAAAACATGTTTAAAACACCATAATGCTACAAGCTATTTTTCCAGTGTTTTCATTTCTGATGACATGTGTTTTTCTGATAGAAATTTTAGTACAAGGAAAGTTTTCATTTTTGAAAACATTTCTTGGTTGATATTTATTTTGTGACTATGAATTATGTCTCTAAAGAATCAAATCATCTATTGTGTGCCTTACTAAACTTTGTTTTCCCATGTCTTCATTTGGGGTCTGCCATAATTTATGCTGGAGAAGGAAATGGTAACCCACTGCAGTGTTCTTGCCTGGAGAATCCCAGGGACAGGGAAGCCTGGTGGACTGCCATTTATGGGGTCGCACAGAGTCAGACACGACTGAGCGACTTAGCAGCAGCAGCAGCATAATTTATGCACTCAATAAAAATTTGCTAAGNTATGCTGGAGAAGGAAATGGCAACCCACTGCAGTGTTCTTGCCTGGAGAATCCCAGGGACAGGGGAGCCTGGTGGGCTGCCATTTATGGGGTCGCACAGAGTCAGACATGACTGAAGCGACTTAGCAGCAGCAGCAGCATAATTTATGCACTCAATAAAAATTTGCTAAATGTTTACTTGTATGTAGCTTAAAAAGAAGTTAAATGAAAGTAATTTTAGAGGGTGTATTGATTCTGATATGGATTTACTGAGAAATTATATTTTCTTGTTTATCAATATTACTCCACAATTATCAAGAGCAAAAGAGACTGCATCTTATTCCAGTATTTTAGTCCTCTGAGAATATAAACTACTTTACATCTCCCAATGTTTTATAATTACTTGCAATCTCTAAATGTATTACTTATGCACTTTATATACATTAAAGTTCATTGTAGAGAGAATTTATCTGTTTAAAATGTATTTTTGTAGTGTAGAATGAAAATGTGTTCTGATATCAGGAAAATATACGGTTTGATGATAAACAGTAGCTATATTGTGCCAAAGTATTTGAGGTGGATCATAAGATATAAACACTACAAACTCTATTAGCAATCCAGATTCAGTCAAATACTTCAAAACTATCACATTNTGCCAGGCTTCCCTGTTCATCACCAACTCCTGGAGTTTACTCAAACTCATATTCATTGGGTCTGTGATGCCATCGAACCATTTCATCCTCTGTTGTCCCCTTCTCCTCCTGCCTTCAATCTTTCCCAGCATCAGGATCTTTTTAAATGAGTCAGTTCTTCACATCAGGTAGTCAAAGTATTGGAGTTTCAGCTTCATCATCAGTTCTTCCAATGAATATTCAAGACTGACTTCCTTTAGGATGGACAGGTTGGATCTCCTTGCTGTCCAAGGGACTCTCGAGAGTCTTCTCCAAAACCACAACTCAAAAGCATTAATTCTTTGGCTCTCAAGAGGTATAAAAACACTTGTGGAAACCACAGTCCAAAGACACAAGTACACCAGAAGAGTAAGACTTAGAAGATTATGTAACATTCCTTCCACAACACTCTGCCACTCCATTAACAAACTTCAGTATAGTAATAGTATTACACTTGATAGAGCTTCCATACTTTCATAAACAGACTCTTTTTGGTGAGCAGTAGATAGGGAAACTCCCAAGTCAAGAGAAAAATCTTTACAAAGTGGCACTAGAGAAATTTGATAACTTTAGTACCTATATGACAGCATATATAGCTAGATTAATATAAAATAACTGAGTACTGGATACAACATGATCAGCTTTCAACAAAATATTATAAGATATCAAGATATCACCAAAGGCAAGAAATAATATAGTCTGAAGAAATGAAGAAAGCATCAGAATTGAACCCAGATGTGACACAGATGGAATTATCAGACAGACATTATAAAAACAATTATAAAAATTATGTAAAGGACTCTAACAGATGGATAATGTAAGCAGACAGATAAAAGCTCTAAGGAAAAAAACAAATCAAAGAAAATGCTAGAAATAAGAAATGGTGTAACAGAGAAAGTGTTTGATGGGTTCATCAGTAAACTGCACACAGACTGGGAATGAATATATGGACTCAACTGTAGGTCAATGAAAACTTTGCAAAATACAATTCAGAGCAAAACACCCAAAGAGATCATCTAAGAACTATAGGATAATTTTTTTTTAATGTAGCCTATACACACTCACGGAGAAGGCAATGGCATCCCATTCCAGTACTCTTGCCTGGAAAATCCCATGGACGGAGGAGCCTGGTAGGCTGCAGTCCATGGGGTCACTAACAGTCGGACACTACTGAGTGACTTCACTTTCATGCATTGGAGAAGGAAATTGCAACCCACTCCAGTGTTCTTGCCTGGAGAATCCCAGGGACGAGGAAGTCTGGTGGGCTGCCATCTATGAGGTCGCACAGAGTCAGACACGACTGAAGTGACTTAGCAGCATACACACTCACAAAGAGTTGGACATGACTGAGCTACTAAGCACAGCACATACACACACGAAACATAAGAAGGAAAAGCAAGAACAAAGTGGAAAAAATATCTGAAATAATAACGACAGAGAATTTTCCAAAATTAGTGACAGACATCAAACCACAGATTCAAGAAGTTGAGTGCATCAAACAGGAAAAATGCCAAAAAATAAAAAAAAAACCCATTCCTAGGAATATCAATATTGAAACTGCAGAAAATCAAAGAAAATAAAATTCTTAAAGAGAGCCAGTGGAGGATAGAGAGAAACACTACCCATGGAGGAGCAAGGATAAAAGCTATAGCAGAATTTTCATGTCTATGAAAGCAAGAGGAGAGTAGAGTGGTGTCTTCAATGTATCAAAAAAAAAATTATCTAGGATTCCATATTCAGTAAAATAATTCTTCAAAAGTGAAGGACAAATAAAAACAGTCATGGATCATTAAAAGCTGAGGTAATTCATTTCCAGCACACTAATTTTGCAAAAATGCTAAAAGTTATTCAGGCAGAACAAAAATGATATAGTAAGAAATTCTTCAGTCCTTACATGTCGGTAGTACTTAGTGACTTCTTTCCAAGAGGACAGTATGAATATGGGGGAATAGCAATTTTACTCTAGAAAATCTTGAGAAATACTGCTTCAGCCTGGTGATCAAGGTTAACATTATCATTGATAAGTCCTGTTGACTGTATGTACTTGATGGGATGGAATGGCATCTTAGTTCTGTTGTGCCTATCTTCTCAAAATCAACAAGCCTAATCTAACCTTGAGAAGAACATTCAGTTCAGTTCAGTTCAGTCGCTCAGTCATGTCCGACTCCTTGCGACCCCATGAACATTAGGTAAATCACAATTAAGGGACGTAAAATATCTGTACTCTCAAGACTGTCAAGATTTTCAAACCAGTGAAATCTGAGAAACTGTTGCAATATACACCTACCTATGGAGACAGGATAACAAAGGAGACTTGACATCAAAGTGAAATGTCATATTCTGAATGCGATCCTAAAACAGAAAGAAGACATCAGTTAAAAATAGAGACAATCTGAAGAAACCACAGAACTTATTTAACAATAATATGTCAATATTGGTTAATAAGTTGTAACAAATATACCACACTAATGTGAGATATTAACATTACAGAAAATGGAGTAGGTCCTCTAGGTGTTGCTGAATTATCTTTCCAAATTTTCTGCAAATTATGTTATCACAAAATAAAAAAAAATTTTGCTTAAAAAAAAAGTCAAAGCAAAATTTAAAAAGCAATTCCAGTGGTTTTATAAGAATTAAGTTGAGCACATTTATACTACCTCTTTTAAATTGGGAGTTGCATTATATTCCTGACTCCAGGAATAAGTAAGTTTATAATAAATAGTTTGTAAGGAAACAGAATTTTTTATCTGAAAATCTTTGGTAGAGAATCTTCACTCTTGTAAGCATAATTCTATATCTCTATTTTCTATCTAATGATACAAATAACAAAATTCAAAAAGAAGCATGTTGGGATTTCATTTTTAATCTAAAATAATGTAAAATACTTATAGCAGGCAGTGGTATTATCTTATTAGAAGTACTATAGAATTAATTAATGCACTAATAATCATTGCTTTTAAATTTCTTAGAAAAAGTTGATAACGATTGTTCTACTCTGAACTTTTAAATGTGGATAAGTTTATTCCTTGGAAGAAAAGCTATGATCAACCTAGACAGCATATGAAGAAGCAGAGACATTACTTTACCAACAAAGGTCCATCTAATTAAAGCTATGAAGCTATGATTTTTCCAGTAGTCATTTATGGAAGTGAGAGTTGGACTCTAAAGAAACATGAGTGCCAAAGAATTGATGCTTTTGAAGTGTGATGTTGGAGAAGACTCTTGAGAGTCCCTTGGACAGCAAGGAGATCAAACCAGTCAATCCTAAAGGAAATCAGTCCTGAATATTCATTGGAAGGACTGATGCTAAAGCTGAAGCTCTAATACTTTGGCCACCTGACGCAAAAAATTGACTGACAAGACCCTGATGATGGGAAAGATTAAAGGCAAGAGGAGAAGGGGATGACAGAGTATGAGCTGATTGGATGGCATCAGCAATGCAATAGACATGAGTTTGAGTAGGCTCCAGGAGTTGGTGATGGACAGGGAATCCTGGTGTGCTGCAGTCCATGGGGTCACAAACAGTCAGACACGACTGACCAACTGAACTGAACTGAAGCTTATTCAGCACCTCCTGGAGGAAAATTAAAAATGCCTTAATGTATCTAAAATAGCTTTAATTTGGAGAGTACTAAGCAATTATTTATCACTAAATCAGATTTTGAAATGATGAGATAAAAAACCTTGCTTATGTGCATCTGGAAGAATTTTTTAATGAGCAAGATAGGTTAACTTGGTCCCTTGATTAGAATACCACATATAAAGTCTAGGTCTTAGATTTCATCTATATGGAGGCCAGTTGATTTTGCTGTTCAATTTATGTATGTATGTATGTTCAGTGACTACACCTCTAATACTGATTAGCAGGGCATTTTAAAGATTGGAATCTCATGGTCAGTATTATGGTAATTCTCACAAATTTTATGTGGGGCACTACTGTTTATAGATGAAGGGACTTTGTAATGTAGTGATATATCAGAGGATAATCTGCACTCTGATTAGTGAGTAGAATCAGTCTCAATTGAAGTTCATTTCTTCATCCCTTTGTAAGCTGCCTCCCCAAATTTTAGAACTGGCCCAGTGCTTATGCTTCTTATGCAATATATTGGGAATAAAACTGTTATGGATTGGATTATGTCTCCTTACCACCCTTACCATCCTTGACATGGCCAAGTACTAACCTCAACTACCTCAAAATGTGATAGTATGGAAATAGTGTCTTTTCAGAAGTAATCCATTTAAAATGAGAACATTAGATTGGAACCTAAACCAACATGACCACTGAACTTCAAAAAGAGAAAATGTGCACACAGAAATAGACATACACAGTAAGGAAATGATGTGAAGACACAAGGAAAACATCAGGTGGAGGCAGAGTCAGAGACTGTACTGATGCCACCACCAGAAACTTGGAAGAGGCAATGAAAGATTCTCCCTTCCAGGCTTCAAAAGGAGCCTGGCCTTACTAAAATCTTGATTTAGAAATTCTAGCCTATGGTACTATGAGAAAATATATTTCTATTAATTTAAGCCACTCAGTTTTTGGCATTTTGTTATGGTAATCCTAGGAAATTTTTAAAAAGTCTTAAATTTTCAGGTACACTAAATATTCTTAAACTTCTGTACAAATCATTTCACTCATCTTTTTACTCTGTTTGCTATAATTTGACAGAGTCCATATTAAGAATTTTATCAATTTTTTCACATTACCCAAGCTCTGTTCATAATTTTTATGTTATCAGTGTCTTCCTCAAACTGATGGCTTTTCCAGCCAATTTTGAAGGAGCATGCATTCTTTCCCTACTGTTTCATATATTTCTCAGCTAAAAGTGAAATGTTGATTGCATCTTCATAGAAACTGAACTCTCAATTTCTCTACATAGCTTTATTAAGACTTTACTATGCCATTATTGTACACCTATATTGTTCTATCAGGTTCTTACATGGTTCTAGATCCTACCATTGCAAAGCTTTAGTTAAATAATTAAATAATATTACTAAAGAACACAGTAATATTGGGATGATAGGTATCTTGCTTAATCATAATGTGGGCGTGTGTAAACACACAAAAGTATTTATATATATCTGTGCTTCCATACAAGCATGGAATACACCATATATTTATTCTTCTAATATTTTTTCTTTAATTATTAATAATGTTAATTCAAATTCTCCAAGTACACACATCAAGGGGAAGTAGCAGAGAAGTTTGTAGTATATCAGAAGTACTCCTGAGGCTACATATTTGCTGCAGTAAATCTACATATGACTATTTCAAAGTTAAGTCTGATAAGTTTCTTACTTTATATACTAAATCTATACTATACTATACTATACTAAAGATAAGTCAGTTGACAAAGATTTAATATATTTTAAGAAATGAACTGCTTTCTTATCAAGAAGGATTTTTTCTCCAAAATTTAATGAAATATAGCATAGCAGCTTACTTCAAGATTTGTTATAATAAGCATCCTAACAAGTGAATTATCAGACTTGTAATTTGTATAATTAGGTTGATTAGTTATTTCACTGATATGTATATTGAATTTAAATCTTTTGTTTTACATTTTACTTTGAGAAGTTATGTTGCAGAGATTTCTAACAGTTTTATCACTTGTATTTTAAGTTTCCAGAAATTTATTAAGATCCTAACTGACAGTGGTTAATGGAGTTGCTAAAGGTAAGCTACTTCTACAGCTTTTTAAGTTAAACTCATTTAAAAAGAAAATATATCATCATAGAAAGAATATTCTATCATGTTCTATCAAAGATATTCATGTAATTTTCATTTTTAACAACACAAAAATACTACATGTGAATCTCTTATCCACTAATAATCATAATTTGGTACTTGTACTGTACATCACTCTAATTACAACCATATCTTTTATGCTAAAGACAGCCTCAAACTGTGGGTAAGAGGAAGATTTTTTTTTTTCTTTCGTGAGAGGGTTTAATTATGTAGTATCAGAATTGTCTTTGTTGCTTAGTATTTGCCTTCCTTTCAAAACAGAATACTCCAATCTATCACGTAATCATTCTACCTGCTATTTTATCTCTAATTTCACATATTCATTCAAAAGCTTATTAAATGACTATTTTTGTGATGCATCTGCATTTTTCTTTCTTTAAAGTTGCATGATTTATTTTTATGTGCTTTCTGTTCTAACCTCCACCATTAGTAAGAAGTGTACAACTTACAAAACACATGAAAATGTAAAACACATGAAAGTTTTACAAGATAAAGTTATGGAAATTCATAGATCAGAGGATAAAGAATGAAATCACTACCCATTATCTGACAGTTAGGGTTTGAATTGTACCACTGAGTTTTATACATGGGTTAGATAATCTATGAGTACTACAATTTTATTCTTTTTACCATAAGTCACCTAGAGCCAGACATTCTGGAATGTGGAGTCAAGTCGGCCTTAGGAAACATCACTAAAACAAAGCTAGTGGAGATGATGAAATTCCAGTTGCAAATCCTGAAAGATGATGCTGTGACAGTGTTGCACTCAACATGCCAGTAAACTTGAAAAACTCAGCAGTGGCCAAGAACTGGAAAAGGTCAGTTTTCATTCCAATCCCAAAGAAAGGCAGTGCCAAAGAATGCTCAAACTACTGCACAGTTGCACTCAACTCACATGTTAGTAAACTAAAGCTTAAAATTCTCCAAGCCAGCTTTCAGAAATATGTGAACCATGAATTTCCAGATGTTCAAGCTGGTTTTAGAAAAGGCAGAGGAACCAGAGATCAAATTGCCAACATCTACTGGGTCATCAAAAAAGCAAGAAAGTTCCAGAAAAACATCTGTTTCTGCTTTATTGACTATGCTAAAGCCTTTGACTGTGTGGGTCACGATAAATTGTGGAAAATTCTGAGAGATGGGAATACCAGACCATCTCACCTGCCTCTTGAGAAGTCTGTATGCAGGCCAGGAAGAAACATTTAGAACTGGACATGGAAAAACAGACTGGTTCCAAATAGGAAAAGGAGTACATCAAGGCCTTACATTGTCACCCTGCTTATTTAACTTCTATGCAGAGTGCATCATGAGAAATGCTGGGCTGGAAGAAGCATAAGCTAGAATCAAGATTGCTGGGAGAAATTTCAGTAACCTCAGATATGTAGATGACAACACCCTTATGGCAGAAAGTGAAGAGGAACTAAAAAGCCTCTTGATGAAAGTGAAAGAGGAGAGTGAAAAAGTTGGCTTAAAGCTCAACATTCAGAAAACGAAGATCATGGCATCCAGTCCCATCACTTCGTGGAAAATAGATGGGCAAACAGTGGAAACAGTGTCAGACTTTATTTTTCTGGGCTCTAAAATCAATGTAGATGGTGATTACAGCCATGAAATTAAAAGACACTTATTCCTTGGAAGGAAAGTTATGACCAACCTAGATAACATATTCAAAAGCAGAGATATTACTTTGCTGACTAAGGTCCATCTAGTCAAGGCTATGGTCTTTTTCCTGTGGTTATGTAGGGATGTCAGAGTTGCACTGTGAAGAAAGCTGAGCACAAAGTTGTTACTTTTGAAATGTGGTGTTGGAGAAGACTCTTGCAGTCGCTTGGTCTGAAAGGTGATCCAACAAGGCCATCCTAAAGGATATAAGTCCTGAGTGTTCTTTGCAAGGACTGATGTTGAAGTTGAAACACCAACACTTTGGCCACCTGAGGAGAAGAGCTAATTCATTGGAAAAGACCCTGATGTTGGGAAAGTTGAAGGCAGGAGGATAAGGGGACGACAGAGGATGAGTTAGTTGGATGGCATCACTGACTCAATGGACATGGGTTTGGGACCACTCCGGGAGTTGATGTTGGACAGGGAGTCCTGGCATGCTGCAGTTCATGAGGTCGGTTCATGCAAAAAAGTCGGACAGATGGGCGGCTGAACTGAACTGATGATGGATAAACAGTTTATAATACTTCATCTTTTAAAATCATTAAAATTAAAATTAGATATATTTTAGTCAGTACTTCCGTTCAGTTCAGTCACTCAGTAGTGTCTGACTCTTTGCAACCCCATGAAAGGCAGCACATCAGGCCTCCCTGTCTATCACCAACTCCAGGAGTTCACTCATACTCACGCCCATCAAGTCAGTGATACCATCCAGCCATCTCATCCTCTGTCATCCCCTTCTCCTTCTGCCCTCAATCCCTCCCAGCATCAGAGTCNATTCTGTCATTTTTGAGATTGCATTCAAGTAGTACATTTCGGACTCTTTTGTTGACCATGATGGCTACTCCATTTCTTGTTAAGGGATTCCTGCCCACAATAGTAAATATAATTGTCATCTGAGTTAAATTCACCCATTCCAGTCCATTTTAGTTCGCCGATTCCTAGAATGTTGATGTTCACTCTTGCCATCTCCTGTTTGAACACGTCCAATTTGCCTTGATTCATGGACCTGACATTCCAAGTTCCTACACATTATTGCTCTTTACAGAATTGGACCTTGCTTCTATCACCAGTTCCATCCACAACTGGGTATTGTTTTTGCTTTGGTTATATCCCTTCATTGTTTCTGGAATTATTTCTCCACTGATCTCCAGTAGCATACTGGGCACCTACTGGCCTGGGGAGTTTCTCTTTCAGTTATCTTATCATTTTGCCTTTTCATACTGTTCACGAGGTTCTCAAGGCAAGAATACTGATGTGGTTTGCCATTCCCTTTTCCAGCAGACCACATTCTGTCAGACCTCTCCACCATGACCCACCTGTCTTTGTTGGCCCCACACGGCATGGCTTAGTTTCATTGAGTTAGACAAGGGTGTGTTCTGTGTGATCAGATTGACTAGTTTTCTGTGAATATGGTTTCAGTGTGTCTCCCTTCTGATTTATGAATTGTAAGATTTTTTAAATTATAATTTCTGTATTTTAAATACATGAAACTGTTAACATCTATATTGTTTTTAATAAATATTACATTATTATCAGTAACTTGCAAGTATGTGTTACCAAGTGTTTAAAGATATAATTTTTGGAAAGATGTATCAAATTTTTACCTTACATGCTATGAAGCTTTAGGTAAAGTCTGTGAATCACAATTTTCACACCAGTCACAAGGAGATTATTATTTAGGCAGAAAATACCCAGTAAATACTTGTTATCTTTATGAGCTCTTCTAGATGCTGAAGAAGTTTTTAATAAAATCAGCAAATCTCTGCAGTCCTGGAGTTTACATTCCAGAAGACAGTAAAATGGTTGAAAGCAAATAACAAAAATATATAAACGTCTAGGAATTATATATGCAATGGAAAAGAATAAAGTGGATGCAGTTAGAAATTTAGATGGCAAGATGCTACTTAAATTGAGGATGGTTGTTAAGCCTTCCTCCCCCCCCCCCCCCCGC
>SJYA01000987.1:0-138242 GCA_006410615.1 Neotragus moschatus | reverse complement strand
CCCCGCGCCCCCCCCCCCGGTGACAGTTGAGCAGCGACCAAAATTAAGAGAGAGAAGGAATCAAGAAAGTATCTGAAGGTGAAAAGAGAAAGTGATACAGTCATGTCCAACTCTTAGTGAACCCATGGTTTACACAGTCCATGAAATTCTCTAGGACAGAATACTGGATTGGGTAGCCTTTCCTTTCTCCAAGGGATCTTCCCGACTCCAGAATCTAACTGGGAAAGGGAAGCAGTAAATGCAAAGTTCCTGAGGAGTAGGTTGATTTCTGCAAATTACAGCCAACAAATTATTGTCAGGGAAGATATTTTCCTCTCCCTTTCTAGGTTCTTCTGACTGATTTGAGAATTACGTTGCCATTAGACACATTAACAGGGGAAAATCAGATAAAAAGTTTAACACCAGGTATACATGGGAGAAGGCAATGGCACCCCACTCCAGTACTCTTGCCTGGAAAATCCCATAGACGGAGGAGCCTGGTGGGCTGCAGTCCATGGGGTCACTAAGAGTCAGACACAATTGAGTGACTTCACTTTCACTTTTCACTTTCATGCATTGGAGAAGGAAATGGCAATCCACTGCAGTGTTCTTGCCTGGAGAATCCTAGGGATTGGGGGAGCCTGGTGGGCTTCTGTCTATGGGGTCGCACAGAGATGGACACGACTGAAGTGACTTAGCAGCAGCAGCAGATACACAGGAGAGATCCAAGAAAACTGAGTAACTCACCAAAATAGCAGTAACCCTCACCTTAAATACTGTCTTCAGTTAAAAATAAACAGGATGTTGGGAGTGGTAGTTGGACATCAAAGTGGAATAACACAATTCACATGAAGATGGTAAAGCAAATATTTGGTGTACAGTTATTTGCTGGGCCATTCAGAGACAAGGGGATATAGAGTGGTTTCTAAACCAGAGATTCCCCTACCCCATATTCTTCATAGATCTCTCTGTTGATGGCTTTTTTTTTTCTAGGAAGAGGCCATTTATCCAAAAAAAAAAATAAATAAATAATTAGGCAGTTAGGGAGAAGGTACTTTTTTTTTTTTCTTTTTTGGGGTCTTGATTGTTTTTAGCTTGAAATAATCTGCCCACCAAAGAGATAATTTAGGGTTGCAAATTTTGCTCTCCTATTATATTATGGCTCCAGCTGGGTGAACAAGGAAGAGAATGGAAGTAACTGGGTCCTCCATCCTTGATGTATGATGGAGCCTGTCTGCAGGCTGTCTTGCTGGCCTGTCTGCAGCAAGAATCCTTTTAAGTTGTTTTAACCAGAATTCCTCTACTTAGTATCTCCTCTAAGTAATTTTCTATCTACAGATCTCCTCACCCAACCTTTTGGCTATAAATCCTCGCTTGTCTTTATCTGTATGTGAAGTTGAACCTGATCTCTCTTCTCTATTACAATATTCTTTCTTAACATTTGAATTAATATTTTCTGATAATACGCATAACCTAAGTATAAACAAATTCCTTCCTGTATCATTAAAAGTTTTTAAATGTAATGTACATAATGGTATCTGAAGTGTAGTTATGGAAAGCCAGTTTATTCAAAAAACTTTCTCCATTGAAAACAAATGAAATGTTTATTTTAAAAAAAGAAAAAGAAAACTTTATGGAAACATCAAAATGCTGATGAACTCAGTAAAGAATTACCTGGTCCAAATCTTAGTGAAACAAAAGAGCTCAGAAAAATAAGGGAGAGTTATAACAGATGTTTTTGCCTTGAGTATATTTTATACTTCAGCCTAAACAGACTGCAAACTTGAAATCTGGCTAGAAAGGAGACACTCTTCCCTCTCCACATTTACATTAACAAGTAAAGAAAATCAATGAGCCAATTAAAAATTATATAAAAAATAAAACGACTATGCTTAACACAAAACAAAAAAAGCAGCAGAAGATCATTTGTGTGGTGAAGAAGGAAGAAAAGAAAGAAAGAAAGGGGGAATTACTAAAATTACTTCTACTTACTATGCATAGGTTTCATTGAAAAGTGAGTTTTTCTTTAGCTTTGAGGCCTTTCCCTTAGCCTATTACTGCTTTTCCCCCCGCCTTTATTTTTTTTTCCCCCAGAACACTAGAACAACTAAGTTCACTGCTACTCTGAGAGAAAACAGTTCTATGAGCAAACAGGTTATGAAAATACTGCCCACTTCCGTTTCCTACAAATAAAAAATGCAAGTGTGCACATTAAAAGCTCTGAGAAATGAAACTAATATTTTAAACTTATTTTACCCTTCAACTCTTTTTCTTAACACATTACTGTCTGAGAGCTTTTAGTAGAAACTAACACTTGGGACTGGAGATTTGTTATGTAAGTCAATTGAAACATTTTTCCTCAGTAAGTTGATTTACTATATATATATTAATAGCTTCTAAAAAATATGACCTCTGTGAGTGGCAGGTACAGAAAATATGTATTAATATCTTTTTTTATCCTTTGTGGTATTTATCATACTTATAGAAATTAAAATATCAAATCAAAACAATGGATTTAAACTTCCAGAACACAGAGTGGTAACTAGGTGCTCAATATATATTTGTTTATGGAACTTTATGAATCAGGTCGCTTACACAACTATGAAGTCATGCATAGTACCAGACCATTTTATGTCTGCTCTGTTAACTTTCCCGTCACCTTTGCTTTTCTCACAAAATCTGTTTTCTCACAGCATCGCTATTTGCGCATATGTAACCAACACAGCTCACTGGAGACCGCAGGAAAAAAATAAGATGGAATCTAGACGATAAGGTCTAACCTCTTGTGCTCTGTCCTTTGTCACTTGCTCACAGGGTGCCACGTGTAGAGGTCTGGCACGAGTCAGCAGAGTCCCTCCTGTAAAACAGCTGCGCAGACACTTCATGTCCCACCTTGTGCTGAAGCTTCTGCGGGACGCTTGGATTCAAGATGGTGGTGACCGGAGCGCAGATGCACTGCACTTGCACTGCGATCTGGAACCACATGAACTGCGAGCTGTGCCAGCTCCGTGACAGCTCCGTCCTGCACCCCTCCCCTCAACTCCCAAACCCCCGCCTGTTAGAAGAGCGTGGTCACCAGTATCAAACTCGCAAGCACCGGTTCATTTTCTGCTCCAAAAACCGAACTCGGTCTCGTTTTTTGCTTCAGAGATGAGTTCAAAAATCCCTGGAAAAGAGGACACTTGTTAGGACGGGACTCGAAAGGGTAGATGACATATGTTCTGTCACTGTACTTACTAGTAACAGGACTTCAGCAGTCACTGAGCCAGCTCTCTAGAAGATCTTAGGATAACACTGGCCATGTTTTCCTTGTGAACAATCAATGTAGAAGGCTAAATTGTTTTAAAACATTACTTTTTTCCAAACTCTTTTAGTATATTGATCTAACAGACTCGATAATGGTGATGAGAAAACTGCTAAATAAAAGGAAGAGACGTGTGTTCTTTGAAAAATCCAAAAAAAGTAGTAGTATGGATGATATCAGGGAAGTGTCCATACTAACCGTGATTTTTGAACATGTGTATTAATAAAACATGTGTATTAATAAAACGTGCATTAAGAGAGCAGAACTTATGGCACGAGCGGTAAAGAACTCCTCGGCCAATGTAGGAGACATAAGAGATGCAGTTCAGTTCCTGCCTTGGGAAGACGCAGTGGAGGAGGGCAAGACAACCCAATTCAGTATTCTTGCCTGGAGAATTCCATAGACAGAGGAGCCTGGGGGGCTACTGTCCTTAGGGTCTCAGAGAGTTAGAGAAGACTGAAGTGACTTAGCATGCTCACATTAAGGAAATGCGTATTATTAAACACGTGTGTTAAGAGATAAAAAGACCAAAAGAACAAAAAAAAGCAGAACAAAGAGTGGAAAGAAGAAGGGAAAATGGTGACATTAGTAATTCTGAGAAGTACTTTTTAATATATTAGTATTTGTTATTTTATCAAAAATTATACACCCACACACACAGAGTTTATGTATGACCATGATTCAGTGATGACATTAAGACTTGGAAGGCTTGGGTGATTTTTGAGGTTCCAAACTAGTTATGTGGCACTTGTGAAGGTCTATGCATAGTATTTTTTTAGTCTAGTGCAGGCATTAATACATGTTAATGCATTTCTTTGCCTCTGGGAGCTCAGCTGGTAAAGAATCCTTCTGTAATGCAGGAGATCCCGGTTTGATTCCTGGGTCGGGAGATTCCCTGAAGAAGGGACAGATTACCCACTCCAGTATTACTGTTTGGAGAATTCCACGGACAGAGGAGCCTGGCAGGTACAGTCCATTGGGTGGCAAAGAGTCTGACCTGACTTTTACTTTCACTTGTTTGCTTATATATATTTGGTAATTACATTGCACTATGGTCATATTTATGGGAATGTTGGGGCCAGAGCCACATGGGCTCACTTGAGGCAAGAAAAGTTAACTCTCCAATTTGTATGTACTCATTTTTATGCTTTGTACTATAAATGGCATTATGATGCTTATAAGGAAGTTTAAATATGTGGTTTCTGTCAGTAATGACACCTG
Source organism: Neotragus moschatus (assembly GCA_006410615.1). Lineage (NCBI taxonomy): Eukaryota > Metazoa > Chordata > Mammalia > Artiodactyla > Bovidae > Neotragus > Neotragus moschatus. The sequence continues at coordinate 133,738 of SJYA01000987.1, read as the reverse complement.
CAGGGCATTTTTCCATTTGAAACAAGTATTGGGTTTTGCCATTNTGACTTGGAGAATTTTGAACGTTACTTTACTAGCTTGTGAGATGAGTGCAATTGTGTGGTAGTTTGAGCATTCTTTGGCATTGCTTTTCATTGGGATTGCAATGAAAACTGACCTTCACCTACTGTTAGTCAGTTACTATTCTACATGGTAGAGATATAGTAGTGAACAAAATAGACCAAAAATCTGATATTAAGGCACTCAAGTTCTAGCATGAAAGGCAGACAATAATAAGGAAATAAAGTTTGGCAAGTAGTACTAAGAGGTATGGAGGAAAAAATAAAAACAGAGTAAATGAGTAAAGCTTGTTATCGAAAGTCATGCCTGTTTATGTGATAATCATGTGGGTTTATGTGAGCAACAACATGTTCAAATTGTAATAAAATGTTTGCCTCAACATTTTGATATTTGGTAACAGTTTTAAGTCTCACACCTCTTTTCCCGCTCTGCTCTACACATAAGCAAACCAATGAGATAGTATAGATGTTCTTTCCTTTGTCACCAGTGAGGATTTCAAATTATGCAAGCCCCTGCCANCAACAACATGTTCAAATTGTAATAAAATGTTTGCCTCAACATTTTGATATTTGGTAACAGTTTTAAGTCTCACACCTCTTTTCCCGCTCTGCTCTACACATAAGCAAACCAATGAGATAGTATAGATGTTCTTTCCTTTGTCACCAGTGAGGGTTTCAAATTATGCAAGCCCCTGCCAAAATGCAGAAATTCCATCCCTTAGCCACCATAAAACCCCAAGATCCTCTTTTTTTCCCTGCTCTGTCAATCCATTTTTGGGCCTGCTTGAGAGGACATATCTCATCTTCCCAGAAAACCTCATTCCTTTTGTGTGTGACATCGTCAGTGTTGACAACCAAAACAAACTTCCAGTGTGGTCTGTAGTGATTTTGTAGAATGGTTTCACCACTTGAAGATATGCGTGAGGTGAAATATGAACAAAGTTCCAGAAGTATGACATGTCCTGATGTTTTGGTGAATTTTAGTTCAGTCTTACAGGAGTAAACATTATGAAGTGTAAACTGGTGCAAGATGAGATTAGAGAGGAAGACATGTAGTACATGACTATGTTATGACATTTATTTATTGGGTAACTTCGAGCAAGGTTGATGAGAGCATAAGATTTGGAGTCTGAGAAACCTAGAACATAACCCTAAATTAGTGACATTGGGAGAGCCAACTAAGTTTACAAGCTTTAGTTTGTTTTTAACAAGTTATGCTTCATCCAAACTTCTTTTCATGCTTTCTGGGTGAATTTCACCACAATACTGTCAGGGTCATTTTCCAAAATGCAAATATCTTGTTTATACCAGTCAAATAACTATTTGATAGCTTTCAGGACATTCAAGCACTAACTAGTTCTTACCTGACTATATTCCTTCTTATCTTTCCCCTGACACTTTATTGACTTGAATCATAATAAAACATTTGAACATCTTAAAATGTGTCATGTTCTCTCACAAAATCAGTGCCAGTGCACCACATGATTCTTTGCTGAAATTCCCTTTTTAACATGCTTTAACATTTAAACAGCCCTTATTTGTTCATGTCACTGCTACATTTACTTTTTTTCCCTTGGAATTCTTTCTAGACTATTCCACTCAATCAAAGTGGCTCATCCTTTATGCTGATGTACGATTTTGTATCATATTATTTTTCATACTATATTACAATGGATCATCTTTTGTATTAAATACTAAATTCTTTTTAAAACTATGATTTTTAAAAAAATCTTTATTTGTTCCTGGAGTCTGACATAAAATAAGTGGTTTAAAATGTTTTTATAAATGAATGAATGGGTGAATAAACAATTCTGAAGTTACGAATTCAGATCTTGTTAGCAACAGCCTATGAAAAATGAAAGACACATAGAAAAAGCTTTTCTTTTGAGTGTGTCTGGAGTAAAGCAAGCCAATGATCAGCTTAGATAGCATTCTCTTTTAATCATATCAGATGGAGTATTTGGAAAATTGGAGCTGTGGCTCAAAGAGGAGGTTTAGTACATGACACATGATTTTGACACTCAAAGGTCTATGCATAGTTGATGTTTGAGGAATAGTTGAAAATATCTGGATGGGAGATAGAGTGAGCCTCAGGAAATATAGATATTTACATAGAAATAAGAATCATCTAGTAAATATGACTGAGAAGAAATAGTATTATGTGTGATTATTACTTTATTGCTTCTTTCTTCACCCAACTATACAAGGGCTCTCCCATGTCTGGACTAGGTCAGGCACAGGGTAGAGTTCACCATAAGTATTTGTGGAAAGAATAAGCTTCCAGAGAATTGGGAAGAGAACCAAGAGATAGATCATCTTGTTGTAGGAACCAAGTTTTATCTGCTGAGAGTTTATTTTAATGGTAATTTAGTTGATAGGAGTGCTTAAACGATGTACCTACTATCTAAACCACCAGGCTCCTCTGTCTTCCTGGATGCAGTGATTATCCACAGTGATTTTGGAGCCTAAGAAAATAAAGTCTGTCACTACTTCCACTTTTTCCCTTCTATTTTCCATAAAGTAATGGGACTGAATGCTATAATCTTCATCTTTTGAATGTTGAGTACCAGCCTTTTCACTCTCTTCTTTGACCCTCATAAAGAGGTGGTGCTGATGATAAAGAATCTGCCTGTCAATGCAAGAGACAGGAGACACAGGTTGGATCCTTCGGTTGGGAAGATCCCACGGAAGAGGAAATATCAATCTAATTCTAGTATTCTTCTCTGGGAAATCGCATGGACAAAGGAGCCTGGTGGGCTACAGTCCATGGGATCACAAAGAGTCAGACATGACTAAGTATGTACACCTTAAAGAGGGTTTTAGTTCCTCTTCACTTTCTGCCATTACAATGATATCATATGCATATCTGAGGTTGTTTATATTTCCCCTAACAATCTTGATTTCAGCTTGTGATTCATCCCGACTGGCATTTTGCTTGATGTACTCTACACAGATGTTAAAGAAGCAGGGTGAACACTATACAGTTTTCTCATGCTCCTTTCCTAATTTTGAACCGGTCTGCTCCATCTCCAGTTATAACAGTTGCTTCTTGACTCATATACAGGTTCTTAGGAGATAGGTAATGCCATTTCCATCTCTTTAAGAATTTTCCACAGTTTGTTGTGATCCACACAGTCAAAGGCTTTATGGAGTCAATGAAGCAGAAGTAGATGTATTTTTGGAATTTTCTTGCTTTCTCTATGATCCAACAAATGGTTTGGCAGTTTGATCTCTTGGTCCTCTGCCTTTTCTAAACCTACCTTATACATCTGGAAGTTTTTGGTTCATGTACTGCTAAAACCTACCTTGAAAGATTTTGAGCATTATCTTGCTAGCATGTAAAATGAGCACAATTGTATAGTAGTATTGAACATTGTATTGTATTGAACATTCTTTGGCATTGCACTTCTTTGGGACTGGAATAAAAACTGACCATTTCCAGTCCTGTAGCCACTACAGAGTTTTCCAAATTTACTGACATTTTGAGTACAACACTTTAACAGCATCATCTTATAGGTTTTGAAATCTCTCTGCTGCGATTCCATCACCTCCACTAGCTTTGCTCATAGTAATGCTTCCTAAAGGCCCACTAGACTTTGCATTCCAGGATGCCTAGCTCTAGGTGAGTGACCACACTATCATGGTTACTCAGGTCATTAAGACCTTTTTTGTATAGTTCTTCTATGTATTCTTTCACCTCTTCATAATCTCTTCTGCTTCTGTTACATTCTAAATATTTCTGTCCTTTATCATGCCCATTTTTGCATAAAATGTTCCCTTGATATCTCCAAGTTTCTTGAAGAAATCTTTATTTTTCCCATTCTATTGTTTTCCTCTATTTTTTTGCATTGTTCACTTAAGGGGGCTTTTGTTTCTTCTTGCTATTCTCTGAAACTCTGCAATCAGTTGGGTATATCTTTCCCTTTCCCTCTTGCCTTTTGCTTCCCTTATTTTCTCATCTATTTGCAAAGCTTCCACAGACAACCACTTTGACTTCTTTTTTTTTTTTTTCCTTTAGGTTGGCTTTGGTCACTGGCTCCTGTACAATATTATGAATATCTGTCCAAAGTTTTTCAGGTACTATGTCTACCAGATCTAATCTTTTGAATTTATTAGTCACATCTGCTGTGTATTAATAATGGATTTGGTTTAGGTCATACCCGAATGACCTAAATAGTGGTTTCTCCTACTTTCCTCAATTTAAATCTGAATTTGGCAGTAAGGAGTTCATGATCTGAGCCACAGTAAGCTCCTGGTCTTGTTTTTGCTGACTATATAGAGCTTCTCCAGGTTTGGCAGTAAAGAATATAATCAATATGGTTTCGGTATTGACCATTGGTGATATCCATGTTGTAGAATTTTCTCTTGGGTTTTTGAAAAAAAAAGATGCTTGCTACGACCAGCATGTTCTCTTGGAAAACTCTGTTAGCCTTTTCTTCTTCATTTTCTCTTCCAAAGCCAAACTATTCCAAGTATCCCTTCATTTACTTTTGCATTCCAGTCCCCCATGATGAAAAATATATATTTGTTGATGTTAACTCTAGGAGGTCTGTAGGTCTTTGTAGAACCAGTCAACCTTTGTTTTTTTGAAAGCAGTGGTTGGGGCATAGATTTGGGTTATTGTGAAGGTGAATGGTTTGACTTGGAAACGAACCAAAATCCTTCTGTCATTTTTGAGATTGTACCCAAGTACTGCATTTCAGACTCTTTTGTTGTCTCTGAGGGCTATTCTATTTCTTCTAAATGATTCTTGCACACACTAGTAGATATAAGGATCGTCTGAATTAAATTCATTCAGATGAGACAGCTGGATCCTGTCCATTTTAGTTCACTGATGAATGGGAATTCTGTCCTATTCTGTCCATTTTAGTTCACTGATTCCTAAGATGTCGATATTCACTCTTCCCATCTCCCGGTTGAGCATATCCATTTTACCTTGATTCATGTGCCTAACATTCCAGGTCCCTAAGCAATACTGTTTTATAAAAGCATTGGACTTTACTTTCACCGCCAGACATATCCACAAACTGAATGTATTTGGGGGTGAAAGTAAAGTCCAGAGCTGTAAAAAACAATATTGCATAAGAATCTTGAATGTTAGGTCCATGAATCAAGGTAAGTTGGTCAAGCAGAAGATGACAAGAGTTAATATTAACATTTTCGGAATCAGTGAACTAACAGACATCGTTTCCACTTTGGCCCACTGCTTCATTCTTTCTGGAGCTATTAGCAATGGCCCTCCACTCCTTCCCAGTAGCCCACCGGACACCTTCCAACCTGGAGGGGCTCATCTACTGATGTCATCTTTTGTATTTTCATATTATTCATGGCTTTCTCACCTCAAGAATACTGTAGTGGTTTGCCACTCCCTCTTCCAGTGGATCATGTTATGTCAGAACTTTTCACTATGATCCATCTGTCTTGGATGTCCCTGCGTGGCATGGCTCATATCTTCATTGAGTTAAGTAAGTTCCTTCACCATGACAAGGCTGTGAACCATGAACAGGAGATCATGTTTAACAATACTCAAAAATCTCTTGACTGCCTGTCTCACCACTAAGTCATGGTCCAGGAAATGATTCGCTCCTGTTGTTTCTTTCTATGTCTAGAGTTATACTACTACAATCATTGAATTTATAGAACTATTTATTTGGTCTTTCAGTTCAAGTTATGTAGTCATCATTTTTATCAGAATCTCACTCAAACATTTGATCAGAATCTCAGTCACACATTTCGTAAAGCAAGAAGCAATAATCTATAAAATAGGCAGGGTACACACAATAAAACTGGTTATATTAATAAGGTCATAAGTAAGTAATGTTATCTTATAAGAAGTTACAGGGCTGGTTCCTGAAGAAGAAATATTGATGTTTATGGTTGAGCAGATATTTCTATCATTGGAGAGATGTGATTAATGCATAATGCACATACATAACGCACATTCAAGTGAGGGGAAGGGGACCCAAGAACAGAGAAAATATTTGGTTCAAATTTTTTTTTTTCATTGTGTCTTTAAATATGAATTTTATTTCATTATCTCTGACCAATGTGGCAGTGTAATGCTCTTCTTGATCAGTCTTAAACTATGCTGAACTAGAGATAGATATTATTTACATGAATTAAAACGTCTTTTTGATAGTTTATCGGGCCCCTTTCTCTAGTCTTCCTTGTGGTAGTGGTATGTGGAAGACAGGGGAATGGACAAATGAAAGCTGTAGTTTCTGTTTCATTCAGTTCTGTTTCTTCAACATCTGGAATAATTCTTGGCACATAAGAATATAATAAAATGTTTGCTGAACAAACAAATTAATGGTTATTACTTGATCTGTATTCAGAATACATTAATCTCACTTCATAAAATACTTTCTTACTGTCTTTTCTTATCATTTATCTTTTTGTGTTTTTTGTACCATTTAGCTAGTCCTTGCCTTCATTCTTCACTTTTTAATGTAGCTCTACTCCTTGATCAGGCTCATCTACTTCTCTGTCTACAATTACTTAGCATCTATAAGATGATAACACTGAAGTGTATTTTTCCAACTCAAAAATTTCTTCAGTCTGCAGACTGAATATACTAGATATCTATAGCTAGTTATGATATAGTATACCATCCCCATACATCTGAAACTAAACTCATATTCCTACCCTTAACTTCCACTTTTTATTTATTGCCCCTTTCTCAAATGTCTGAGAAAAAAAGCCTTTGCCTACAATTGAAGAAGAACCAATGCAACATATCTCATTAAGAGTAAAGGTAAGATTAAAAAATCTACCATGAAAAACTCTGGTTCATAAAAATGTCTTCTAAATATTATAAAGGAAAGGGATAGTCTTGGTGAATAGAACGTTTTCCCCTTATACTCTGGCTACAAATTTGATCTGAGAGCATGACAAAGGAACGAGATATAAGATTTAAGGTTAACTGCCAATGGGATGAAGATCAATAATTCAGTTACTTATCACACATTTCATTGTGTGAAATAATTTGTTCATTTCTCCTTTTATCTGAGAATTATACTTTAATAACGTAGAAACAATTTAAAAAATTTAATTGGATTTGATGTAATTCAATTAAGCAGATAATTATCTTCAGATTATCTTTCAGGTACTTTCCCATTGCATGTGAATAATCGATATACAGACTAATCAGTAATCAAGAAAGATATAGCCTTTAGACTTTTGAACATCTAGTATTAGAAATATTTGCCATTATTATTTCTGTGAGCTCAAACAATGTGTTTAGGAGTCTCCTGTTTCCTCTTCTAATTATGTTTCTCTGTTTTTCTTTTTATGATCACTCATGGACCAGTCAGTATGGCCTAGGAAGAAAGTGCTCTGAATACCCAGGTTCAGAGCATTGTCACATTCTGAAACCTGGAGTTGGCATTAACTGGAGAGAGCATTTGCAATCAGGAGTAGAAACACTCTATAGGTAAAAACACAATAGACCAGCTTTATTGTACCACTTTGTTGTGGGCCCAGAACCTCTCTTCCTATACACTTCACACACACAAAAAAAATTCTCTTTAAACATAATGCAACTCTCTCATATGTAATTGAAAATTCCCTTATTCTGTCCCCAGAGGAAGATAATAATAGTCTGCCCAGTTCCACATCCAGTATGATTAGCATTCCTTTTATATGGGTCCAGATGGAGCTCATCACAGTCCAGTAATCTGTGGAGAAATGATAAATTTTATAAACTCTTACACATCCAAAACACAACAGTGCAGGAGAATGGCAGTAAAAAGTTGCCATTTGGAATATAGTAAAGGAAGAGTGAATTACAGTGGTCTTTCTGGACAAAGATAAGCACAGATTCCTGTCTTTGAGGAGGTATGAGTTCTGAGGTAGCCAGGTCCATATGGTGGCCAAGATTCTATTCTCAGTAGGAATTCTTTAGTCTACTGTCCACATGTAAATTAACTGGAAGATTTTTCTTAAGAAGCTGCATCATTTTATTACAATCTTCCAGTTTATTTGAGGAACTAGGGACTTTCAATGATGGTGAATCAAACCCGTGATGGATTTAGATAACACATTTGTCTATATGTTCAGCTAATGCCTTCCTTGGTGGCTCAGAGGTCAAAGCATCTGCCTGCAATGTGGGAGACCTGGGTTCAATCCCTGGGTTGGGAAGATCCCCTGGAGAAGGAAATGGCAACCCACTCCAGTATTCTTGCCTGGAAAATCCCATGGACAGGGGAGCCTAGTGGGCTACAGTCCACGGGGTCTCAAAAAGTCAGACACGACTGAACGACTTCACTTTCACTTTCAGCTAATGTTAATTTGAATTCAAGAGCTTGTAGCTTGAACACTGAGAATTCCCTTTACATTAAATTGTGTAATTGATGGTGAAAGGGATTTTTGTTTATTTTATTCACTGGTATATTTCAAAAGTCAGTAATCTTGCAAGTAGTTCAATTATTGTTAGATAAATTAATTGTGCTTAGTCACTCAGTCACGTCCAACTCTTTATATCATGAACTATAGTCCACCAGGCTCCTCTGTCCCTGGGGATTCTCCAGGCAAGAATACTGGAGTGGCTTGCGATGCCCTCCTCCAGAGGATCTTCCCAACCCAGAGATTGAACTGAGGTCTCTGGCATTGCAGGTGGATTCTTTACCCTCAGCCACCAGGCAAGCCCAGATGAATGAATTAATTCTTCCTTTCTCTTGATCTGCCCTAAATTCTCTTTCTGGCCACTGAGTAGCTTTGAACTTTCTCACTTCTCTCTGTTTTACTTTACCATCATATCGCAATTCATCATCATTTACTTCCTAAAATACTGTATCAGCGTACAAAGTGGTTCCTATTCCACAAGTCTGATTTTACCCTCTTCTATTCTACATGCAACAGCAAAACTATAATTTTTAAAACATGGCTCAAATCATGTTTTCAGTTCAATTCAGTTATTCAGTCAGTTCTGACTCTTTGTGATCCCATAAATCACAGCATACCAGGTCTCCCTGTCCATCACCAGCTCCTGGAGTTCTCCCAAACTCATGTCCATTGAGTCGGTGACGCCATCCAGCCATCTCATCCTCTGTCATCCCCTTCTCCTCCTGCCCCTAGTCCTTCCCAGCATCAAGGTCTTTTCCAGTGAGTCAACCCNCTCATGTCCATTGAGTCGGTGACGCCATCCAGCCATCTCATCCTCTGTCATCCCCTTCTCCTCCTGCCCCTAGTCCTTCCCAGCATCAAGGTCTTTTCCAGTGAGTCAACCCTTCGCATGAGGTGGCCAAAGTATTGGAGTTTCAAACCATTCAATAGCATGGTAATCCAAGTCTATGCTGCAACCAGTAATGCTGAAGAAGCTGAACGGGTCTATGAAGACCTACAAGACCTTTTAGAACTAACACCCAAAAAAGATGTCTTTTTCTTTATAGGGGACTGGAATGCAAAAGTAGGAAGTCAAGAAANAGGCAAAAACACTGGAGTGGGTTACCGTTTCCTTCTCCAGTGCATGAAAGTGAAAAGTGAAAGTGAAGTCGCTCAGTCATGTCCGACTTTTAGCGACCCCATGGACTGCAGTCCACCAAGCTCTTCTGTCCATGGGATTTTACAGGCAAGAGTACAGGAGTGGGTTGCCATTGCCCACTCTAATCACTTCCTTTTGTCTCAGTCACCCCTTTGAAGCACATGTCTCCAAACACAGTCAATCCTGAAGAGTACCTCAGGAGGTTAGGCCCTCAGCATATACATTTCAGAGGGACACAACTCAGTCTATAAGAATCAAGGAGCACCGAACAGTCACATTTTTCTACCTCAACTAATTTATATTTCCTGGATTTATAGTGGGGCTTCAATATAAATTTGAGGGAAAAAAATGTGTATGCTTTTGAATATAAGCTTAGGTAGTTAAACTTAACCTATAGAAATAGTTCATTAGATATGCTTTGTACATCATGGTCCTTATTTTACCATTACTATTTTGTTAGTAAAAATTAACAATGAAGTGTTAACTTACATAAGATTCTTGGTTCCTCTCCTGGTACCTAACAATTTACAATATGTTATACTGTCTTTCTTAAGCCTAAAATATTATTTTCTAGAGATACATATTTTTGAGGTTTCTGTGATTTCAGACTCCACTCTTTAGGAGTCTGAAATAACCTAACTATTCTCTATATTTTTCTCTTGCTTTTTTTTTTTTTCCCCCTGTCAAGTGGTAGGGCTAATATTGACCTGATTTTTGAGTTAAGCCCTAGGCCTTTGGTAGGAAAAACTCTTTTAAGTGGCTAATTAGTACACTGACCTCTTGAGTTAAAAAGATAAAAAGAGAGTACTTTATTATCCTTAATATTTGTTTATTCTTGGTATTTCAATTGCTACTACGTTGCAGGTCAAATAGCAAGGCATACTAGCTGGCAGAAAATTGTTCTTTTCTTTTATAACATACATAATACTGCATATTACTGTACTATAATATATTTTAAATATTTTGGTTATTTACTCAGTAATCATGTACCCAAGAACTTCTGAAAAAATAAAATGAAGGCTGAAATCAAGCCAGCTCAAAGAAATTAAGAAGAATTTGCTGGTTCTTGGAGATCACAGCATGGTGTCACAAACTACATGGCATTTTGTGTATGGTGCTTTTTGAGAGAAGTATATCTAGTTTTGACGGGGAGATTTATTCAAGTAATTCAAATTTCCCTTTTTTTATAGGAAGGTACTTTCTTTTGCCTTTGGTTCTCTCCTCTTACTCCTCCAACTGAAGGTAGAGTGAGTTAATTTGTTCATAAATGCCAGCCATTGGTCTGCATTTATTAAGTGGGTGAAGAAAATTGCAGTTTATATGAAAGAGATCCCTGTTTATAATATCTCCCATTTATCCCAACTCAGGGTGAATTGGTGACCTGGGTGTATATACCTTCTCTGAGAAGTTCAGCATTTCTTCTGATGAGCTGTTTCAGTGGACTAGTACGTGGAGTTCTCACACTGAGGTGTGCCCTGCAATAGCACTGTCAGGGATGAAGCAGCCATGTCTTCTTTCAGCTGATGACTTCATCTTTTTGACCTGGCTCGGAACTTAAGAGGGATGCTGTGTATTGAATCTGTCAAACCACAGCTCTTTGAAATCTTTATTCCCCTAGGAAACCTTTACATATTTTTCCATCAACACAACAGTTCACACCATGCATGTGAAGAATACCAGCTGTGGTGAATGTTGGGAAGGAATTATCCCAAGAAAGAGGGAAAGCAGTAGCTATTAGTCATATATAACCTATGATAATAATTGAGAAATGCTGTTCCTTGGAGATTTTATCCAGTCAACTGAGTATTTTGTTCTTGATTCCTGGTTTTCCACCGACCACTAAAATCCCTGAAGTGTGTGATGGAGGTGACAGTTCTCAAAATCTTGAAAAAAGTGCAGAGCTTTCACTGATATCTCATGTCTTTCAGTGATAAAAAAGAGACCCTTAATGTATAAATCCTATGGGTTATATGAGACAAAAGGTTAAAAAAAAATCCATGGGGGAAGATTTAATTATCACCAAATGCACCCATACTTAGATAAAGAAAGTCATGACATTGGGGCGCCTCAAGTACTATTTAATACGGAGACTCCAGTGGCCAAAGCAAAGTGTTAAGCTTTTAAACTGGATGAACATAATCACCTTAACTCTACTTTATCACACCCTTTTTAAGCCTGCCTTAATAGTATCAATTTCCTGTATTCAATCATTAGTCTTATTCAGTCTTGAAACTTCTGAACTGAGTATGGTTCTGATATATAGAAAGTACAATAAAATTTGAAACAAAGGAAAGGAAGGAGTAGGACGGAAAGAGAGAGGAATAGAGGGAAGAAGCAGCAATAAATTTTTTAGTACATACCTTTCCTTTACATCTTCCCTGGGTCAGGAAGATCCCCTGGAGAAGGAAATGGCAACCCACTCCAGTACTCTTGCCTAGAAAATTCNAGTCTTGAAACTTCTGAACTGAGTATGGTTCTGATATATAGAAAGTACAATAAAATTTGAAACAAAGGGAAGGAAGGAGTAGGACGGAAAGAGAGAGGAATAGAGGGAAGAAGAAGCAATAAATTTTTTAGTACATACTTTCCTTTACATCTTCCCTGGGTCAGGAAGATCCCCTGGAGAAGGAAATGGCAATCCACTCCAGTACTCTTGCCTAGAAAATTCCATGGATGGAGGAGCCTGGTGGGCTACAGTCCATGGGGTCACAAAGAGTTGGACACGACTGAATGACTTCACTTTCCTTTACATCTGAGTTTTATAACAGAGATATTAATTGAAAAGGTTTATAAACATAAATGAGAGTCTGAAACCTCTTCAAATGCATTCAATTATATTTTTCCCCTTACACTAAATCTACTCTACATACCTCAATAATCATTGCAGATAGTATTTGGGGGATCTCGTACTTATTATAGCTGACAAAAATGTGAAAAATAATACGAATTTGTAGTATATGTTTCCATCTTCATAGTTTAACATGCCATAACATCTTAAAGTAGGTATACCTTTTTAAACCTTTAATATAACTGAGTGAGTTTTCACTTTGGCTGTCAACATAATACATATTTCAGCAACACTTGAAGATTTTTTTCTCTGTGAATTATCCCTAGAGATTAAAAATAAAAATACGATGGTGTACAAATGCTGCCAAAGCAGATTATATGACTGTTTCTGGCACCCACTATCTTTTTTTCTACCCAAATGAAGCATCTTTCTGCCAAAAGATACAGGTGTGGAAGCAGATTTTTCAGTCTCTGAACTCTTGGGTTTACATCTGAAGGATGTATCTTATTTTAGAATATGTATTGATGGTTTATAAAAAATAGAAGTAGGATGTTCTTATGAAAATGAATAAGAATGAAAGCAGATGTCACCCTTTTAAATTATAGAAAATGTCAGTGAGATATATCTGGGATATAGCTACTAAGTTATGTTCAAATATTTGTGATGCAATATTGGGTGCAGTGATCCAGATACACATGTTGAGTGTCAAAGAACAGAACTCAAATACAATCTGCAAAACCTGCAAAATATTATACTAGTTCATAGAGATGTTTGGAAAAATCAATGCTTATAAGTGACTTGTGTTTTAGGTTTTGCCAAGTATGATTAATGTGATGTTATGGTATTTTTGATGAATAGTCTAAAAACATTTTCTTCCAGTGAAAGAAGTGATGACTACAATAGATCCTGGCAGAGGGAATGAGAAAATATTCATATCAGAATCTCAAGATCATTTTAGGCATAGTTGGAAATGTGCTCTTATTGTTAGAAAAATATGGCAATTAAATTGTTGAATAGCAAATGTTCAGATTCATGAAATGTCATTATTTTTGATTCAGTAGTTCTGTCTAGTGAATTGCTTTATAAACAGTACATGTGTCTATATATTAAATTCAGCATAGCAATTTGAATCACTACAGGCCAACTATGATTAAACGCAACACGTGGGATCCAAAATGATTCATTGTATGAAATGATCTATTTTCCTAATTTTTAGTTTATAAATTTTTTTCTGATTCAAAAATAAAGATAAATTTGGTTTTCATCACTCTAGTGTTTACTGAAGTGAGGACATGTCACTTACCTTGACATTCAAGTTCTACCACTTTTGTTTCCCAGTTTATATTTTCATTTTTATCTTCCATCTTCACTTAAGTGCACAGTTCTTTCATCTTAATGATCTTCACATTTTTGATAGTGTGTGCAAATTAGGTCAGATATCAACCAATTAACCATATACATAGAAATTAAAAATGTGATTATTAAAACAGAGAAACAATAAAAACAAAAGAAAGAAATTGCTCTTGATTAAAGTGATCAGAAAGTACACTTACATGAAAGAAATATTTGTATTGAGCTTGAAGGATATTTTTATTTTAACCAAAATAATGTTGACAAACTAATATTTCTGAAGAAAGAAGATAAGTAAAGAAAGAAAAATGAAACTCTTTCTTATATGCTGAAGTATATTTCTGAGGGCTTTCTGAGGGGTAGTGTAGGGTGAGAAATCATGTTGAAAAGGCAGAATTTATACAGTGGAAGAAGCGTGTCAGATGCCATGTTAGAGAAGTTGTCTGGTTGTCCTAGCAAATAGCAGGGGAAATACATGTGTCTATCTTTTACTTTAAAAAGAAGTAGTTTAGTAAACTAAAGTTGTATTTGTAAGAATTACCAAAGGGTTTTATAAGGATAGTCATGTTTGTACATATATTCCTAGCAAGTCTATCTAAAAGCCAGGTAAAAATGACTGTTAGAGTTTAACAGTAGCCAGTTGGCCAACTAACCTGTTACTATTTCTTCTTAGAGTGGAACACAATAAGAAAAAAATATATCAGTAAAAGAGAAAAATTGTGAATATGTTAAATGTGTATGCATTTAGAATGGTACCATCATCAGAGGGGATCTATTCATAGAAGAACAGAATTGGGAGTTAGAAAACTAGAGTTCTTGTCAAAGTTCTGCCATGATAGAGCTAAATTATCTTAATTATTTTAAATTGTATCATCTGCAAAATATTGATTCATGTTCAGTGAATTTGTTTTGGGTTCTGTGTATTTAAATAAAGATACGTTTATATATAGTAATGCCATGGTTGGTTAGATGGTTAGATGACATGATTGACTCAATAGTGATAGACGAGGAAGCCTGGCATGCTGTAGTTGATGGTGTTGCAAAGAGTCAGACATGACTTAGTGACTGAATAACAACAACATATGAAGTGATATATTTTTGCTACAATAAAAATTAGCATCTCACTATGCTCAGTAAAGATTTACTTCTGAGCCTTGAACATGATATAATCATTAATATTTTAAATTTAATTAAAGATAAGTTGTTGTGAGAAAGCAGATTAGCAAATTTTTATCATTTTTTGAACTTTCTATCTCAAAGACATTCATTGGTTTATATAATTCATTTTATTCCCTTAAAAAAAATCATATCCAAACTAACAAGAACATATAGTTTATAAAGTCCCACTGTAACTTGCTATACATTTGTGTGGATATTTTATTGGAATGTTAGTTTATATTGAAATGTATTTATTATTATAACTTTTAGATATATCATCATTCTAATTACTGGATATTGACTGTTTTCCTTCCCTTCACCGGGAATCATTTATGGTTGAAGTTGAGGCTTCTAAACTACTGGATGGAGAAGGCGATGGCACCCCACTCCAGTACTCTTGCCTGGAAAATCCCGTGGACAGAGGAGCCTGGAAGGCTGCAGTCCATGGGGTCGCGAAGAGTCAGACACGACTGAGCAGCTTCCCTTTCGCTTTTCACTTTCATGGACTGGAGAAGGAAATGGCAACCCACTCCAGTGTTCTTGCCTGGAGAATCCCAGGGACGGGGGAGCCTGGTGGGCTGCTGTCTATGGGGTCGCACAGAGTCAAACATGGCTGAAGTGACTTAGCAGCAGCAGCAGCAAACTACTGGAAATATTTTCCTTCTTTGGTATTTTGGTGCAGAAATGGAAATTTTATAAGGTATTGGGGAACAGCCTTCGAAATAGTTTATGTGTTTTGGGGAATTGACTCAGTCAAAGTGCCCAGTAGAGTTGGATAACAATCAATTTAGGATAATTTAAGGAAGATATATTACCTTAAAACTTAATGATCCCTTGATCATTGTTTAGTGTCCTGCCTTATCTCTTGTAATCGTCTTTATTTTAAGGTCTGTTTTGTCGGATGTGAGGATTGCTACTACAGTTTTCTTTTGCTTCCCATCTGCATGGAATATTGTCAGGGAATGTTTAACAGGAGGATTCCTAAGTGCTGTTTCTCATAAATCTTCTGTTCCTTATCAGTTTCTGCTGCCAGAAATGAGTAGAGATGCACGCAGCTCTCAGGACTGAGGTCATAGGATGAGATAGCCTTGAGTCTCCTTCAGTAAATATGACAAAACTACTTAGTCTCTATCCTCTTTCTTGAGATATGGATTGTTTCCTGATCTTGTGACTATTATTAATCCCTTGTTCCCTTGGTAACAGTTGCTATACATTTGGTTTTCTGATCTTTATCATTGTTGAAAGAGATTTCTTGTACAACAGCCTATATATACTCACAGAAAGATCATTAAAGCATCTTTGCTACATCAGGGAGAAGGCAATTAAAACCCACTCCAGTAGTCTTGCCTGGAAAATCCCATGGACAGAGGAGCCTGGTAGGCTGCAGTCCATGGGGTTGCTAAGAGCCGGACATGACTGAACGAATTAACTTTTACTTTTCATTTTCATATATTGGAGAAGGCAATGGCAACCTACTCCAGTGTTCTTGCCTGGAGAATCCCAGGGATGGGGGAGCCTGGTGGGCTGCCGTCTATGGGGCTGAAGAGAGTCAGACACGACTGAAGCGACTTAGCAGCAGCAACTCCATCAGAGCTTGGGTCCCAGTGTCTTTCTTTCTTTCTCTCTTTCTTTCTCTCTCTCTTTCTCTCTCTCTTTCTCTCCCTTTCTCTGCCTCTCTCTTCTACTTTCTTTTTTTTAATTTAAATTTATTTATTTTCATTAGAGGCTAATTATTTTCTTATCATTGACTCTGGACTGCCAGGTCCCAGTGCATTAAAGGATCTCAACAGAATATATGTTTCCATCCTCTCTCTTTCAGTCAATATGTGTCTTGAGGTCTGAAGTAGGTTTCTTGTAGACAGCATATATATAGGTCTTGTTTTTGTATCCATTCAGCCAGTCTGTGTCTTTTGGTTGGATCACTTAATCCATTTACATTTAATTATTGATATATATATGTTCTTATTGCCATTTTCTGTTTGGGGTTGATTTTATAGATCTGTTTCTCCTCTTGTATTTCTTGACTATAAAAGTACATTTATAATTTGTTGTAAAGATGGTTTGATGGTACTGAATTGTCTTAATTTGCTTGCCTGAAAATCTTCTTTATTTCTCCATCAATTTTAAATGAGATCCTTGCTGGGTACAGTAATCTTAGTTGTGGATTTTTCCCTTTCAGTACTTTAAATATATCCTGCCATTCCCTTCTAGCCTGCAGAGTTTCTCCTGAAAGATCAGCTGTTAAGCATATGGGATTTCCCTTGTGTGTTACCTGTTGCTTCTCCCTTGCTGCTTTTAATATTATTTCTTTGTGTTTAGTCTTTGTTAGTTTGATTAGTATGTCTTGCTGTGTTTCTCATTGGGTTTATCCTGTATGGGACTCTTTGTACCTCTTGGATTTGATTGGTTATTTCCTTTTCCATGTTGGGGAAATTTTCAACTATAATCTCTAAAAATTTTCTCATACCTTTTCTTTTTCTCTTCTTCTTCTCGTACCCTTATAATTTGAATGTTGGTGCTTTTGATATGGTCCCAGAGGTCTCTGAGACCATCCACAGCTCTTTTCATTCTTTTTACTTTATTCTGCTCTTCAGAGTTTATTTCCACCATTTTATCTTCTAGATCACTGATTTGTTCTTCTGCTTCAGATATGCTGCTATTGATTCCTTCTAGAGTATTTTTAATTTCAGTAATTGTGTTGTTTGTCTCTGTATACTTATTCTTTAATTCTTCTAGGGCTTTGTTAATTGATTCTTGCATTTTCTCCATTTTGTTTTCAAGGTTTTTGATCATCTTCACTGTCATTATTCTTTTTCAGGTAATTTTCTGATTTCCACTTCATTTATTTGGACTTCTGTGTTTCTAGTTTTTTTCATTCATTTGCATAGTATTTCTCTGCCTTATATATATAGGCTTATATATATAGGCTTATATATATAAGGCAGAGAAATACTATGCAAATGTATTTATTTATACATTTATACATTTATTTACACATTTATACATTTATTTATACATTTATACTTTTATTTATTTATTGCATAGTGTTTCTCTGCCTTTATATATATATATATATATGGCAGAGAAACACTATGCAAATGTATTTATTTATATCAATAGCAGAATATCTGAAGCAGAAGAACGAATCAGTAAGCTAGAATATATATATATATATTTTAAGTTATTGTGTTTGAGATCTCCTTTTCCCAGGCTTCAAGGAAAGTTGAATTTTTTCCTTGAAAAAGGTTGAATTCTTTCTTTGTTTTGGTTTCTTCCCTCCTAAGGTTGGTCCAGTGGTTTGTGTTAGTTTCGTATAGGATGAGATTTGTGCTGAGTTTTTGTTAGTTTGTTTTTCCTCTGATGGGCAAGGCTGAGTGATGTGGTACTACTGTCAGCTGATGCTTGGGTTTGTATTTTTGTTTTCTCTGTTGTTTAGATGAAGCATCCTGCACAGTGTGCTACTGGTGGTTGGGTGATGCCTGGTCTTGTATTCAAGTCATTTCCTTTGTGTGAGTTCTCACTATTTGATACTGCCTACAGTTAGTTATCTGGTAGTCTAGGGTCTTGGAGTCAATGCTCCCACTCCAAAGGTTCGGGGTTTGATCTTGGAGCAGAAAGTCATGAGCTAAAACTCCAAAAGAATTTGTCCCAGAATGAAAAAGCCTGACTATAAGTAACTAAATGATGGAGGCTCAGAGTGGACAAGTCCAATAATTAAAAACTCCAAGGGACCCATCATGCAACTGAGTTTCACCTCAGAAACTTAACCAAGTTTTCATAGTAAGTACTGGAGAAAACTATTCCAGAGTTCAGGTAAGGAAAGAGGAAAAGACACTGTTACAGCAGGAGACTATAACACAATAATAGTGGGAGACTTTAACATCCCATTCACATCAATGGACAGACCATCAAAACAGAACATTAATAAGGAAACACAAGTCTTAAATGATACATTAGATGAGATGGATCTCATTGATATCTTCAGGGCATTCCATCCAAATGCAGAGGAATAACCTTCTTCTCAAGTGCACATGGAACATTCTCCAAGATAGATCACATCTTGGGTCACAAATCAAATCTCAGTAAATTTAAGAAAATTGAAATTGTATCAGGCATCTTCTCTGATCACAATGTTATAAGATTAGATAGCAATTACAAGAAAAAAAAAACTGTATGAAAAACAATCACATGGAGATTAAACATCACAGTTCTAAATAACCAGTAGGTTACTGAGGAAATCAAAAGGAAAAAAAAATTTCTAGAAATAAATGACAGTGAAAACATGACAACTCAAACCCTATGGCATGCAGCAAAAGCAGTTCTAAGAGGGAAGTTTATAGCAATACAATCCTACCTGAAGAAAAAAGAAAAACATCGAATAGACAATCTAACTTTACATCTAAAATAACTGGAAAAAGAAGAAGGAAAAAACTCCAAAATTATTAGAAGGAGATAAATCATAAAGATACAAGCAGGAATAAATGAAAAAGAAATGAAAGAAAGAATAGTAAATATTAACAAAACTAAATGNCAATACAATCCTACCTGAAGAAAAAAGAAAAACATCGAATAGACAATCTAACTTTACATCTAAAATAACTGGAAAAAGAAGAAGGAAAAAACTCCAAAATTATTAGAAGGAGATAAATCATAAAGATACAAGCAGGAATAAATGAAAAAGAAATGAAAGAAAGAATAGTAAATATTAACAAAACTAAATGCTGGTTCTTTGAGAACATAAAGTAAATTAACAAGCCCTTAGCCAGACTAATCGAGAAAATAAAAGAGAAGAATCAAATTATTGGAGAAATGTCTATTTAGTTCTTTGGCCCATTTTTTGATTGGGTCATTTATTTTTCTGGAATTGAGNATATGGAATTTAGAAATATGGTAATGATAACTCTGTATGTGAGACAGCAAAAGAGACACAGATGTATAGATCAGACTTCTGGACTATGTGGGAGAGGGAGAGGGTGGGATGATTTGGGAGAATGGCATTGAAGCATGTATACTATCATGTAAGAAATGAATCGCCAGTCTAGGTATGATACAGGATACAGGGTGCTTGGGGCAGGTGCACTGGGATGACCCAGAGAGATGATATGGGGAGGGAAGTGGGAGGGGTGTTAAGGATTGGGAACTCATGTACACCTGTGGTGGATTCATGTCAACGTATGGCAAAACCAATACAGTATTATAAAGTAAAATGAAGTAAATTTATATATAAAAAAATCAAATCAACAAAATTAGAAACGAAAAAGCAGAGGTTACAACAGACAATGCAGAAATACAAATGATTATAAGAAAATATCATGAACTAAACTATATGGCAATAAAATAGAAAAACTGGAAGAAATGGACAGATTCTTTGAAAAGTTCAATTTTCCAAGACTGAATCAAGAAGAAATACAGATTATGAACAACCCAATTACAAGCACTGAAATTGAAGCTGTGATCAATAATCTCCCGAGAAACAAAAGCCCAGGACCAGATGGCTTCATAGGAGAATTCTATGAAACATTTAGAGAAGAGTTAATGCCTATTAAAACTCTTCTAAACTCCTTCTAAAACTCTTTCAAAAACTTCAAAGGAAGGAATAGTTCCAAATTCATTCTATGAGGCCACCATCATCCTAATACCAAAGCCAGAGAAAAACTACACACACAAAAAGAAAACTACATGCCAATATCACTGATGAATATAGATGCAAAGATCCTCAAAAAATTTTTAGCAAACAAAATTCAACAACACATCAAAAAGCTCATACACCATGATCAAGTTGAGTTTATTCCAAGGATGCAAGGATTCTTCAATATATGCAAATCGATCAATGAGACACACCATATTAACAAAGTGAAAGATAAAAGCATATGATCATCTCAATGAGTTCAGTTCAGTTGCTCAATCATGTCCCGTTCTCCTCCTGCCCTCAATCTTTCCCTATTGAGATCATCTATTGAGATCCCTATTGAGATCATCACTAATCTATTGAGATCATCTCAATAGACGAAAAAAAAAGAAAAAATTTTGACAAAATTCAGCACCTATTTATGATTAAAACTCTTCAAAAAATGGCATAGAAGGAAACTACCTCAGCATAGTAAAGGCCATATATGATAAGCTTACAGCAAACATGATTCTCAATGGTGAGAAACTGAAAGCATTCCCCCTAAGATCAGGAACAAGACAAGGGTGTCCACTTTTGCTGCTTTTATGAAACATAGTTCTGGAAATCCTAGCTCCAGCAATCAGAGAAGAAAAAGGAATAAAAGGAATCCACATCAGTAAAGAAGTAGAGCTCTCATTGTTTGTTGGTGACATGATACTGTACATAGAAAACCCTAAAGGTAGTATCAGAAAATTGCTAGAACTAATCAGTGAATTTAGCAAAGTTTCAGGATACAAAATCAATACACAGAAATCATTTCCACTTGTATATACTAACAATGAAAAATCAGAAAGAGCAATTAAGGAATCATTCACCATTGCAACAAAAAGAAGTAAATATCTAAAGGTAAATAAGATATTTAAGGTAAGGTTAATAAGTATCTAAGGTAAAAAAAAAAAAAAAAAAAACTTACCTAAGGAGACAAAAGAACTGTACACAGAAATTATAAGACACTAATAAATGAAATCAAAGATGACATAAGCAGATGGAGAGATATTCCATGTTCCTGGGCAGGAAGAATATATTGTAAAAATGATTATATTACCAAATGCAATCTACAGATTTAATGCAATCCCTGACATTTTTAACAGAATTAGAACAAAAAATTTCACTATCAAATGGAAACACAAAAGACCCTCAATAGCCAAAGCAGTCTTGAGAAAGAAGAATGGAGCTGGAAGAATCAAGCTTCTTGACTTCAGATTATAATACAAAGCTACAGTCATCAAAACAATATGGTACTGGCACAAAAACAGAAATATACACTAATGAAACAAGATAGAAAGGCCAGAAATAAACCANTGGAAACACAAAAGACCCTCAATAGCCAAAGCAGTCTTGAGAAAGAAGAATGGAGCTGGAAGAATCAAGCTTCTTGACTTCAGATTATAATACAAAGCTACAGTCATCAAAACAGTATGGTACTGGCACAAAAACAGAAATATACACTAATGAAACAAGATAGAAAGGCCAGAAATAAACCAATGCACCTATGGGTACCTTATTTTTGACAAAGGAGGCAAGAATATACAATGGGGCAAAGACAGCCTCTTCAATAAGTGGTGCTAGGAAAACTGGACAGCTACATTTAAAAGAATGAAATTAGAACATTTCCTAAAACCATACACAAAGATAAACTCAAAATGGATTAAACACCTAAATGTAAGACCAGAAATGATAAATGTTATGATAAATGATAATGTTTTCTTAGAGGAAAACATAGGCAAAACACTTGATGACATAGATTAAAGCAAGATCCTCGATAACCCACCTCCTTGAGTAAAAGAAATAAAAACAAAAGTAAACAAATGAGACCTATTAAACTTAAAAGCTTTTGCACAGCAAAGGAAACTATAAGCAAGGTTAAAGGACAACCCTCAGAATAGGAGAAAATAATAGCAAATGAAACAACTGACAAAGGATTAATTTCCAAAATATACAAAAAGTTCATATACCTCAATACCAGAAAAACAAACAACCCAATAAAAAAGTGGGAAAAAGAGTTAAATGGACATTTCTCCAAAGAAGACATGGCTAACAAACACATGAAGAGATGCTAAACATTATTCATTATTCAATTAAGTTCAGTTCAGTCGGTCAGTCACGTTTGACTCTTTGCGACCCCATGAATTGCAGCACGCCAGGCCTCCCTGTCCATCACCATCTCCCGGAGTTCACTCAGACTAATGCCCATTGAGTCAGTGATGCCATCCAGCCATCTCATTCTCAGTCGTCCCCTTCTCCTCCTGCCCCCAATCTCTCCCAACATCAGAGTCTTTTCCAATGAGTCAACTCTTCGCATGAGGTGGCCAAAGTACTGGAGTTTCAGCTTTAGCATCATTCCTTCCAAAGAAATCCCAGGGCTGATCTTCAGAATGGACTGGTTGGATCTCCTTACAGTCCAAGGGACTCTCAAGAGTCTTCTCCAACACCACAGTTCAAAAGCATCAATTATTCGGTGCTCAGCGTTCTTCACAGTCCAGCTCTCACATCCATACATGACCACTGGAAAAACCATAGCCTTGACTAGACAGACCTTAGTCGGCAAAGTAATGTCTCTGCTTTTGAATATACTATCTAGATTGGTCATAACTTTTCTTCCAAGGAGTAAGCGTCTTTTGATTTCATGGCTGCAGTCACCATCTGCAGTGATTTTTGAGCCCCAAAAAATAAAGTCTGACACTGTTTCCACTGTATTCCCATCTATTTCTAATGAAGTGATGGGACCGGATGCCATGATCTTCGTTTTCTGAATTCATTATTAGAGGAATGCAAATCAAAACTGTAATGAGATACCACCTCACACCTGTCAGAATGGACATCGTCAAAGTCTACAAACAATAAATGCTTGAAAGGGTGTGGAGAAAAGGGAACACTCTTGCACTGTTGGTGGGAATGTAAATTGATACAGCCACTACGGAAGATGGTATGGAGATTCCATGAAAAACTGGGAATAAAACCACCATATGACCCAGCAGTCCCACTCCTAGGCATATACCCTGAGGAAACCAAGATTGAAAGAGACACATGTATCCCATTGTTCATTGAAGCACTGTTTACAATAGGTAGAACATGGAAGCAACCTAGATGTACATCTACAGATGAATGAATAAAGAAATTGTGGTATATATACCCAATTGAATATTACTCATCCATAAAAAGGAACATCTTTGAGTCAGTTCTAATGAGGTGGATGAACCTAGAACCTATTATGCAGAGTGAAGTGATTCAGAAAGAGAAAGATTAATACCATATTCTAACACATATATAAGGACGGTACTGAATAATTTATTTACAGGGCAACAATGGAGAAACAGACATAAAGAATAATTATGGACATGGGTAGAGGGGAAGAGAGGTGAGATGTATGGAAAGAGTAACATGGAAACTTACATTACCAGAAAAAAAAAAAAGAAAACAATTTAAGATTAAAGGGTTAATCTTAAAAATGTGGGCAAGGATGCAGAGTGACCTCAAGAGATAGTGGAAACACAGTACTGAGTCATGCTTCTCAAGTTGTCAGTTCTGTTCAGCTTTCCTTTCAATGTCTGCAATTATCTTACCCTTATTTAAAACTAAATGCAAGAATACTCTACCTTATACAGGGTCTGCACTGATTCTGGCTCCAATAAATGGTTATTGGAATTGAACTAGATTAATAAAACACATAAACCAGACAGCTTGATTAAAACTTAATTCACTTGTAGCTTGATTTAACATATGTAAGATTTTTTGAATAGTAAAAATTATTGAAATATTATTGCTTTATTCTAGAAACACACAGAGCAAAATGTTATTTTAGAGAATGTCTAAAGTGTTTTTTCACATTAATAGCTGAAATAACCATTACAGTATAAAATGAATTTCAATATTGTCAGGTATATATATTATGGATATATAATACACTTTTTGAGAGAGAGTAAAATCCCACTTATAATACCCTAATGTTTCTGCTCCTACCTAGGCAGACTGTTACTTCCAAGTTTTAGAATCCTGTAAAGAATTTGGCTTATTTTTCTAGTGTCATGAAAAGAAATTATATCCATGATTATGCTTTTTTATAATCTATATTGATAACATATTTGTTTTCAAATGAAATACCTTCCAGATTTATATCAGCTCTTATCTGACAGTCACTGTTCATTCTGTTGTCCATTTGGTAAATATCTAACTGCCCTAAATACTAGATGTTCAAAGTCATCCAGTGTCTTTCCAACTATTTAATCTACTTTTACAATTCATCAGCTTCCAGTGAAGTCACTTTGGCTCTGTCTCTATTGAAAGATATATCATAACTGAAAATGCTGTTGATATACTTCTGAACATTTGTTTACCTCAACCAATATGTAGTAACATTTAGCTAATTGCTGCTAGGTTAAAATATGCCTTAATTATACATTTACATATTACATTCCTCTTTATTATATGAAATTGGATTTTTAGTCAAATATATTTTGCTTAAATCTGATGATTTGATATATATTCATGCTAAATGAAAGCTTGATGTAATGGGAAATTTGATATGGAATTTGACAAATTCTTTCAATTTGAGGACCTTTGGCATAATGCTTTTCGGTAGTCACTTGCAAACACACCTGCAAATTGTCTGGAATAGTTCATATATTCTAGAAATTTGAAAGAAACTGAAAAGCATTGTAGTTCATCTCTGGTGGAAATTGTTTCCATATACAGTCAAATATCTATAATTTTTCAACAAGCAGTCATGATGTTTGACACTTTATTTAAATTATTTTGAAATAGCAGTAGAGTCAATGGTCAGACATAAAGCAAAATGTCAATTTCCATTTCCCAATTAAGATTCCTTTTTTATGAAACATCTTTTTTATATCCTTCCTTTCCTCAGGTTCATGTTGCTGAGTGTTCTTGTGTCTTCTTGTTCTACTCAAATTTTAAATCCTTTTCTTAGGAAATGATCTCATATCAGTCATTTACGTTTTCTCATATGAAAGGCTTTTTTCCAATTAAAGGAATTGCAGGCATGAGAAAATATTGTTGGAGAAGCAGTAAGATCGTCCCACAGCCTTTAAAATCACAATGTGTGAACAGGTGCTTGCTGCACTAATGAGGAAAAAGTGGACTTGCTCTTGATGTGTGAAAAGCTCTAAGGACAAGATCAGCATACATGCAGTAATTATCTCTATTTCCCCAGATGTGCAGATAGAGGAGTGGAGGCNGACCTTAGTCGGCAAAGTAATGTCTCTGCTTTTGAATATACTATCTAGATTGGTCATAACTTTTCTTCCAAGGAGTAAGCGTCTTTTGATTTCATGGCTGCAGTCACCATCTGCAGTGATTTTTGAGCCCCAAAAAATAAAGTCTGACACTGTTTCCACTGTATTCCCATCTATTTCTAATGAAGTGATGGGACCGGATGCCATGATCTTCGTTTTCTGAATTCATTATTAGAGGAATGCAAATCAAAACTGTAATGAGATACCACCTCACACCTGTCAGAATGGACATCGTCAAAGTCTACAAACAATAAATGCTTGAAAGGGTGTGGAGAAAAGGGAACACTCTTGCACTGTTGGTGGGAATGTAAATTGATACAGCCACTACGGAAGATGGTATGGAGATTCCATGAAAAACTGGGAATAAAACCACCATATGACCCAGCAGTCCCACTCCTAGGCATATACCCTGAGGAAACCAAGATTGAAAGAGACACATGTATCCCATTGTTCATTGAAGCACTGTTTACAATAGGTAGAACATGGAAGCAACCTAGATGTACATCTACAGATGAATGAATAAAGAAATTGTGGTATATATACCCAATTGAATATTACTCATCCATAAAAAGGAACATTTTTGAGTCAGTTCTAATGAGGTGGATGAACCTAGAACCTATTATGCAGAGTGAAGTGATTCAGAAAGAGAAAGATTAATACCATATTCTAACACATATATAAGGACGGTACTGAATAATTTATTTACAGGGCAACAATGGAGAAACAGACATAAAGAATAATTATGGACATGGGTAGAGGGGAAGAGAGGTGAGATGTATGGAAAGAGTAACATGGAAACTTACATTACCCGAAAAAAAAAAAAAAGAAAACAATTTAAGATTAAAGGGTTAATCTTAAAAATGTGGGCAAGGATGCAGAGTGACCTCAAGAGATAGTGGAAACACAGTACTGAGTCATGCTTCTCAAGTTGTCAGTTCTGTTCAGCTTTCCTTTCAATGTCTGCAATTATCTTACCCTTATTTAAAACTAAATGCAAGAATACTCTACCTTATACAGGGTCTGCACTGATTCTGGCTCCAATAAATGGTTATTGGAATTGAACTAGATTAATAAAACACATAAACCAGACAGCTTGATTAAAACTTAATTCACTTGTAGCTTGATTTAACATATGTAAGATTTTTTGAATAGTAAAAATTATTGAAATATTATTGCTTTATTCTAGAAACACACAGAGCAAAATGTTATTTTAGAGAATGTCTAAAGTGTTTTTTCACATTAATAGCTGAAATAACCATTACAGTATAAAATGAATTTCAATATTGTCAGGTATATATATTATGGATATATAATACACTTTTTGAGAGAGAGTAAAATCCCACTTATAATACCCTAATGTTTCTGCTCCTACCTAGGCAGACTGTTACTTCCAAGTTTTAGAATCCTGTAAAGAATTTGGCTTATTTTTCTAGTGTCATGAAAAGAAATTATATCCATGATTATGCTTTTTTATAATCTATATTGATAACATATTTGTTTTCAAATGAAATACCTTCCAGATTTATATCAGCTCTGACAGTCACTGTTCATTCTGTTGTCCATTTGGTAAATATCTAACTGCCCTAAATACTAGATGTTCAAAGTCATCCAGTGTCTTTCCAACTATTTAATCTACTTTTACAATTCATCAGCTTCCAGTGAAGTCACTTTGGCTCTGTCTCTATTGAAAGATATATCATAACTGAAAATGCTGTTGATATACTTCTGAACATTTGTTTACCTCAACCAATATGTAGTAACATTTAGCTAATTGCTGCTAGGTTAAAATATGCCTTAATTATACATTTACATATTACATTCCTCTTTATTATATGAAATTGGATTTTTAGTCAAATATATTTTGCTTAAATCTGATGATTTGATATATATTCATGCTAAATGAAAGCTTGATGTAATGGGAAATTTGATATGGAATTTGACAAATTCTTTCAATTTGAGGACCTTTGGCATAATGCTTTTCGGTAGTCACTTGCAAACACACCTGCAAATTGTCTGGAATAGTTCATATATTCTAGAAATTTGAAAGAAACTGAAAAGCATTGTAGTTCATCTCTGGTGGAAATTGTTTCCATATACAGTCAAATATCTATAATTTTTCAACAAGCAGTCATGATGTTTGACACTTTATTTAAATTATTTTGAAATAGCAGTAGAGTCAATGGTCAGACATAAAGCAAAATGTCAATTTCCATTTCCCAATTAAGATTCCTTTTTTATGAAACATCTTTTTTATATCCTTCCTTTCCTCAGGTTCATGTTGCTGAGTGTTCTTGTGTCTTCTTGTTCTACTCAAATTTTAAATCCTTTTCTTAGGAAATGATCTCATATCAGTCATTTACGTTTTCTCATATGAAAGGCTTTTTTCCAATTAAAGGAATTGCAGGCATGAGAAAATATTGTTGGAGAAGCAGTAAGATCGTCCCACAGCCTTTAAAATCACAATGTGTGAACAGGTGCTTGCTGCACTAATGAGGAAAAAGTAGACTTGCTCTTGATGTGTGAAAAGCTCTAAGGACAAGATCAGCATACATGCAGTAATTATCTCTATTTCCCCAGATGTGCAGATAGAGGAGTGGAGGCTTTTGAAGCAGGAAATTTCAATGCTGGATATGGAGGGATTCTTCTGATCACAGTGAGTGCAATGGAAATGTCACACTTGAAAAAGAATGTTGATACATTTATTACCTATATCAGAAATGATTGATCATTTGGGATGTTGAAGAAGGGCACTTAGGAAGGAGAGGAAGTGTGAAATATTAAAACGCTTGGAACATACAGCAGGTAAAAACAGAGATCAGTTTATACCACTGCAGCAGGGGGTTAACTAAGGGTGGTCAGATAAGAAGTGGAATCAAAGAAGCAAATGTGTGAAGTGAGCCACTGATTGAAGTGAGGATCTGAGGGCTCTGGGGTGCTAGACTCCTTTCTATGATCTCCAGTGTTTTCATTGTTCTTAAACCAAGAATGCTTAAGGAAATTGTGGTCTGTGTAAATGTCACTACAGGAGTAGCATCTTGCAGAACTTATAAGGTTAATAATGTGACAAAATCTTAAAGTCGATTGTGGGTGTTTCAGTGGGTGGGTTGAAGCTAAAACAAATTTTGAACTCCTCTTTGAAGGAGGCTGTGGAAATATTCTTTGGCACAAATTTTGAACTCCTCTTTGAAGGAGGCTGTGGAAATATTCTTTGGCGTACTATTTTCATGTCTGTGCCTTGAAAATAAAGTAGAATATTACTAAGAGAGAGGGAAAATGTATGGCCTTTCAGATACCTGAATAATAAAATGGGCATATTTTATATTCTGTTAATAATGAGAAAAGTACATTATATATACTTAGACCTATATGTTAGATGCACTTAACCTTCAGTAAATAGCTAATNCATGTCTGTGCCTTGAAAATAAAGTAGAATATTACTAAGAGAGAGGGAAAATGTATGGCCTTTCAGATACCTGAATAATAAAATGGGCATATTTTATATTCTGTTAATAATGAGAAAAGTACATTATATATACTTAGACCTATATGTTAGATGCACTTAACCTTCAGTAAATAGCTAATAAATTCACTTGAATTATATTTAAATTGTATTGGAAACAGAATACACACACACACACACACACACACACAGACACTCAAATGCACATTTCCAAGAAGTAAGTTTTCCTTTTATAGGTTTGGACCTTTATTATTGAATATAACACAGAATTTAGGCCTAGATGAAAAATCTAGAGACTATATAGGAAGCTGTTCCCCTGCTCTTCCTGCCATTCCTACCTTCTACTTAATAGATGGAAAAACTTAAGCCAAGAAAGTTTAAAAAAATCTCTAAATGATTTACAGTTATTTAGAGTCAGGGTTTTGGTTTCTTCCTTCCAAGCTAATTTTGTTAGTCATTTTTACCATACTACTTTAGGATTTAAGCATAAAAATTTTATTAAACTTGATTGTTAATTATTGCCACATTTTTCAAGTGGTTTAAAATGGATAAATGACAGGATTTTTTCCTTTTAAATACATAATCATGTATATTCTAGTTTTTAAATTTTGGAATTTTTAATGTGAATTAATATTAACAGTATTAATTATTTAATTAAAGGCCACAGTCAAGGTAAGAAGCAGAGGTAACATTTTAAAATCTATTTGGAAATGTTTGATGATAGGCATGGTTTAAGTTTCTGGCATTGCAACTCATAGAATTTTAAGTGAAGAATTAAGTTTAAGAATTTTAACTTTAAGTCACCTTTTGAGGAAGGAAGGTCCACTTCAGAACAATTCAGTAACTCAGTCGTGTCTGACGCTTTGAAAGCCACAGACTGAAATGTGCCAGGTGTCCGTGTCCATCACCAACTCCCAGAACTTGCTCAGACTCAGGTCCATCAAGTCAGTGATGCCATCCAACCATCTCAGCCTCTGTCCTCCCATTCTCCTCTTGTATTCAATCTTTCCCAGCATCAGGGTATTTTCCAATGTGTCAGTTCTTCCCATCAGGTGGCCAAACTATTGGAGCTTCAGTTTCAGTATCAGTCCTTCCAATGAATATTCAGGACTAATTTCCTTTAGGATTGACTAGTTGGATCTCCTTGCAGTCCAATGGATTCTCAAGAGTCTTCTCCAACACCACAATTCAAAAGGATCAATTCTTTGGTGCTCAGCTTTCTTTATGGTCCAACTCTCACATCCATACATAACTAATGAAAAAACCATAGCTTTGACTATGTGGATCTTTGTAAGCAAAACAATGTCTCTGTTTTATAATATACTGTCTAGGTTGATCATAGCTTTTCTTCCAAGGGGCAAGCATATTTTATTTTCATGGCTGCAGTCACTATCCCCAGTGATTTTGGAGCTCAAGAAAATAGGTTGTCACTGTTTCTATTGTTTCCCCATCTATTTGCCATGAAGCGATGGGATCGGATGCTATGATCTTTGTTTTTTGAATGTTGAGTTTTAAGATGCTTTTTCACTCTCTTCTTTCACTTTCATCAAGAGGCTCTTCAGTTCCTTTTCAATTTCTGCCATAAAGGTGGTGGCATCTGCATAGCTGAGATTATTGATATTTCTCCTGGCAATCTTGATTCCAGCTGGTGCTTCATCCAGCCTGTCATTTCTCATGATATACTCTCCATAAAGTTAAATAAGTATAGTGACAATATTCAGCCTTGACATAATCCTTTCCCAATTTGGAATAAGCCCATTGTTCCATAGGCTTCCCTGGTGGCTCAGAGGTTAAAGTGACTGCCTTCAGTGTGGGAGACCTGGGTTCAATCCCTTGGTCAAGAAGATCCCCTGGAGAAGGAAACGGCAACCCACTCCAGTATTCTTGCCTAGAGAATCCCATGGACAGAGTAGCCTGGTAGGCTACAGCCCACCAGGTCACAAAGACTCAGACATGACTGAGCGACTTAACTTTGTTTCTTTCTTTCATTGTTCCATGACCAGTCTGACTGTTGCTTCTTGACCTGAATACACATTTCTCAGGAGGTAAATAAATTGGTCTGGTACTCCCATCTCTTTAAGAATTTTCCACAGTTTGTCCTGATCAATACAGTCAAAGATTTCAGTGTAGTAAATAAAACAGCAGTAGATGTTTTTCTGGAACTCTTTTGCTTTTTCTGTGATTCAATGGATGTTGGTTTTAATTTCTGGTCCCCCTGTCTTTTCTAAACCCAGCTTGAACATATGGAGGTTAATGGTTCACGTACTATTTAAGCCTCACTTGGAGAATTTTGAGCATTACTTTGCTAGCGTGTGAGATGAGTGCAATTATGCAGTACTTTGAACTTTCTTTGGCATTGCCTTATTAGGGATTGGAATGAAAACTGACCTTTTCCAGTCCTGTGGCCATTGCTGTTTTCCAAATTTGCTGGCATATGGAATGTAGCACTTTCACAGCATCATCTTTTAGGATTTGAAACAGATCAACTGGAATTCCATTCCCTCCATTAGCTATGTTCCTAGTGATGCTTCCCAAGGCCCACTTGACTTCACATTCTAGGATATCTGGTTCTAGGTAATTGATCACATCATCATGGTTATCTAGGTCATGAAGATCTTTTTTTGTATAGTTTTGTGTATTCTTGCCACTTCTTCTTAATATCTTCTGCTTCTGTTAGGTCCATACCATTTCTGTCCTTTATTGTGCCCATCTTTGCATGAGACGTTTCCTTGGTATCTCTAATTTTCTTGAAGTGATCTCATTTTATTGGTTTCCTCTCTTTGCACTGATCACTAAAGACTTTCTTATCTCTCCTTATTATTCTTTGGTACTCTGCATTCAAATGAGTATATCTTTCCTTTTCTCCTTAGCTTTTATCTTTTCTTCTTTTCTCAGATACTTGTAAGGCCTCCTCAGACAACCATTTTGTCCTTTTACATTTCTTTTTCTCGAGAATGGTCTTGATCACTGCCTACTCTCCAATGTCATGAACCTGCATTCATAGTTCTTCAGGCATTCTGTTTATCAGATCTAATCTCTTGAATCTAATTGTCACTTCCACTATACTGTCATAAGGGATTTGATTTAGGTAATACCTGAATGGTCTATTTGTTTTCCCTATCTTCTTCAATTTAAGTCTGAATTTGGCAATAAGGTATTCATGATCTGAGCCACAGTCGGCTTGTTTTTGCTGACTGTATAGAACTTCTCCATCTTCGGCTGCAAATAATATATTCAATATGATTTTGGTACTGACCATCTAGTAATGTTCATGAGTAGAGTCATCTCTTGTGTTCTTGAAAGACGGTGTTTGCTATGACCAGTGTGTTCTCCTGGTAAAACTCTATTGGCCTTTGCCCTGCTTCTTTTTGTACTCCAAGGCCAAATTTGCCAGTTACTACAGGTATCTCTTGACTTCCTATTTTTGCATTCCAGTCCACTATGATGAAAAAGACCTTTTTTGGGTATTAGTTCTAGAATATCTTGTAGGTTTTTATAGAACTGTTCAACTTTAGCTTTTTTGGCATTAGTGATTAGGCCATAGACCTGGATTATTATGATATTGAATGGTTTGTCTTGGAAATGAACACAGATCATTCTGTCATTTTTGAGGTTGCACCCAAGTACTGCATTTTGGAATCTTTTGTTGACTATGAAGGCTACTCCATTTCTTCTATGGGTTTCTTTCTTGCCCACAGTAGAAGATAGAATGGTCATCTGAATTAAATTCACCCATTCCAGTCCATTTTATTTCACTGATTCCTAAAATGTCAATGTTCACTCTTGACATCACCTGTTTGATCACTTCCAATTTGCCTTGATTCATGGACCTAACATTCCAGATTCTTATGCAATATTGTTCTTTACAGCATCAGACTTTACTTTCATCACCAGTCACACCCACAGCTGGGCACTGGTTTCACTTTGGTTCCATCCTTTCATTCTTTCACTCTTCTCCAGTAGCATATTGCGCACTTAAGGACCTAGGGGGTTCATCTTTCAGTGTCACATATTTTTGCCTTTAATACTGTTCATGGGGTTCTCAAGGCAAAAATACTGAAGTGGTTTTCCATTCCCTTCTCCAGTGGACTACATTTTGTCAGAGGCAATGGGGAGACAATATTGGAGAGAGGAATGATGAGAGTTAAATATTTCACAGGAAATGTAACTCCATTTCCAGAATGCCTTCCAAGGAAGAAGTGACTGTTTCTGCCAAAGGCTTTGTCAGTCCTTTCCCACAACTCATAGAACAGTGTTGTTGGTAGTTACCCAGAGAGAATGATTCCTCCACAGACATATAAAACAGACAGTGCTGCAGTGGCAGAGACAGTTTTGCAGATTTTATTGCTTGTTTGTTGTTGTTGTTTTAACTACAATGTAATTGTTCACAGAGTCAATAACTAAAGATTGGGAACAATCTGTGGTCAATGATAAGGGCCATGAGACAAGTAAACATTCTGGAATATGGTTGAAACAGAATATAGTGGGGGACACAGAAGTGGATTCAAATTGGGACAGTGCTATTACCATAACTGTTAAATGAATCTGTGTCTAAAATTCCCAGAGATTTAAGAAGTTTTGCTTTTTCTTAATATTCTTTTTAATTTTTATTGAAGTATAGTTGCTACACAATATTATATGTTGCAGGTGTATAGTATAGTGACTCACCATTTAAATAATATAATACATTAAAATTAATTATCACCCATAGGTATTTATAATGTGTTATATTGGTTTAGAATATATTTAATAATTATAAA
The DNA here is from genome assembly GCA_006410615.1 of Neotragus moschatus. Taxonomy (NCBI): domain Eukaryota; kingdom Metazoa; phylum Chordata; class Mammalia; order Artiodactyla; family Bovidae; genus Neotragus; species Neotragus moschatus. Next base: position 99,762 of record SJYA01000987.1, on the reverse strand, counting down.
ACCCACTGGAGAATTTTAATCACTTTTATCTTACCATGGAGGTTATAGTTATCTCTATATAATTATCACTTAATAGTTATCACTAGTTTCTTGGTAAAGTAACTGAAGGCATATCAAGATCCACTAAAAATAACTTTTTATATTTGATATTTATCTCTATATCACATAGTTCTATGAAGTTCATTAGGGAATGCATTTTATTTGTAAAAATTGACTGCCCAATACCAAATGCAACACTTGATTTCCTCTCTCTGTAGTACGTATCTCTATGAAGTTCATTAGAATATGCATTTTATTTGTTAAAGATTGATTGCCCAATACTTGGGACTTCCTTGATAGCTCACTTGGTAAAGAATCTTCCTGAAATGCAGGAGACCTCATTTTAATTCCTAGGTCAGGAAATCCACTAGAGAAGGGATAGGCTATCCACTCCAATATTCTTGGGCTTCCCTTGTGGCTAAACTGGTAAAGAATCCACCTGCAATGTGGAAAGCCTGCGTTTGATATCTAGGTTGGGAGGATAGATCCCCTGGAGAAGGGAAAGACACTGCAATAATAAATTAATTTTAATAAATAATGAATACATTATCTGGGCCAAGTTTTTGTTATTATTGTTCAGTCACTAAGTCAGGTGCAACTCTGTGACTTCATGGACTGCAGTGCACCAGCTTCCTCTGTCCTCTCCTATCTCCTGGATTTTGCTCAAATTCATGTCCATCGAGTGAGTGATGCCATCCAACCATCTCATCCTCTGCCACCTCCCTGTCCTTTTGCCTTCAATCTTTCTCAGTGTCAGGGTCTTTTCCAATGAGTCATCTCTTTGCATCAGGTAGCCAAAGTATTGGAGCTTCAGCCTCAGCATCAGTGCTACCAATGAATATTTAGGATTGATTTCCTTTTAGGATTGACTGGTTTGATCTCCTTCCAGTCCAAGGGACTCTCGAGTCTTCTCTAGCACCACAATTAGAAAGCATCAATTGTTTGGCTCTCAATTCTGACATCTGTACATGACTACTTGAAAACCATAGCTTTAAGTAGACGGATCTTTGTTGGAAAAGTGATATCTCTGCTTTTTAATACACTGTCTCAGTTTGTCATAGCTTTTATTTCAAGGAGCAATAGTGTTTTAATTTCGTGGCTACAGTCAGCATCTGCAGTAATTTTGAAGCCCAAGAAAATGATATCTGTCACGGCTTCTGTTTTTTCCCTTCTATTTGACATTAAGTAATGGGACTGGAAAGCATGATTCTAGTTGTTTAATGTTGAGTTTCAAGCCAGCTTTGTGACTCTCCTCTTTCACTGTCATCAAGAAGGCCAGGTTTAATCTTTCTTAATTAAACATAGGTTAAAGAAACCGTCAATGTATTATTGAATATATTTGATAACATATTTGATAAACTCATTTAATTTTGCTATATTTAGAAGTAAGAATATAGGATGTACACTTACATATAAATTTTGGACAAAATTTTTTTGTAAGTATGTCTCAAATATTGCATGAAACATATTATACTTAAAAACATTATTTATCTAAACTTCAAAGTTATCTGGACACCTAGTATATTTTATTTAGCAATCATAAACTTTCCCAAATATTAGATTAAGAATTCTGTTTGTAGTATGAAAACAAGGTTAGGGGAATCCTTTATGGAATGCTGCCTTTGGGAAAAACCTATTTATTCCAGTGATTATATGTGTTGGTCCATTATTCAGATATTGAGTTAGTTCCATGCATGCTTCTAGACCATGGAAGTTCTTTTACACTGTTTTGAATATATGCCTTTCCCACTCCTCCATTTTCTGGTACATAATATGCTATTACTTCCCATTTCATTTTACAAAAGAATCATTCTTTTTGAAACAAGAAAGGATACCAGGGATCATCAGGTTCAATATGCTTATTTCCCAAATGAGTATACTCAATTGCAAAGTCTTGAAGGGATTTACAATATTTTATGGATCTAGTTAGTAAAAGAGGTATTTTTACTTCAGTTCAGTGGAATATCCAACTCACTCAAGATGGTGGTTGACTGAATACACACACACACACATACAATAAGCCTAAATTTAAACAAAAAGGTTTAATTATTTCAATAAGAAGAACAGAAAATTTAAGAAGAATAAAGAAACAAATTTATGTAGCTAATATTATATTCCAGACAATGTATATCTTTATTTAATCATCTCAATATTCCTATGAAATAGTTATTGTCCCTATAAGTTTCTCAAGAGTTTCAGAAAGTATAATATGGGAGGTTTGTGAAATTATCCCAAAAATACACAATTCAATTCCGGTTCTATCTCTACTCCAAAATTGTACTTTCTTCCTTCAGAATTTGTCATTCTAACACAATGTCAGCTAAGAAAGTACCAGGTTGTCTGAAGGTATGCACACAACTAAAATTGCAGATGTTTATGTGAATAGTTTGAGATGGAGAAAGTATATAGAATTTACCAGAGAAGATATCAGGAGACATTATTGCATCAAATAGAACACATAAACTTTGAAGAAAAGAGCAAAACTTTCCTGAGTGTCTATATGCTGCTGCTGCCACTCTTAGTTTTGGAAGAAGCTTCCCACAGCAATTAAAGTTTTCTTTTGATGGACCTAAAGGATCAAAATGATTCATATATATATATATTTACATTCATTTTCCATTATGTTTTTCCATTATGATTTATCACAGGATAATGAATTTAGTTCTCTCTGTTATACAGTGGGAAATTGTTTATTCATCCAATATATAATAATTTGGTTTTGCTAATCCCAAACTCCCAATGGTGCTTCAACATCAATCCCTCCAGTGAATATTTGGAGTTGATTTCATTTAGGATTGACTGGTTTGATCACCTTGTTGTCCAAATGACTCTCAAGAGTCTTCTCCAGCACCAAATTTGAAAGCATCAATTCTTTGGTACTCAGACTTCTTTAGGTCCAGTTCTCATATCCACTCATGACTACTTGAAAAATGATATCTTTGACTGTATGTATGTTGTTGGCAAAGTGATTTCTGCTTTTTTATGTGCTGTCTAGGTTTGTCAGAGTTTTTCTTCCAAGGAGCAAACCTCTTTTAATTTCATGGCTGCAGTCACAATCCGCAGTGATTTTGGAGTCCAAGAAAATAAAATCTGTCACTTTTCTCCCATTTTCCCCATCTATTTGTCATGCGGTAATGAACCCGAATCCCATAATCTTAGTTTTTTGAATGCTGAGTTTTAAGCCAGCTTTTTCACTCTTCTCTTTTATCCTCATCAAGGAGCTCTTGCTTCTCTTCCAAGAGTGGGAGTTTTCAATTATTAGAGGATAGATCAAATCCTGTGATAATTTAGCATCAGCACATTTCTGATTGAAGGGTCTCTCCCATAAAGCATCTGACAAGGTCAAGAGGTTTCATTCTGCACTGTTTACTCACAATTGATTTCTTCCCTCACTTTGCATTTTCAAGCAATTAATATTTTTCCTGTATTAGAAGTATTCTACTCCTTGTTGATTCCCTATCAAATTCTCTATTTCATGAGTGAAGAAGAAAAAAAGAAGGAAATGTGGGACAGATATGTTGAGAAAAGTGGGAAAAAATGTGAAGCTCTGGTTTAAGGAAAACACTTTTGTATATCAAGATTAGTCTGGCAATATTGTCTTAAAATTTCTTAAGAATTTTTGTCAGTTCTCATTAATTCAGATACATGTCTCATTTTGTAATTGCCTAAAAACTTCCCGAATTACAACTTTAAAGCAACCTTCAATCTTGATTTTGTATATTTTATTACTTAAAAAATACTCTGCCCAATGTTATGTGCCATCCTGGATGGGAAAGGGATTTGGGGGAGACTAGATATATGTATATGTGTGGCTGAGTCCCTTCTCTGTTCACCTGAAACAAGGACAACATTGTTAATCAGGTGTACCATAAGACAAAGTAAAAATTTAAAGTTACAAAAAAAAATCCTTTAAAGGTCATGCACCCTTAGACTCTAACAAGCATTCATATCTGGAGGTAAAAGGTCTAGAGGATGAAACAACTATGATAGAAATTTTAAGGACATGAAATTATTTAAGTGATTAATAGGAGACTGGTGGTTTTTATTGTGTCTGTTCTGTAAATAGACCTCCAGAGAGGTGGGGAAAATGAGAGAGAAATATTTTTAACTGACCCTGACTGATCAAAGCTTATAGAAATTTTGACTAGAATGCAATTTACCTGTAATTTGTTATCTACATTGTAATCTGAGAAACTGATTTTTGATCATTATGATGAGAACTTTCAAGATATCAAATCTTTTACAAATGGCAAAAAGCAAGTAGATTGTCTTATACCAATATTTTCCCTTATTAAGAGAGAGTATTCAAAATATAGCCAGGAAGTCTCTGTTCATTCTGATGTTTTCCTTTAAAAATCCCCGTGATAAACTGGTGACAGAGTAGATTATGGAAAGGCTTTCTTAACTGTTTTATGTTGTGAAATTGATTGTCATAATTTTTGAGAAGCTTAATACTTATAATTTTCTTCTAGAAGGAATGTTTTCTTCCAAACATCCAATGCTATTAAGATAGTCAATTTTTATTTCAAATTTTGACCAACTTTAAAAATTTAAATAATTACATTTTATTCAACATTGTGACTTACTTGAATAGACAGTAATTTTTATTTTGGAACAAAATATATTTTAAAAAAATCTATGGCAGTCCCTTTTCACCAGGTGAGGAAAAAGATGTATGCAGTCTGGAAGAGAGCCTTCCTCCAACCAGGCTGGCACTGTGATCTCAGAGCTCTAGCTTCTAGAAATGAAAGAAATAAATGTCTGGCTTTTTATAACCTTAAATAGATTGATAGCTAAGTCATTTACAGCTTATTTTTATTTCTGCTACTTTAATAGAATAGACTTGACTCAGTCTTGTCTTCTCCAGCATTTAGAGGTACTCCTGTCCCCAGATGAATTTGAGGAAACTTATATACCAAGGAAAAATGTTTGAGCACTTGCTTTTGTGTTTCTTTATAACTGTCTTGTCCTTGGGTGTCAATGTGTCTGTCAGTAAACCTTGACTTAATTCTCTTATCCACTTTTATGGAAGACTTAATTATTTATCACCTACCATGGTAGATCAGTGAGAGACATGTTAATAATTCTTTATGTTTTTATAGAGGTCAGGATAGGAAACCTCTCCTCACTGGAATCTATAGTGGTCACTGAAATCCTCAGCTTTGGTATTTCTAAATTCACCTGGACCAAAATTTCCTCCTCCTTTCTGAGAATGACTATTATTTTTGTGGACTTATGTCAATGTATGGCAAAATGAGTACAGTATTGTAAAGCAAAACAAACTAAAAAATAAAAATTTAATAAAAAAATAAATAAATGCTCAATGTTGCTTATAAAATATTATTAAAATATCTACTGTTTATCATGGAAGTAGAATTGAAAAATACTGATTAGTATATAATCAACATTGATATAAAAAAGTAAACCAGCAAAAGAAAACCACACACTCTTAAACACACACACACACATCAGCATTCTCCTTTAACCTAATACTTAAAGGGCTTACAGTCTGATAAAGTCAGTAGGATTGCTGTGCTTCAATGAATACTTCCAGATCTGAGACACGTGAAAAAATCTCCCACATGTTTTTTCTGGATGCTTTTCTAGTCTACAACTTTAACTGATTCTGTTCTGTCATTTGTGGCCGATAGCTCACCATTTCTTTTTCTTAGGATACCCACATAAAAGAATACAAAGCATTTCTAAAGAAGATAGTGAGTGTTTCAGAAAAGAGGTAAGCAATTACACAGAAGGTGGAAAACACTTAGGCAAGCAAATGATTGGATCAATGCCTGGGACTGTGAGGGCCCTGCTGGAGGTTAATATGAACGAGATGCTATGCTTCATTGGCTAAGTTTACCTAATTCTTTTATACATCAACATTACTTCTTATGATGCAGGTGCCTAAATTTGTTGCAAGTTGCTATATAACCTATAATGCTGTTATTACCTCAACAATGATTGGGAAAGCAGCAGGAGAATGCTCTAATTAAACCTAAGTTATTATACCACCTTTACTATACATACAGGGAGAATGTATGATCTCTATCACTCCTATTATTCTCAGCTTTTTACATCAAGGCAGCAGCTAGAGACACCACATCTGTTTAAAACAAATCGGCTGTTAGTTTTCATAATGAACTGTAAAATCACAGAGGTTTGTTTATCCCCTGGTACTTAGGATCAAGGGAAGCCCTTAGTTAACTACTAATATATTACACAATATCATAGAAAGTAGAAGCTTCAGAAATGAAAAATGTTCTGGTCTGTTTATTTTAAGATATAGCTAAAAGCTTGACTTTATGTTATGTCAGTTTCTATAGTTAAAAACTGCATTAATGTGGCTGAAATACTTTGAAGTATGCAGAGATAAAATAAGTCAGCAGGTATTTAAACTGAGGGCTATGAGGTGGAAAAATCATCACTTTCCCTTCAGGTAGAGGCCTGAAGATATATCTTTGTTAATGAGGTTTCCTGCTGTCCTACTGGATCTTCAATCATTTAAAATGCAAATCCCAAAGAATGAAGTAAGAGCTATCCTATATAAAAGAAGGTGGCTGATTTTTTTAAATAAATGATTATGCCATCTGCTTATCTCATCATTCTACTGACTATGAAATTCACTTATGCAATTATATGAACTTGTAAACTATAAACAACATGCCTTAGAAGTCTGCAAATGGAATTATTACTTTTCCTGAATGCCCAATATCCTCCCATAGTTCAGAGTTTGTTCATATGGTCAGGAAAACAGGAGAGTAAGAATTAACTTTTCTGAACAGTGAACATTCTATTTATAATTTTTATGTTATTATTTTTAATCAGTAATTTCTGAGTTAATTAGAAGAAGTTTTGTAAAGAATTATTTCAAAGTGACCTACTGTAGGTTTCTTGAATACTTGGAGAGCTTAGTCATGCCTGAAAATTTTTTTCAGGTAATTTTGCGTGAAGTCAGGAATGCAGGAAGAGAACTTGGTCTGTGTTTTCAGAGGGGGATTTTTTTTCCTCAAGTAGAACTTGGGATTGACTTACACTCCACTTTCAGTGTCACCTGCCTTTAATGTATTTGACAAGTTTCTTTTTATTTCCTATCTTCTTTTTTTTTTTTAAATTTCACTACAAACCAGTCCATTCTATGATGTTCTTCTCTCCTGTTACCTTGCTCCTAACAGCTACGTTTGGGTCTGTTTAGGGTCTCCCTATATGCTATCCTCACCTTGAGCTCTGGAACGACCATCCTTTTCATCCTCATTTTGACCTTAACAAAGGCTGAATAGGCTGTTTGTACTGTCATTGGCAAATCTTTCAGTTCCTCTAAATATCACTAACACACTGTCAACAACAAAGCAAAGTAATATGAAACAAGTAAATAAACTAAGAGACAAAGATGTACAGAACAGTCTTTTGGACTTTGCGGGAAAGGGAGAGGGTGGGATGATTTGGGAGAATGGCATTGAAACATGTATAATGTCATATAAGAAATGAATTGCCAGTCTAAGTTCAATGCAGGATGCTGGATGCTTGGGGCTGGTGCACTGGGATGACCCAGAGGGATGGTATGGGGAGGGAGGTGGGAGGGGGATTCAGGATGGGGAACACGTGTACACCCGTGGCGGATTCATGTTGATGTATAGCAAAACCAATACAATATTGTAAAGTAAAAAAAATAAATAAAAAGAGGGAAAATAAAACTAACCAATAAGATAATTTCTAGAACTGAGAAATAAACAGACACTGAGTCTTCACAGGACAGTACCTCTGGATGCATTAGATTTGATTCCTGATCACTAAGTCAAAATCCTTTGTCCTGGTTAGAGACCTGGTTTCTTAAAATTTTCACTCCTGAAGTCTCACTCATGCTTGAATTATCATGTCTTTAATATGTATTTATAAAATAATTAAATGATTGGATTTATATTTCAATTTTTTATTATGTTTTGTCCCAGCAGAAAACAAGGAATTTTTTTTTAATCTATCACAAGTTAATGTGTTAATGGAGAAGGCAATGGCAACCCACTCCAGTACTCTTGCCTGGAAAATCCCATGGGCTGAGGAGCCTGCTAGGCTGAAGTCCATGGGGTTGTGAAGAGTATGGCATGACTGAGCGACTTCACTTTCACTTTCACTTTTCACTTTCATGCATTGGAGAAGGAAATGGCAACCCACTCCAGTGTTCTTGCCTGGAGAATCCCAGGGACAGGGGAGACTGGTGGGCTGCCATCTATGGGGTCACACAGAGTTGGACATGACTGAAGTGACTTAGCAGCAGCAGCAATGTGTTAATGAACTCCCCCAAGAGATATGTATTTTTGAACTGTTCAAATAGAATTAAAGAGGGAGTGTTAAAAATTGAAGCCAGGTAAACATAAAGTAAGACTCAGGTCATGAAAGGTTTTGTATTTCAGAATGTATTTGGAGTTTATTTTTATGAAAATGGAAATTTATTAAAAGATTTGGTAGAAGGATTAGTCTCACACTTGCAGTATTTTATAATCAGTTATGATGCTGATAACTGGGTATAAGGTAGGTGAGGAAGCTATTTGGGTCACAGTGGTGAGAATAATGATCATCGTTTGTGGCCCTATGTGTTGGTAAAGAGGAGAATACCTTTAAGTATTTCTAAGAAAAACCTTATAAGATGAATTAATACAAATGTACAATTGTGTAGTGTATTAAATGGTAATTTAAAAACTTCTTGTGCATCAATTTTGTCAAATAATCCCTAGTACAATTTTCTCCATGAATCTGAAAACTTTAAACTCTGATTTGTAAGGAAAGCTCAGAATTCTACAAAGTAAATTATGTTAAGTAATAAGAAAAGACTAAATGTATTATTTCTTAGTTAGAAAATTAAAAAATGCTTCAAGCTACCATTTGTAGAATATGAGAGGTAAAAAAAGATAGAAATAAGACTGAATATTAAGGTGTTTTCAGGTTCTAATAAATAGAAAATAGTCTCTCTAGAATGATTCATGAATGTATATTCAATCAACAATAACTCTGTGCCTACTCAGCCTATATCATCATGCTAGCACTATGTGATCACAAGCATAGAGACTATCTCTCCTTCCTCAGCTCGTAGTGCAGCAGGGGATACAAAATAATGATTAAAGAAAAGAGATTGTCATATGCCATGAGAAACACTGAAATATGTTTCTGAAACTTCAGAGGAAAAATAAATCATTCCTGGTGAGGATGATGGGAAAAGAAATCAAAAAGAGGTAAATTTGAGCTGATTTGTGAACAGATTTCCCAGGCAGCTTAAGTGGTAAAGAACTCTTCTATCAATGCAAGAGACACAAGAGATGTAGGTTTGATCCCTGGGTCAGGGAAGATTCCCTGGAGAAGGAAATGGCAACCCACTCCAGTGTTCCTGCCTGGAAAATCTCATGGACAGTAAAGACTAGTGGGCTACAGTGCATGGGGTCACAAAAAGTTGGACAGGACTTAGTGACTGAGCAGAAATGTAAAAGATTAAGCAGGAGTCAAAAGTGGGGAGATGGGGAAGAAAAGATACTTTAAAATGAGTTATATGTGTGTCTGTGAAAATATATGGAGAAAAAATTGGAAATGACTGGTGTCAATATAACATAATGAACTTTACAATGCCTAGGGCAATGAAAAGATGATAGAATTGTGGTGACAAGGGTGACCTTGGGTGATAAACTAAAGCATTTGGACTAAATTTTTTGTCAAAACAAACTGGACTAAAGAAGTGGAGGTTCTAATGGGAAACCACTGAAGAGAGTAAAAAGATGTACACAGATGTGAAACAAAATCAAAATAATGTTTTAGGATGAATTAAAAATGAGCATAAGGAGAGAAGTGAGATAAGTTAAAATATAAATTAGAAGTTAACTATATTATCTAGTTACTTCAAGGAACTACTTCAGTACATAGAGTCTAAAATGGAGGAAATGTTGATTTATATTTTATAAAGAAAGAAATAGAAGTGAGAATGGCAAATCTATTGATAACCTATATCTTATTGTCCACTGAGAACTGCTAAGTCATTTTGTTTTGCTACTGAATTCTCTATGCAAACAGACATATATGAAAACTGTGTGTGTATGCTCAGTCACTAAGTTGTGACAACTGTTTGTGGCCCCATGGAAGTAGCCCACCAGGCTCGTCTGCCCAAGAAATTTTCCAGGCATGAATACTAGAGAGGGGTGCCATTTCCTACTCCTGGGGATCTTCCCAACCCAGGAATCGAACCCGCATCTCCTCCTTTGGCAGGTGGATTCTTTACCACTAGCACCACCTGGGAAGCCCCTGTCAAAAGCATTTCCTATTAAAAAGCCGTGTATTCTTGCAGTGGTAAAGTTAAGCAAGTTTGGGGAAGAGGCAGCATTCATTCAATATTTTCACTTCATTCACTTTATTTAGTATGCTTCACATGAGATTTGAGAATCATCAAATTTGAAAATCATTGTTTCATATTTCTAAAGGATTGCAGGTATTGTATTTAAATTACCAAAAACTGAGATATTTTCTGAGCCCTATAAAGTAATCAAGAAATTCTCAAATTAAGGTTTCTAGAAAAGAAATCACATGTTATTATGTACCATTCATATTTGTCATCTCATTTTACTTCCCGTTTGGTCTAAATATCAGCGATAAAAAGAAAATTATCATTTTTCCAAAAAATTGTGCATATTTCTAGTACCATTTGTAGACAACTCCTGGCATGTTTATTTGATACTGATATAAGTAAAATTCAGTTCTCTCTAGACAGATATCATATTTTTATCTCCTATCTGTATATCTTTTCATGTGAGTAATATAAGTGGTTCTCTCAATCTCTATATATCTTTTATTTGGAGGTTTTGAATTGCTGAAAACTGTAATTTATGCTCCTTTACAGCTAGAATTCTACATATGAATTAGTGCTCACCAATTAAATGTGCTCACATATAATATGAAAGACAAAGTCCAAGAAGGCCCTCTTCCTTCAATTCTGGCTACCCCTGCTCTTTAGGAAATTCATTGTTCTTCTACATGGGTGCCCAGTGTTCATTCTTCAGTTTTCTGAAAGAAGCAACAATTTCTTGATCTTATTACTTACTCCTTGAGTTTCAGCTTTTTGTATTATTTCAGTTTTCTGCTATTCAAGACTTCTCTGGAAGTAGAAAATGCATTATGGCCCAACCTAGAGCAGCCTAGCTGCCAAAATATCTGATTTCAGGTTCTTCTTGGGATGTCCTTGGAACCTCAGCTTTGAACTGTCTCCTTCAGCATTTTCAACAATTTTGTGAGCAACTACTACTAATACTAAATTATTATTTTTTCCTTAGAGTGAGTGGTTTCTGTCTTCTGCCAGGGACACTAAATGATACAGCTTATATCATATTGAAATTGTATAAACATGGTCATCTCCAACTTTGTCTCTTGATGTTTTCTGAATTTGTATAACACATTTCTTCAATTCACTCCAGATTAAGTATCTGTAGAAGTAGGAAAATACACTTTGTAGGAATACTTCATCTGAAACTAGTTATCAAGCTAAAAAAGGTATAGTTGATTCTCTTGGATTTGTGTTTCTGTGTGGATGGCCATCCTGTGTGCTCCTTGCTCTTGACTTAGGGTTTGTTATGTTTTCTTTCCTCCTTTCCTATGCTGTTCCTTTAAGCATTTTCTCTTCCTCCATTCTATCTTCTTTGTTTATCATTGTTTTCTCTTGTTTTTATTATTTTTCAGTCACTCTTTCTATCTCTGTCACAACTCTTCCTCACAGTAGTCTAATTAGTACATTTTATTGTGCCCTGAGGTAATAGGTTCTTTTGGTTCAAAGTCTGAAAAAGCTGTCAAAATGATAGATATTCTCTAAATGGATCCTCAAATGTTCCTGATTTGAAAAGTGCCAGAGTCATTGCTTTCTCTGAAGGTTCTTTTCCTCTAGTAGAAAAAAATTCTGGGATTTTTTTTCCCAGTGTATAAAGACATTGATATGTACACAAACAAGAATACCTGTAAGGAATTCTTTAAAGAACATGGGAAGAAGTAATATAGAACTTGCTAATGAGACATGATTGAATTTAGAAGCCTCATCAAAGATTTAAGATGGCTATTGAGAGGAGGGAATTCACTGATTAGTTTCATGAGAGGGGTCAGGAACTTTTGGCCACTATCTCATATTGCTTCATAAGACCTGTTGTGATTCAAGGAAAGGGGATAACTAGGTCAATGGGGAAACCTAACAACACATATTAGTCAGATGAAAGAAGTACCTTGAAGTTTTATAAGATGGTTTCTAGATATATACTCAGTTCACAGAGTTAGAAAACTTATCATCTAAGCTCAAGGTTTATGGAGAAAAATCTCCATAAATATTGGCAAGATAACATACAAAACTCATACACTTACCCTGCTGTTGGTTTGCATGAAATATTTTTATTTTCATTACTACAGCTGTACATATAACAATTATATTAAACTGACATGAGAAAGAGTAAATACACAATTATGATATTAAACTGATATGAGAAAGAATAGATAATCTGATGTGGTACTACATCTTAATGATAAAAATCCTTATGGACCAGCTAAATAAGACTTCTTTTAATCTAATTATACAAAATATGTCAATTCTTATCAATGTGATTAAGCTAGTATTTGAGATATAGTCATGATAATTTTAATCCTCAATACCTATTTAATCATTGAATTAATAATTATCTTCATTGTTAATTATACATTATATTATTTGTAATAAGGGAAATTATTCTTTGCATTGAGTATTTTTAATTTAAAAAACTGGGATAAAAAACTGTATCATAAATCTCTGCATGGGCTAACATCTGGCAACACATGATAGTAACATTTCTTTAGTTCTGGACAGCACATGCAGGTTCAAATCTTTAGCATAAATTCTCTCAAGTGAAAACAAAAAGGAAGAAAATATTAATGGGATTATTGCATCTAACTGAACATTTCCCTTTCTCCTCATTCCTTTCTCTTGTTAGCCATAATGAAGCATTGATGTTCACCATGGTCCTGAGGCTGCATAGTTTACAATCTTCAGAACCAGTTCAGCCATTTGCCCATAGGAAGCTGTTGCTAGTGATGACATGAAGCACTAACTAAACTATTCCACGTCTTTTTTCTCCTTACTTTAACTGTCTTTGTGATGCCTCTTGATGAACAGAATTTCTTAAAATTTGTTTTTGCTCAGTCACTGAGCCGTATCCAACTCTTTGTGACTTCATGGACTGCAGTATGCCATGTTTCCCTGTTCTTCACTATTTCCCTGAGTTTGCCCATGACCATTGAGTCAGTGATGCCATTCAACCATCTCATCCTCTGTCTCACCCCTCTCACCTTTTCCTCAATCTTTCACAGGAAGAGAGGCTTTTCCAGTGAGTCGAATCTTCCCATCAGGTGTCCAAAGTATTGGAGTTTCAGCTTCAGTATCAGTCCTTCCAATGAATAGTCATGATTGATTTTCTTTGGGATTGAATGCTTTGATCTCCGCGCTGTCCGAGGGACTCTCAAGAATATTCTTGAGCACCACAGTTTGAAAGCATCAGTTCTTTGGCATTGAACCTTCCTTATGGTATAACTCTCAAATCTGTACATGACTACTGTAAAAAACATAGCTTTGACTATATGGACCTTTGTTGGCAAAGTGATGTTTCTGCTTTTAAATAGCTTGTATAGGTTTGTTATAGCTTTTCTTCCAAGGAGCAAGCATCTTTTAATTTCATGCCCACAGTCACCATCTTCAGTGATTTTGGAGTTCCCCAAAATAAAATCTGTCACTGTTTCCATTTCTTCCTTATCCATTTGCATGAAGTGATGGGACCAGATGCCATAATCTTAAATTTTTGAATATTAAGTTTTAAGTCAGGTTTCTCACTCTCCTCTTTCATGTTCATCAAGAGGCTCTTTAGTTTCTCTCCACATTCTGCCATTAATGTAATGTCATCTGCATATCTGAGGTTGTTGAAATTTCTTTAGGCAGTCTTGATTCCAACTTGTGCTTCATCCAGTCTAGCATTTCACATGATGTACTCTGCATGTAAAGTAAATAAGCAGGGTGACAATATAGAACCTTGATATACTCTTTTCCCAATTTTAAACCAGTCCATTGTTCCATGTTCACTTTTAACTGTTGCATCTTGACCTGCATACATGTTCCTCAGAAGGCAGTATATGTGGTCTGGCATTCCCATCTCTTCAAGAATTTTCAGTACTTTGTTGTGATCCACACAAAGGCTTTTGTGTAGTCAATGAAGAAAAGTAGATGTTTTTCTGGAACTCCCTTGCTTTTTCTATGATCCAGTGGATATAGGCAGATTGATCTCTGGTTCTTCTGCCTTTTCTAAATTCAGCTTATACATCTGGAAGTTCTTGGTTCACTTACTGTGAAAGCCTATCTTGAAGGAGTTTGAGTATTACCTTGCTAGAATGTGAAATGAGTGCAATTGTGTGGCAGTTTGAATTTTCTTTGGCATTGCCCTTCTTTGGGATTCAAATGAAAACTGACCTCTTCTAGTCCTATGGCCACCACTGAGTTGTCCAAATTTGCTGGCATATTGAGTACAGAGACTCAATTACATGATTTTCAAATATTTCTCCTAGTGTTTGGCTTGTCTTTCATTATCATAACCATGTTTTTAGAAAAGCACTTATTTTTTTAATTTTGGAGACATAAAATTTATCTTTCCTCCTTTAAAAGACTGTGCTTTCGATAACATATCTAAGAATACTTTGACAAACAAAATCATGAATGTTTTTATATATGGATATTTTTGAGGTATTTTTAGGTTTTACATTTATATCAGTAATCTAGTTTTGTTAATTTTTAATATAGATTTTATAGTTTATATACTTTAATTTTTATATACTTAATATAGAATATAGAATGAAAAATATTGATCAAGTTCATTCATTAGTATCAATATCTAAATTAATCCAAGTAAATTGGAAAGAAATCAAGAGATTTTGCCAAATGTTTTTTGTCAATTGAGTTGATCATGTAGTGCTTTGTTATTTTTTTTTATTAATTTGTTAACATGGCAAATTACATTTGTTGATATTTGAATGTTAAATCAATCTTGCATTCCTGGGATTGGCTTAATTTGGTCACTGAGAATTTTTGTTTTATGCATCCTTGAGTTTGATTTGCTAAACTTTTGTTTTGGATTTTTATATACACTTTGACAAAGAATATTATTCTGTAAGTTTTTTAATCAAATAATAATGCATTTTCTGTGGTTTTTATATCAGAGGAATGCTCTCTTTATAAAATGAGTTTCAGTATATTCTTTCCTTTTCAATTTTATGGAAAAGTTTGTGTAGAAAAAGTATTCTTTTTTTCTATACATTTTTACTAGGATTAGCCTGTGAATCCATTCCAGCCTTGTTGACCTTGTCAGAATTTTTTTTATAATAGCTATTTCTGTTTTATATTATGTGCTGTTGTATTCAGTTTCTCTCTCTTCTTAAGCAGTGTGTTTCAAGCATTTTGCCCATTTCTGTTCTGTTGACATTATTGTCATTGTAACTTTTACAGAATTTGTAGTAATGTCAATTCTCTAAATCCAGAAATTTCCAGTTTGTGTATTTTCTTTTTTTATCTCATCAATCTGACTAGGGATTTTTCAATTTATTGATCTTATTTATGAATAAATATTTGGTTTCATTGTTTTTATCTACTTTTTGTCCTGGTTGTGTTTAATTGATATTGACTCATCTTTATGGTTTCCTTTCTTTTATTTATTTTTAATTTAATTTGTTCTTATTTTTTCAGTTTCTTAAAGAGGAAAGTGAGGTCTTTATTATGAATGCCTTTATTATTTTCTAATGCAGTTTTAATATATTTCACAATCATCAGCTTCTTCCTGTATACTGCTTTTTAATAGCATTTTATGTATTTGAATATGTTGTGTTCTTATTTTCATTCAATTCAAAATATTTTCCAGTTTTCCTGTAATTTCTTCTTGAATGGTAAATTATTTTAAGTGTTTTGTCTTTCTTCAAAATATTTGGAGGTTTTTGAAATATATCTTCCTGAGATTAACAACTGATTTAACTCCGTCATTGTCAGAGAATGTATTATATTGAGATTAAATTTTCTAAAATGTATTGAGATGTATTTTATGATCCATAGTGCAGTTGAACTTAATAAATATTGCATGTGTGTTTGCCAAGCAAGTGTATTCCATTGTAGGATAGAGTGTTGTTTAAATGTCAGTTGAGTCATGTTTGATAGTGTTGGATAGTGTTCTAACCTTATTTGTTTTCTATCTCTTGTTCCATCAATAATTAAGAGGTGGATATTGAAATATCTGCTTATACATTTTGATTTATATCTTTCTTCTTGCGGTTATGTCAGTTTTTGCTTTCTACATTTTGAAGCTCTGCTATTAGGTGTACAAACACTTAAGATTTATTTTACTCTTGATAAATTGACACAGTTATTGCTATGAAGGAGTCTTCTTTAACCTTGACAACATTGTTTTGTTTGAAATCAAGTTTGTCTTACATTAATATAGCCACTGCTGCTTTCTTTGATCAGCGGTATTGTACTTTCTCTATTTAATCTCTTTCAGTCTTTATATTTAGAGTATATTTCATTTATTTTATTTTAATTGTTGTAAAAGCACTTAAAACAGATCAACAATCTTAAGACTTTTTAAGTGCACAGTACACTATTATTACCTATAGGTATAATACTGAATAGCAGATCTTTAGTTCTTATTCATCTTGCATAAATGAATACCAACTCTCATCCCTTTCTCCCTTAGCCCCTGAAAACCACCATTCATTCCACTCTCTATTCCTAACAATTTGACTGTTATATATAACTTATATCACTTCATTGCAAATAGATGGAGAAACAATGGAAACAATGGCAGACTTTATTTTCTTGGGATCCAAAATCACTGCAGTTGGTGACTGCAGCCATGAAACTGAAGGACACTTGCTCCTTGGAAGAAAAGTTATAACCAACCTAGACAGCATATTAAAAAGCAGAGACATTACTTTGCTGACAAAGTTACATATAGTAAAAATTATGGTTTTTCCAGTAGTCATGTATGTATGTGAGATTTGGACCATTAAGAAGGCTGAGTGCTGAAGAATTGATGGTTTTGAATTGTCGTGTTGGAGAAGACTCTTGAGTGTCCCTTGGACTGCAAGGAGATTAAACCAGTAAATTCTAAAGAAAATCAATCCTGAATATTCATTGGGAAGGCTCATGGTAAAACTGAAACTCCAATATTTTGGCCACCTGATGCAAAGAGTTGGCTCATTAGAAAGAAGCCTGATGCTGGGAAAATCGAAGGCAGGAAGAGAAGGGGACAGCAGTGGATGAGATGGTTGGATGGCATCACTGACTTAATAGACATGAGTTTGAGCAAGCTCTGGCAGATGGTGAAGGATAGAAAATCCTGGTGTGCTGCAGTCCATTGGGTCACAAAGAGTAGGACACGATTGAGTGACTAAACAACAAGTATAAATGGAATCATGTAATATTTGTCCATCTGTGACTAGCTTTTTGCAATTAATATAATGTCCTCCAGGCTCGCCCATGTTGTCTCATATGGCAAAATTTTCTTCTTTTTATCACCACTTGAGAAAACTGTATGCAGATCAAAAAGCAACAGTTAGAACTGGACATGAAGCAACAGACTGGTTCCAAATTGGGAAAGCAGTTTGCCAAAACTGTATATTGTCATCCTTCCTATTTAACCTATATGAGTACATCGTGTGAAATGCTGGGCTGAATGAAGCTCAAGCTGGAATCAAGATTGCTGGGAGAAATAACGAGAAACTCAGATATGGACATGATACCACACTAATGGTAGAAAGCAAAGAGGAACTAAAGAGCCTCTTGATGAAGGTGAAAGAAGATTGTGAAAAAGCTGCTTTAAAACTCAGCATTCCAAAAACTAATATCATGTCATCCAGTTCCATCCCTTCATAGCAAATAGATGGGGGGGAAAATGGAAACGGTGACAAATTTTCTTTTCCTGGACTCAAAAATTTCTGCGGATAGTGACTGCAGCCATGAAATTAACAGACGCTTGCTCCTTAGAAGAAAAGCTATGAGAAACTTAAGAGTATTCAAAAGCAGAGACATTGTTTTGCTGACAAAGATCCATATAGTCAAAGCTATGGTTTTCCAGTAGTCACATATGGATGTGAGAGTTGGACAATAAAGAAGGCCTGGTGCTGAAGAATTGATGCTTTTGAACTGTGGTGCTGAAGAAGGCTCTTGAGAGTCCCTTGGAAGGTAAGGAGATCTAACCAGTCAATACTAAAGGAAATAAACTGTGAACATTCATTGAAAGGACTGATGATAAAGTTAAAGCTCCAATACTTTGGCCATCTGATGAGAAGAGTAGACTCACTGGAAAAGATCCTGATGCTGGGAAAGACTGAGAGCAGGAACAGAAGGGGATAAAAGAGGATAAGGTGGTTGGATGGCATCATTGACTCAATATACACGAATCTGAGCAAACTCCAGACATAGTGAAGGGCAGGGAGGCTTAGCCTATTCTATGGGGTTGCAAAGAATTGGACACAACCGAGTGACTGAACAATAAAAACAAAACAAAAATATCCCAATCTTTGTATATACCATAATTTTTTTCCATCATTCATTGATGAAAACTTAGTTGTTTTCCATATCTTAGTTCTTATGGATAATGTTGCAACAATCATACAGCTATCACCTTGAATCATGATGACAAATCTCTTAAATATGTACTCAGAGTAGAATTGTTGAATCATAAGTTCAGTTCAGTTGCTCAGTCGTGTCCGACTCTATGACCCCATGGACTGCAGCACTCCAGGCCTCCCTGTCCATTGCCAACTCCCGTACTCAAACTCATGTCCATTGAGTCAGTGATGACATCCGACCATCTCATCCTCTGTCATCCCCTTCTCCTCTGGGCTTCAATCTTCCCCAGCATTAGGCTCTTTTCCAGTGAGACAGTTCTTTGCATCAGGTGGCCAAAGTATTGGAGTTTCAGCTTCAGCATCAGTCCTTCCAACGAACATTCAGGACTGATTTCTTTTAGGATGGACTGGTTGGATCTCCTTACAGTCTAAAAGACTCTCAAGAGTCTTCTCCAGCACCACAGTTCAAAAGCAATTCTTTGGCGCTCAGATTTCTTTAAAGGCCATCTCTCACATCCATACAGGACTACTGGAAAAAACATAGCTTTGACTAGATGGACCTGTTTTGGCAGAGTAATGTCTCTGCTTTTTAATATGCTGTCTAGGTTGGTCATAACTTTTCTTACAAGGAGCAAGCATCTTTTAACTTCATGGCTACAGTAACCATCTCCAGTGATTTTGGATTCCAAGAAAAAACATCTGTCACTGTTTGTTTCCCCATCTATTTGCCATGAAGTGTAACATATTTTGTACATATCATAAGCTAATTCTATTCTTAATGTTTTGAAAAATTTTCATACTCTTTTCTGTAACAGTCACTGTATTTTATATTCTCAGCATTAGTATTCAAGGGTTCCAATTTCCCTACATCCTCCTCATTAACATAGTGTCTTTTGTTCTTTGGATAATGGCCATCCTAACAGGTATGAGGTGTTAACTGTTCATGGTTTAGATTTTCATTTCCCTGATTAATAGCAATGTTTATCAATACCCATTGGCTACTTGTATGTCTTCCTTGGAGAAATGTTTATTCATTATCCCTTGCCCATTTTTAATTAGATCATTTATATTTTTTATTGTTAAGTTGTTGATCTCCTTGTATTTTTTATATTAACTTTTCATGTGATTTGCAGATATTTCTGTATCCAATGTTTTCCTTATATAAATAGTAAAAACAATCCAAAAATGCATATGAGACCACACAGAAAAAATCTGAGTAGTCAATTCAATCCTGAGAAAGAAGAATAAAGCAGAAATATTATACTTCCTGATTACAAAATACATTACAAACCCATAGCAATTAAGACATCATGATACTGGCATAAAAACAGACATGTAGAGCAAGGAAGGAGAAGGCAATGGCACCCCACTCCAGTACTCTTGCTTGGAAAATCCCATGGTTGGAGGAGCCTGGTGGGCTGCAGTCCATGGGGTCACAAAGAGTCAGACACAACTGAGTGACTTCACATTCACTTTTCACTTTCATGCATTGGAGAAGGAAATGGTAACACACTCCAGTGTATTTGTCTGGAGAATTCCAGGGACAGCAGAGCCTGGTGGGCTGCCATCTATGGGGTTACACAGAGTTGGACACAACTAAAGCAACTTAGCAGCAGCAGTAGCAGAGAAAGGAAACAGAATAAGAACACAAGAAATAAACTCATGCATATATATTCAACTAATCTTTGACAAAGGTTTCAAGAGTATACAATGGGAAAGGATAAATATGAAACTATAAAATTTTATGAGAAAATTTGGGAGAAAAGCTTTATGTTGGTGTTAGCAATGAATCTTAAATATTATAACAAAAGCACAAGCAATAACAGCAAATATGGACAAGTTAAACTAATTCAGACTATAATAGTCTGTATAATAAGAAACCATCTACAGAGTTAAAAGTCCTATAAAATGGAAGAAATATTTGCAATTATATATCTGATAAGGGGTTAATATCTAAAATATTCTTTATTTAGGCAGCATAGAATTGGGTTTTAGTTTATTGTCTAGTCTGAAAATCTCCTTATAATTGGTGTGCTTAGACCATTTGCATTCTACTTAGTTGTTATTACTTATGTGATTAATTTTAATGGTGCTATCTACATCTTGTTCCTACTTTCCAGTCTATTTTTCTTCCTGTTTTACTCTATTGTTTGAATTGCTAATTTTTTATTATATTTTATTTCCTTTATTGACTTACTGCGTGTGTGCAAAGTCACTTCCATTATGTCTGAGTCTTTGTGACGCCATGGACTGTAGCCCTCCAGGCTCTACTGTCATGGGATTCTCCAGGCAAGAATACTGAAACAGGTTGTCATGCCATCCTACAGTGGATCTTGTAGTATTACTGTTTTGTTATTTTAAGGGTAACTTCAGAAGGACACTTATATGTACTATATATTTATGCCATATACACAAGAGAGATTATAGGTATATATATATATATATATATATGGAAAACATGTCTATAAAATATATAAAATAATTATGGATACATGCATCCTTGGTCTGTTGTGCTTCATTTTATTGCACTTCACAGTTATTTTTTTTTCAAATTGAAGGTTTGTGGCAAGCAAGACTATTGGCACCATTCTTTCAACAACATTTTGGTAATTCTCACAATATCTCAAACTTTTATTTTTATTGTATTTGTTATGATGACCTGTGATAAGTGACCTTTGACATTATTATTCCAGAAAGATTACAGCTCGCTGCAGGCTCAGATAGTGGTTAGCATTTTTAGGAGTAAAATACTTTTCAATTATGGCACATACATTGCCTTTTTAAGACATAATGCTATTACACACTTGGTGGTGGTGGTGGTGTAGTCTCTAAATCGTGTCAGACTTTTTTGTAACCTCATGGACTGTAGCCCACCAGGCTCCTCTGTCCATGGGATTTTCCAGGCAATAATTCTGGACAGGGTTACCGTTTCTTTCTGCAAGGGATCTTCCTAACCCAGGGATCAAACCTGTGTCTCCTTCATTGGCAGGTTAGATCTTTCCAGCTGGGTCACCAGGGAAGATTTACTCTACATCATAGTGTAAATACTCAGAGGAGAAATTCCAAATTTCAGGAATTTTCTCTATGCTCTCCCTTCTTATCTGTAGTCTTTCCTGTGACAACAGCTATCTTGGTTTTTTTGTAATCTCAGCTTTGTCTCAGGGAATACATTGGAGTTTGTTTGGTTGCATGTTCTCTGGAAAATAAGTTTTAATGTTCACAGAGCTCAACTTACTTCTTTCTCATTTCTCAAGGATCACTAAATATATGTAAAGTCTAGTGAATTTAAAAACATTGTTTCATATTTTTTTGTTGTTGCTGTTTAAGCAGGAAGGTAAATCTGATCTTTATTACTCCATCTTGAACAAAAGTAGAATTATTATTCATAAGTTTTTGATGCTGGAAGTTTTCAAGTTCAAAATGTATTGGAAAGAATGGCATTTTTCTCATCTCCTCAACATTCAGCTGTTTTCTGTTTTAACTCTTCTTGAGCCATGAGTTACATTTTTAGAGGAGATGTTTAACCTCAATATGATGAGTACAAGTGATTGCTCAGACCTTAAGGTTCAGTTCAGTTCAGTCGTTCGGATGTGCCTGACTCTTTGTGACCCATGAAAGACAGCATGCCAGGCCTTCCTGTCCATTAAAAACTCCCGGAGTTTACCCAAACTCATGTCCATTGAGTTGGTGATACCATCCAACCATCTCATCCTTTGTCATCCCCTTTTCCACCTGCCCTCAATCTTTCCCAGCATCAATGTCATTTCAAATGAGTCCGCTCTTCGCATCAGGTGGCCAAAGTATTGGAGTTTCAGCTTCAGCATCAGTCCTTCCAATGAACATCCAGGACCTTTAGGATGGATTGGTTGGTTCTCTTTGCAGTCCAAGGGACTCTCAAGGGTCTTCTCCAATACCACAGTTCAAAAGCATAAATTCTTTGTCACTCAGCTCTCTTTAAGCCCAACTCTCACATCCATACATGATAACTGGAAAAACCATTGCCTTGACTAAACGGACCTTTGTTGGCAAAGTAATGTCTCTGCTTTTGAATATGCTATCTAGATTGGTCATAACTTTCCTTCCAAGGAGCAAGCGTCTTTTCATTTCATGGCTGCAGTCACCATCTGCAGTGATTTTGGAGCCCAAATTGATAAAGTCTGACATTGCTTCCAGTGTTTTCCCATCTATTTTCCATGAAGTGATGGAACTGGATGCCATGATCTATCTTAGTTTTCTGAATATTGAGCTTTAAGCCAACATTTCACTCTCCTCTTTCACTTTCATCAAGAGACTTTTTCGTTCCTCTTCATTTTCTGCCACAGAGTGGTGTCATCTGTATATCTGAGGTTATTGATATTTCTCCCGGCAATCTTGAGTCCAGCTTGTGCTTCTTCCAGCCCAGCATTTCTCATGATATCATCTGCATATAAGTTAAATAAGCAGGATGACAACATACAGGCTTGACATACTCCATTTCCTATTTGGAACCAGTCTGTTGTTCCATGTCCAGTTCTAACTGTTGCTTCCTGACCTGCATATAGATTTCTCAAGAGGCAGGTCAGGTGGTCTAGTATTCCCATTTCTCTCAGAATTTTCCACAGTTTATTGTGATCCACATAGTCAAAGGCTCTGGCATAGTCAATAAAGCAGAAATAGATATTTTTCTGGAACTCTCTTGCTTTTTCGATGACCCAGTGGATGTGGCAACCCACTCCAGTACTCTTGCCTGGAAAATCCCATGGACAAAGGAGCCTGGTAGGCTGTAGTCCATGGGGTCTCTAAGAATCAGGCACTACTGTGTGACTTCACTTTCACTTTTCACTTTCATGCATTGGAGAAGAAATGGCAACCCACTCCAGTGTTCTTGACTGGAGAATCCCAGGAAAGGGGAAGCCTGATTGGCTATGGGGTCTATGGGGTCGTGCAGAGTCGGACACAACTGAAGTGACTTAGCAGCAGCAGCAGTAGATGTTTGCAATTTGATCTCTGACTCCTTTGCCTTTTCTAAATCTAGCTTGAACATCTGGAAGTTCATGATTCACATATTGCTGAAGCTTGGCTTGGAGAATTTTGAACATTACTTTACTAGTGTGTGACATGAGTGCAATTGTGCAGTAGTTTGAGCATTCTTTGGCATTGCTTCTGTTTGGAATTGGAATGAAACATGACTTTTCCAGTCCTGTGGCCACTGCTGAGTTTTACAAATTTGTTGGCATATTGAGTGCAGCACTTTCACAGCATTATCTTTTAGGACTGGTATAGCTCAACTGGAATTCCATTACCTCCACTAGGTTTGTTCATAGTGATGCTTCCTAAGGCCCATTTGACTTCACATTCCAGTATGTCTAGCTCTAGGTGAGTAATCACACAATCATGATTATCTGGGTCATGAAGATCTTTTTTGTATAGTTCTTCAGTGTATTCTTGCCCCTTTTTCTTAAATCTTCTACTTCTATTAGATCCGTATCATTTTTGTCCTTTATTGAGCCCACCTTTGCATGAAATGTTCCCTTGA
Organism: Neotragus moschatus; assembly: GCA_006410615.1. NCBI lineage: Eukaryota > Metazoa > Chordata > Mammalia > Artiodactyla > Bovidae > Neotragus > Neotragus moschatus. The sequence continues at coordinate 75,578 of SJYA01000987.1, read as the reverse complement.
TATCTCTAATTTTCTTGAAGAGAACTCTAGTCTTTCCCATTATTGTTTTCCTCTATTTCTTTGCATTGATCACTGAAGAAGGCTTTATCTCTCCATGCTATTCTTTGGAACTCTGCCTTCAAATGAGTATATCTTTCCTTTTCCCCTTTGCCCTTTGCTTCTCTTCTTTTCACAGCTATTTGTAAGCCCTTCTCAGACATCCATTTTGCTGTTTTTGCATTTCTTTTTCTTGGGGATGGTCTTGATCCCTGTCTGCTGTACAATGTCAGGAACCTCCGTCCATAGTTCATCAGGCATTATATCTATCAGATCTAGTCCCTTAAATCTATTTCTTACTTCCACTGTATAATCATAAGGGATATGATTTAGGTCATACCTGAATGGTTTAATGATTTTCCCCACTTTCTTCAATTTAAGTCTTAATTTGGCAATAAAGATCTCATGATTTGAGCCACAGTGAGCTCCACTCTTGTTTTTGTTGAATGTATAGAGTGTCTCCATCTTTAGCTGTGAATAATATAATCAATTTGATTTCAGTGTTGGCCATCTGGTGATGCCCATGTATAGAGTCTTCTCTTGTATTGTTGGAAGAGGGTGTTTGCTATGGCCAGTGCATTCTCTTGGCAAAAATCTATTAGCCTTTGCCCTGCTTTATTCTTTACTCCTAGGCCAAATTTGCCTGTTACTCCAGATGTTTACTGACTTCCTACTTTTGCATTCCAGTCCCCATAAGTAAGGTAACAGGCCATTAAGGTAATAGGCTATTGTCACCTTAAGGTCTAGATATATCATTATTAATTACTATCAATGCTCTTGCAATATCAATACCATCCATATCATTAGGCATGTCAGTAAGTTAGGTGTCAGCATTGCCATCTCCCTTCCATTATCTGTAATCATTTATTATCAAGTTCAACCAATTTCATCATATATTTTTATAAAATCTTTGACTCCTTTCAATATTCACAAAATCTACCACTATCTGTAGGCTGATGGATTGCAACAATGTGATAATTGGTCCCTCCTTATCCAATCTTGGACTCTTTAACTGATTTCTCAGACAGTGATCAGGGGAAAATTTTTTAAATAAATTATTGGTCATGTTAGCACTTTATTTTAAAAACATTATTGATTTCTCTTAGTTTGATAAAAATTTAGAAAGTTATTTAGAACTTTAGAAAAATTTAGAAAATTATTAAAATCCTTAAGATCAATAAAACTCATGTGTTTAAAGTTAATTTAACTTTAATTTTAGGGAAAAGATATAATTCTTTAATATGAATTGTCTCTTTTTAACACTAGTTACAATTGCATTTTTTCCATTATTTTGTATGGCTATTTGATTGATGTTTACCTCCCCCACAAGCTTATAAACAAATTATTTGCTTGTCCTCAGATCCCTAAAAGTTAGTACAATATCTGATACCTGACATTTTAGCAATAATTAAAGATACTTTGACTTAATCATACAACTTAGTTATTACATTAATGTAATTATAAATAATATGTAATTTTAAAATAGTAAAACTATGTTAATACAAGACACTATTCTAATTAACTTCCACAAAACATCTCATTTTATATTTAAATTCATCCAGTGAGCTATTATTGAAACTATGTATAAAGAGGTAAAATGTTCAGAGAGATTAAGAACCTTGCTCAGTGTCAAACAGCCAGTAGAAAGCAGAATGGAATTTAAATGAAGATTTGTCCTACTGAAATATACATCATCTCAGACACCAGAATATATTGTCTATTTTGTAAAATCTGAATAGACCGCTTTTGCAAATAAAAATATTTGCCACAGACTCTTAGTTCCTCTCTGGGCAAAATTCTTAAGTACATATATTTTAGTGTTGCTCTGTAGGTGATAATCTACCTGCTGAAAAATATTTATAAATCATGTACTGTGACATTTCTGACAGTTTTCCCAATGTACAACAAATTACAGTACAATGAGAGAATGATAAGAATAAGATACTGATTAAAAATTCAAAGCCTGTGTCTAGCTATAAAATATGCAAGCCTCTAGAATTTTATATATAAAAGATAAAAAGCAGCGTGGTATCATTCATGGTCAGTGAAGTATAAGGAAAAGAGAAACTATGGTTTGTGGTTCTTCTAGATGAGAAGAACTTATTGTATTATATAATTATATATATTAAATATAATTTATATTATTATATTGTATAATACCATAATACAACTTATTATATTATATAAATAGCCTTTATATTAATGGAAGCTTCCATTTTGGCTCAGATGGTAAAGAATCTGCCTGCAGTAGAGGACTCCTGGGTTTGATCTCTGGTTTGTGAAGACCCCCTCAGAGAAGGGAATGGCTACCCACTCCAGTATTCTTGCCTGGAGAATCCCATGAACAGAGGAACATGTAAGGCTATGGTCCACAGGGTCACACAGAGTTGGACATTACTGCGTAACTAACATTTTCACTTTTTATTAACAGAATAGTACCTGTCCTCTTTCACTTGTAAAGCAGGGTATACCAAATGGTGACTTAAATAATATTTAGGAAAATGTTCTCTTGTTACCTTTGTGTTCTAATTTTTATTGTAATTCTTAGAGAAAATAATTCACAAACTCTCAGTAAGATTATTTAAGAAAAAAGTCTAAATGACAACATCTTATTTTACTAGTAAGAATTCTAGTGGTTTATAGAAGTTGTTATTGTTCAGTCGCTAAAGTCATGTCAGACTCTGCCACCTCATGTACAACAGGCTCCTCTGTCCTCCACTATCTCCTGGATTTTGCTTAAATCCATGTCCAGAAGTTCTTTTCTATTAATTTTCTGATAAACTCAAGGATTTCTTTAACTTGTCTATAATGCACTGTACCTGCCAGGATGTTCTGAATCTGGGTTTACTCTTGAGGTTCAATTCTGTAACATATGACTTAAGGAAATCCTAATTCAAGGTATTCTTTGCATCTTGCAGCTTGTTAGTGAACTTCTATGTTGTTAACATGGGCTTCCCAGGTGGCACTAGTGGTAAAGAATCTGCCTGTCAATACAAGAGATGCCAGAGGCATTTGAGTTCTCTCCCTGGGTCAGGACAACAAACATGGGTTCCATCACTGGGGTGAGAAGATCCCCTGGAGGAGGAAATGGGAACCCTCTGCAGTATTCTTACCTGGAAAATTCCATGGACACAGCCTGCTAAAACCATGACAATGGAATTTGGGCTCTGACTGCCTACCTGCTCCTGCTCTTTCTCTGCCATCACTATCATTAATATAGATCTTAGCATATTATCCAGGCTGTTACAGGTTTGTATTGCCATTTAACTCTCCCCTCCCTTTGTCTCCTTCCAATGCAGGATATGCAACCAAAGAAAAAAATGAAATGAAAAATATTGTGTCAAAAATGTGCAATATTATGATTTCTCAGTTGAAATACATAGTATATTAAAAGCTAGATTAGCAACCATGATTTTTACTTGATATTAAAGATAATACTTGCTATTAAATCCTAGTCATTCAGTCACGTCCCACTCTTTGCAACCCCCATGAACTATAGCCCACCAAGATCCCCTGTCCATAGGATTTTCCAGGCAAGAATACCAGAGTAGGTTACCATGCCATCCTCCAGGGAATCTTCCCAACCTAGGGATGGAATTCACATCTCTTAAATCTCTTACACTGTTAGTAGGTTATTTACTACTAGCATCACCTGGGAAACCCCTGGAGAACACTAACACAATGAGAAAACTAAACCTTACAGAAAATAAAGAATTTCACCAAAATAATATACCTAATAAGTAATGGACCCAGAACTGAAACTGTTGATCCAAGAGCAACTGACATTATTTAGCTGCAGTAGGATCACAGATGACATTAATTGGGCATGAATGAAACCAATTCTACCTACCAACAGTTTTTAATTCTAAATTCCTGTCAATTTTTAAAGGTCCTCTTAAAGTTACAATATTATAAAATAATCATTTGTGTGTGTTAGCTAAGTCATTTCAGTCTCTTTGTGACTCCTTGAAACCCCATGGACTGTGACTCACCAGGATTTTCTGTCCATGGAATTCTCCAAGCAAGAATACTGGAGTGGGTTACCATGCCCTCCTCCAGAGGATCTACTTCACTGAAGGATCAAACCCATGTCTTTTATGTCTCCTGCATTATCAGGTGGGTTCTTTTCCACTAACATAAGCCTGGAAAGCCCAAATAATCATGTGTGTGTGTATATATATATATATATATACACACATATATATATATATATATATATATATATATATAAACACAGAGCTAGTTGTAAATGTACATAAATTACTTTGGGTACTGACTGGTTAGAGTTGACAAGAAACTTACTTTTTTTTACCATTTTAAAATGCTGTATTTCATTTTCTAGAAATAGATCATATGCCTTGCTTTTTCTTGCTTTAGATCTAGAACTGGTTTTAAGGATGTGGCAACTGGATCTCACAGCTTGAAATCTGCTCAGCCTAGCATTAGATATAAAGATTTTAAAGTGAATTTATTGCCCAAGAAAGCCTTTAATACTTGGGCTATAGCAAAATGAGTCGAGATATAGGGAGGAGCATTAACTTCTGTCACTGAAAGAGGAGAATTGGTGATTAGGATTTTATAGATATTATTTTTATTTTAAATATTTTATATGGGAATTGACTAATATAATCCCTGTTACAACATCAGCCTACTTTTTGTTAAATGAAGTATAGGTAAACATAAAGGGAAAGCTTGGGTATCACATATAAAGTAATAAACAAAATTGTCCTTCGAGGGTAGGTTTGATTCCTAGAGAGCTATCATATGTCGAAACAGGAAAGAGCCACCATCCTGAGTTAGAAAGTTATTTGTCTATCTGTTTGGCCACTCCAATAACTCAGAAAAGTAAATGTGATTATGCTGCACAACATTGATGAATAGCTAAGTTAGTATAAAAGCCTAGAAATTATCATAGAACTAAGCAGATCAAAGATTTAATGTTGGAGTGGCTTCACTCATATGCCTTATTGAGTGACAAGTACTATTCTATGCACTATCTGAATTAATGCATGCAAAGCTCTGGTAGCACAAAGTCCACATATTTGTGCTAAAAGTGTGACTAATCTACTAAAGCCTTTCTTTGATATGAAAGTGTCTTTGCCAAGAGTGAACAAACTGAAATGGCTTCTTGCCAAGCTCAGGAAGCTGAGTAAATGATGCAAGTTAATGTTTAGCACAGAAAAGCATGAATGTCAGAGATTAAATAGGAAAAGACTGAAGCATACATCCTACTCTTTGTTTTCTCTTGCCTCCATTTTAGTAGATGCTCTTCTCTCAGACCCAGTAACTTATCAAACACTAAAGAGTCAACCTTCTGTAGGACAACATGTCTGTCTGGTGTTGCCAGACTATTGTCAGAAGCCCAGATGGCTATGGGAAACTAGACACCTCAATCCCAACTGGAGGAAATACCAGCTCTAAGATGAATGCTTTATTCACACATTATTCACATGATGAACTACAGATACGATTTCAAGAAACAAACAAAAGACATGACTGATACAGTTTGAGACAGAGAGCCTTGTGAAAGATCCTGTAGAAACCATGAATAAAATCATTTAGAAATGATATTTCCACTAAGGGGTGATCATTAAACCTGCCTGAGATAAAAACTGGCATTGACAGGTTAACAACTAGATTTTTTAAAGATTTAAATTGCCATTTTACCAATTAAATATTTAAATATGGTGCTTAAGTCTTGTTAGTATCAAGGATGTTGTCCCTGAAGAAGAACACCAGAGCAAGAGTTCTTAACTAATAGCAATTTCTCTCCCAAGGGGACTACTGGAATTGTCTGGAGACATTTTTGGTTGTCAAAGCTGTGGAGTGGGTGCTACTAGCATATATTTTGTAGAGGATAGGGTTAGTGCTAAACACTCTACACAGCCCCTCCCACAAGAACATTATTCAGCCTAAAACACAAGTAATACCTAGGTTGAGAAACCATGTAAATTTCTAATATGTGAGGCACTACTGCTATGATCCATTTTATTTCAAACTATTTGTTGGCATCCTTTAGGTAGATGACAGTTACCTTGAAATAAGCTGCCTCATAAACATTTGGTAATGTTTTATGTAAATTTATATTCTTGGGCTTCCCTGGTGGCTCAGTTGATAAAGAATCCACCTGCAATGTGGGAGACCTGGGTTTGATCCCTGGGTTGGGAAAATCTCCTGGAGAAGGAAATGGCTACCTGCTCCAGTATTCTGGCCTAGAGAATTCCATGGGCTGTATAGTCTATGGGGTTGCAGAGTTGGACATGACTGAGAAACTTTCACTTTCTTTCTATCTGTAATATTTGTGGAAATAAAATTCATGAAGGAAAATAACAGGCTTACAGAACAGATAAAGGAAATCTCATATGCAAATAAAAAATAGCAAATATTTCAGAGATGGTTACAATTCAGAGAATTTCTCTAAACTGAAGAAAATTTTTAAAACTAATTCTTAGAATATTAATTTTAAAGATTTATTCTAAGATACAACAGTAATATTTCTACATTTTCAGGATAAATGAATATTTAACCAACCTTTAGACCGAATTAAAACCTACTTACATTTATGTTGTCAGTTATACCAGGAGCTAAGGATATTATAAGAACATTTATAGACTGAGAGAATATGACAGCGATCCAGAATCCTCTCTCCAGCCAATGTTTCTCTTCACTGTCAGCACCGAAGTGCTACACATTTAGACATACGAAAACTCAGAAAATATTCACTCCTATGTACTCTAACCAAATGTCAGTTGAATCAGTATGTATATCAAAAGATATAAAAGATACATTAGGCAATCAGTGGCTAGCTAAAAGGCTTATACTATGCTTAAATTCTGATGGTAATATTGTAACTGTAGGTAAAAATAACTAAGTAATGATTAATGAGATAGATGATAAAATATGTTAGAAAAAATATATAATAACCAGGAACTAAGGCATTTTATATTTTGGCAATATACTCAGAGGTAAAACCAGAAAGCAAAATAATTCTAAATTAAGATTTCATGTTGGAGGGGAATGAAGTAGCAAAGTGAAAGCCTTCAAAACATTTCATTCTGATGGAAAAGCTGTTGGTAAATAAATCATATTGCTGAGAGCATAATTTGAGACTGAAGAAATATGGCTCTGTTTATTATTGATAAAAAGAAGGATCAGGCAAAATTGAAAAGCTGAACTGAATTTAAGAACTAGGACAAGTGAAAAGATGAATGAACAAAAATGTATTCAGATAACAGGTATAAATGAGAGGAACACAATCAGATGTCAGTTGTTATGTGTGGATTGGCTGACTCTCTTATCAAAGAAGAGATGTCAGATTGGGTGTCTTGGCAATGTACCCTTGGCCCTGGGCAACAGTTTAAAGGGCTGCAGTGATGTAGGGCCTGAGAAGAATGCAGACAGGACTTCTAAGGGAAGTTCCTAACTTTGTATAAGACAAGAGTCATCAAATTGTTCTCTAAATTATTTGAAACTTAAATGTTTAATAGAAACTGGATATTGTAACTTGATTATCTTCCAATACATCAACTTGAACTTAGTTTTTAATGCCCTTTTTGAAATGTAAGGGAGAACATAATTCTATGAATTATAGTGGGTTTTAACCACCTGAGGGAAGAGAATGTTTAACTCTACTCCATCTTTGGCTACAAAACTTCACCTTCCACTGTTTAATCATATTACATCTATAAATTTTTTCATAACTAGATACATACTTATTAATAAGCAATGGTAACATTTTAATTAATCTCATTGTTTATAGAGATTATCCAGATTTCTTTTATCATTTTACTTGTTGATTAAAGCATCTTAACTTAAATTCATAAATATAAAAAGATAAATGAAATGAAAAACACTAAAATCATAAAAGAATATGACATGCAATACATAGTACTTGATAAAATCTTGAGAAAATTGATTATTTTCCAGCAAAGTATAAGCTAACAATTTTACACAAGAGAAGTTAAAAAAATTGAACTGGCAAATACTAATGAATAAATCACAAAGGCAATTAAAACCTCACTTTTAAAAGAAAGATATGGAGCATCACTGTTTTAATAGCTAATTTTTTTGTCCATTAAAATTTTCTTTATATTTTACATTATAAAAAATTGCAAATTCATATAAACAGTATTCTTCCAAATATAATCCAAGTTTATAGTCACTTGTAAATATAGATAGAAGATGCATAATTCTATATTAAATCAGCAATTCATAAAAACAGCATAATATAATCACTCAGTTTTAAATCCAGAAAATTCAATGCAAGCGTTAAAAATAAAGAAGGAAAACAAATAATTTAACAATAGATTTTAGAAAACCAAGCCATGAAAAATCAGTCATTCATAGTAAAATTCTAAGTGAAATAGAAACTAGTTAAACAGGATAGAGTTAATTTTCAAGGCATGATAGAAAACGTCAGACAACATGGAGACTATTGAAGTCTTTTATATTAAATTAAGGACTAAAAGAGGATTTTTTTTTCTTTGTATTGGTCATGGTCGGGGGAAATTATACATATTTTGGAAAGAAATGCCAAGATGATGTATTTTTTTTTTAATGATAGGAGTATAAACTTGAGTGTTTATTTAAACACTGAAATAATAGAAAAAAATTCTTGTTGGTAAAAAGGTAAACAAAAGTTTTTCTCTAACTCAAGAAAGAGCCATATACAGATAGAAATAAGCACACATGTATAAATATATATTAGAATAGTGGTCAAAATTATAAGAACCAGAGAATAGATATAATAAGGAATGTACAAAATTTATATTAATATGAGGGAAACAACAAATTTTTAAGGACATTGAAACTGTAACAAAAATTGAAAGGTTACATTATGTTCTTAATGAGAAGATTTACTTTCAAGAAAGAAACAATCCTCCAAAAATAATGTATAATGAAATTCCATTGATAATCCCTGAGAATGGTTTTCTAAATTCTAATACTAATAAAGAAGGCTACAGTTCTGTTAAATAAGAAAACATAAGAACTAAAAAAGAATTATGAAGGACAGAGTTAACAAGATATTGTATTTTTTATGAAACTACTGTAATTATAAGATGATATTTTCACAGGAATAGTGAATTAGATCACTGTAATAGAATACATAGTTTATAGAGTTTAGTATAGAAAGGTTTGCATTTTAATTCTGTGGGGAAAGGAGGTTTATTTATGAAGGATTTCATCTTAATTGATTATATATCTGAAAGGAAAAACACGTTTTCTAATTTTTCATTTCACTACTTTAAATAGACAATTTAAACCCAACATATCATAGAGTTTACTTAAATAAATTAAATGACACAATGAAAATTAGACAAAATAGTAGAAAAATGCTTGAGAAACTTGAAATATATATCTTCCAAGCCAAAAAGAAAACCTATGTTAATAAAGGAAAGATGCACATATTAGCAATATGAAAAAAATTTAAAGTATGGTAAAATATGCAGCATCAAAATGCAAATGACTATTAAATATTTCAAGATTTATGAAGTAATAATTCTGATTTTTAAAACAAAGAAGTATGGTGAGAAAAATCTGAAATGAATATGAATAGAAAATTCACCATGAAAGTTAAAAGGTGCTAAGCTTAATATCAGTAAAGATACAAGTATCAAAAAAGAATACAAATTTACATAGCATATCAATTGACAAAGGGAATGCCTTCCATTGCTAAAGAGGATGTTGGCACTGTCATATATTGCTGAGCCATTCTTTACTGCCGTGCTAGGGTGCCATACTAATTGGAAAAATATATCTACCAAAGTTTTAAAATATGCATAATTTTTAATTTAATTACACAAAAACTTGAAATAGCCTATAAACATGTTTGCTTTTGTTAAAATACATGCATATATGTATATTTGTGCAAACATACATGTATTTATATATATAAGTGTGCATATACATATATATATATACACACACATTTTAAAACTGGAAAAGACATGAAAATATATCTCTTTTGAATCTACTACATATATATTGGAAAACTCAGCAATTGTCACAGGACTGGAAAAGGTCAACTTTCATTCCACTCCTAAAGAAAGGCAACACCAAAGAATGTTCAAACTACCACACAATTGCACTCATCTCACATGCTAGCAGAGTAATGCTCAAAATTCTCCAAGCCAGGCTTCCACAGTATGTTAACCATGAACTTCCAGATGTTCAAGCTGGATTTAGAAAAGCCAGAGGAACCAGAGGTCAAATTTCCAATATCCATTGAATCATCAAAAAAGCAAGAGAATTTCACCAAAACATCTATTTCTGTTTTATTGATTATGCCAAAGCCTTTGACTGTGTACATCATAACTAACTGTGAAAATTTTTTCAAGACATAGAAATACCAGACTACCTTACTTGCCTCCTGAGAAATCTGAACTCAGGTCAAGAAGCAACAGTTAGAACTGGACATGGAAAAACAGACTGGTTCAAAATTGTCAATGTTGAATATTGTCACCCTGTTTATTTAACTTCTATGCAGAGTATATCATGCTAAATGCTCGGCTGGATGAAACACAAGCTGGAATCAAGATTGCCAGGAGAAATATCAACAAGCTCAGATATGTAGATGATATCACCCTTATGGCAGAAAGTGAAGAATTAAACAGCCTCTTGATGAAAGTGAAAGAGGAGAGTGAAAGAGCTGGCTTACAACAATTTAAAAAATGAAGATCATGGCATCCAGTCCCCTCACTTCATGGCAAATAGATTGGGAAACAGGGACAGACTTAATTTTTTATTTATTTATTTTTTTTGGTGGGGCGGCTCCAAAATCACTGCAGATGGTGACTGCAGCCATGAAACTAAAAGACATTTGCATCTTGGAAGAGAAGTTATGACCAACCTAGACAGCATATTAAAAAGCAGAGACATTACTTTGCCAACAAAGGTCCATCTAGTCAAAGCTATGGTTTTTCCAGTAGTCATGTACAAATGTGAGAGTTGGACTATAAAGAAGGCTGAGTGCTGGAGAATTGTTGCTTTTGAACTGTGGTTTTGGAGAAGACTCTTGAGAGTCCCTTGGTCAGCAAGGCGATCAAACCAGTCAGTCCTCAAGGAAATCAGTCCTGAATATTCATTAGAAGGACTGATGCTGAAGCTGAAACTCCAATACTTTGGTCATCTGATGTGAAGAACTGACTCCTTGGAAAAGACCCTGATGCTGGGAAAGATTGAAGGCAGGAGGAGAAGGGGGCGACAGAGGATGAATGGTTGGATGGCATCACTGAATCAATGGACATGAATTTGAGCAAACTCCAGGAATTGGTGATGGACATGGAGGCCTGGCTTGCTGCAGTTCATGGGGTCACAAAGAGTTAGACATGACTGAGCAGCTAAAGTGTACTGAAATATATTGTATAGGATATTTTTGGAGTCCCAAGACTGAACCTATTTACTTTCTTGAATAATAAATTTCTTTCTTGCTATTGTAAATGTATAGGATTTTTGGGAGTGCCAAACTAAAACTATTTACTTTCTGGAACAATAAATATCTTCCTTGGTATTATCATGCTGTTATTATATAGAATTATTTCATCTTTATTGCATAATAGTTAATAGTTGTTAAATAACTTACTCAATTCAAGGTACTCCAAAGTATTATCATTTTAGAGACTTCCAGTGCAATAATATCATATATTTGATTATCACACTAATCATTAGATCCTCTGTGACTAATAAACTTAGCGTGTAATATCTTCCTTTTCATCATTTCTACTTCATTTGAAATTATCCCCAAAATGTTGATACACAAAGTTGTTGCTTAACTGAATTAGAGAATACACTCTAGCAACTAAATTACATAGTTTACAGTATGTTTCAGTTCACTTTTAGGAAATATATTAATAAAATTATATATTGGAGTTAGTGTAAATATTTTCTGAGATTCAAATTGTAGCTATATATTTTATAAGGTGATTAGTATGAATTTATCATATTAGTTTAGTTTAACCAATTAGTTTAGTTGTTTGCTGTTTTTCAGTTGCTAAGTCATGTCTGACTCTTTGCAACTGGATGGACTATAGCCAGCCAGGCTCCTCTGTCCATGGGATCTTCCTGACCCAGGGATCAAACTAGCATCTCCTGTGGCTTCTGCATTGCAAGGTGGATTCTTTACTACTTAGCAACCTGGAAAACCTTACTATCTCCCAGAGTTAACTTAAATTTATGTCCATTGAGTTGGTGATGCTATCTAATCATTTCATCCTCTGCAGTCCTCTTCTCCTTTTGGCTTCAATCTTTCCCAGGATCAGGGTCTTTTCCAAAAAGTTGGCTCTTCACAGCAGGTGGTCAAATTATTGGAGCTTCAGCTTCAGAGACAGTCCTTCCAATGAATAGTCAGTGTTGATTTCCTTTATCCAGGTTGCCTCACAACTAACTTGGCAAAGTCAAATACATATATTTTAATTCCATTGATACTGCTATGCCATTCTGCTAAAACAAAATCTCACTCTGAGTGTGACTCACGTAATCATAGCTGTATTTCATTTGATTAGGTTAATAGAGTATCTGAAATTGTGTATATCAGAAAACTACTGAGATAACCTCAATGTACTTAAACTTCTGCTAATGTATCCCTTTCATCTCAGCATTTTCTAATTAAGCTGTGCTCCCACAAATCTCTTGAAAATAATGAAGACAAATAAACAATCAAAAAAAATGGTAGCAGTTTTATGACATCAACATTTTAAAACAGGAAAAGACATTGGAACATGTCTGAACCTATAACTTTACAAAACGAAATACTCAATTGTAATACCAGGCAAAAAGTCCTCTCTAAATATAATGGACACATTAAACTTCTGCTAAGGTTAATTTAAAAAATGTTTATGTGAGAAGTCAAATAAAAATAGGAGAGCTCAGAATCTAAATTATATTTTTCTATTCTGAAGTCCAGTTTTTCTGTGTTCCTCAAAAATGAATGATTACCTTTTGTGTTTGTTAAAATGCATAGTCCTGAACTCCTTTACTGGAGATCTCAAGTTTGTGTACCCATCTTTTAAGTTAATCAAGGATATTTGGGAAGAGCTGTTCAATAGGTTTCCTGTCATTAGACTAGCATATTATCAAACCTTAAATTTAACCTAATTATGTATAAAGGGGCTTCCCTGGTGGTTCAGTGGTAAAAATCTGCTTGCCAGTGCAGAAGACGTGGGTTTGATCACTGGTTTGGGAAGATCTCCTGGAGTAGAAAATGGCAACCCACTCCAGTATTCTTGCCTGGGAAATTCCATGGACAGAGTAGCTTGGTGGGCTACAATCCATGGGGGTGCAAAAAAGTTGGACAAGATTTAGCATGTAAACAACAACACATGTGAAAATAATTGCATTGCTGACTCAATCTTTCCCAGGCTCAGGCATCACTGACTTGATGTACATGAGTTTGAGAAGGCTTTGGGAGTTGGTGATGGACAGAGAAGCCTGGTGTGCTGCAGTCCATAGGGTCACAAGGAGTCAGATACGACTGAGGGACTGAACTGAACTGAACTGAACTATAGTGTTCTATCTGCCACTCATTCTTTCTCTGTAAATAATATTGTAATAAGATATTCCTGTTTCTTCCTTTCTGTTCCTTTCCTTTCCATTTCTTTTTCTTTCTTTTATTTTCTTAAAGAAGTCAGGGAACACTGTGAACAGGCTTTCCCTTCTGACTCTAGTCAAAGTTAACATCCAAATCTCCTCCTTTAGGATTCTTAAAGCTCCAGTTAAACAAAAAACTTGCTTCTTCTGCTTAGTAGTTTGGATAATTAGGTAGTTACTTTAATAGCCTTATACGAGCATTGTAGGGCTTCTCAGTTGGAGCACTGGTAAAAATCCGCCTGCTGATGCAGAAGACAGAAGAGATCCAGGATTTGATCCCTTGGTGGAAGATTCCCTTGGATAGGAAATGGCAACCCACTACAGTTTTCTTACCTGGAAAATTCCAAGGACAGAGGAGCCTGACAGGCTACAGTCTATGGGATCTCAAAGAGCTGGACACTGCTGAGTAACTGAATATGCATGCAGTGAAATGAACATTGCATCTAATATATATGAAATCTTTATTGACCCGCAGACATACTAAAACTTTGAGTCTATTAAAGTCATAAAACCTATCAACAAATAATTAATAAAATATCCAATAAATGTACATTAACGTATGCATAATTAATCTTTATGTAGAAATTATAACTTAATTAACTTTTATTAGCCAGACTTTTATCATCCACCAACCAAAGCAGGGCAGGAAGAGAACCCTATGCTGTTATTGATATTTATTTTCATTTTTTAGTACAATATCAATGTAGGATAAGAAAATGTTGCATCCACAGTGAGTTCAAATTCTGCAACAATGGTAAAGTGATTGAACTGAATAATCAGGACAGGCAAGAATCGGAGACAACTGAAGTCACCACACTAATGCATATTAGGATATACATTCATAAGGAATCCTTATTGAATGTTTACATGAGCCACTGTTAGTAAGAGTGTTATATGAACCCACCTCTGCTGGGTGCAAGAGACAGAGAATACAGTAGTTAATACTGATGACTGCAATTCAGAGAGAAATTGGTATTAGCATTATAAACACTTGGGATCAATCTTCTTCTACTCATTATTTCTATTAATTTTTGTTAAAGATAATTACTTTCTGCATGTTCCCACTGTCTAACTATAAGCAAGGTGAAAAGACATTTGTTTTGAAGATATTCTATGAAAATGAAACAAAATTTATCTTCTGAGCTAGAGGCCCATCATTGAAGCTCAAGCTCCAAATGTCTACACAGCTCAATATCAAGGTACAACTGTTCATACATTCTTTCAGAGTCTCAGATTCAACCATATCAAACTATTGAATCTATTATAATATTTTTTATTAATAGAGTATCTGTCATAGCTATTAAAATTAATTATCAAAAAGATAGAATTATTACAAATAATAACCTAGACCACACAAAATGGGGGTGACTAATTAAATATGTTTAGGGAAAGTTTCAAAGAGAAAATATACAAGTTTATGACAATAGATAATTGTTAGGGATTAAGTGGAAACTAATTCTGGTTGGGTAGAGGCAAATGGCAATACAAGCTTCCCCAATTATACTGAAGGTTTTCTGTGTCCTATTCTTGGTTGTATTTATAGATCTTATCACACTGATCAATAATATTTTTTTTTAAATAATGTTGTTCATGCCCATGTGTATGTGTATGAGAGACAGAGGGAGACAAAGAAAGATAGAAACAGAGGAAATAATTTAGCACTATTCCTCAATGAGTAGTCCCCAAATTATTGCTAATTTTTTGTCCTTTTCTTATTTCTCTTTTCAGTGTTTTTCATTCCCTAAATAATTTATTTCCTTATCTTGGTATTCAATATCCCTCTTTTTTTTTTTTTTTAACCTCAGTGGCTTCCTTCTCCTGTTTTAAGTCACTCCTACAATCACTAGTGGATGTATGCCCTAGGAGTAACATGTTCAGTTCAGTTGCTCAGTCGGGTCTGACTCTTTGCGACTCCATGAATTGCAAAATGCCAGGCCTCCCTGTCCATCACCAACTGCAGGAGTTCACTCAAACTCATGTCCACTGAGTAGGTGATGCCATCCAGCCACTTCATCCTCTGTTGTACCGTTCTCCTCCTGCCCGCAATCCCTCCCAGGTGGCCAGAGTACTGGAGTTTCAGTTTTAGCATCATTTCTTCCAAAGAACACCCAGGACTGATCTCCTTTAGAATGGGCTGATTAGATCTCCTTACAGTCCAAGGGACTCAAGAGTCTTCTCCAACACCACAGTTCAAAAGCATCAAATCTTCGGCACTCAGCTTTCTTCAGAGTCCAACTCTCGCATCCATACATGACTACTGGAAAAACCATAGCCTTGACTAGATGGATCTTTGTTGGCAAAGTAATGTCTCTGTTTTTAATATGCTATCTAGGTTGGTCATAACTTTCCTTCCAAGGAGTAAGCGTCTTTTCATTTCATGGTTGCAATCACCATTTGCAGTGATTTTGGAGCCCCCAAAAATAGTCTGACACTGTTTCCACTGTTTCCCCATCTATTTGCCATGAAGTGATGGGACCAGATGCCATGATCTACGTTTTCTGAATGTTGAGCTTTAAGCCAACATTTTCACTCTCCTCTTTCACTTTCATCAAGAGGCTCTTTAGTTCCTTTTCACTTTCTGCCATAAGGGTGGTGTCATCTGCATATCTGAGGTTATTGATATTTCTCCCAGCAATCTTGATTCCAGCTGTGCTTCTTCCAGCCCAGCATTTCTCATGATGTACTCTGCATGTTAGAGTATAAATTATGACGTCATATTGAATCTCCTGGAGGACATTCTATATTAAATTCCTAAGGATCAGTTTAGAATGCCATTTAGATAAAAGAAGTATTTATATATTGCAAAGTTATTTATCCATCTCTAGACTTGATTGATTAATAGCCAGTTTATTGCATTATTCAAAGAAGCATTTAATATGGCCCTAAATACATAGAAATTTAAATCAGTATTCTTACAGCAATTCATGTTTACTATAAACATTGAGTTAAAATGAGATATTTCACAATATAGCACATGATCCTCTGAACTGAAAGTAAGGAAATATAAAATTAATAAACATATGTACTTACAAATGCATGGGATTAATACTGACAAATTTTAAGCTGGCCTCCCCAAATTAAAAATATGTATATCCTTGAAAGACAAATGGATTGATTAATCTCATCATAATATAAGATTTTCCCTTGTTTTTCTTAAATTAAAGATAAAAAAAGAATACAAGCTCTTAAATGTAAAGAAAACACAGAATTTATATTAGTAATAAGGAGCATTTTATTTCATAAAGAGGGTTGAAAGCTGGTTGGGCTCTCAGGACTCCAGTTCAATCATGTGAGTAAATGTTTGCAGCTCAGTTGTGTCCAACTCTTTGCGATTCCTTAGGAGAGGGCAATGACAACCCACACCAGTACTCTTGCCTGGAAAATCCCATGATGGAGAAGCCTGGTAGGCTGCAGTCCATGGGGTTGCTAAGAGTTAGGCAAGACTGAAGTGACTTAACAGGAGCAGCAGACAGTAGCACACCAGGCTCATCTGTCTATGGAATTCTCCAGGTAGGAATACTGGAGTAGGTTGCTATTTCCTTGTCCAGGGGATTTTCTTCAGGACCTCCTCCATTGCAGGCAGAATTTTTACCAACTGAGCCACCCAGCGTTTGCTAATTCGATCATGCCTACTGTTAATTTAAGCTTAGAGACTCTGAACTATCATGGCTGATGGTATTGACATATTTTCACATATAAAAAAGAATAGCTTATTCAAAATTTTATGTACCTCTTTCTCTGTATCTATATCCTCTATTTTTGAAAGTATGAAGGGACCATTTGATCATACATAATTTTTACTGTTTTTTTTTTCTCTTTTTTTCTGGCTTATTTCCAATTGTGAGCATCAGCTGATCTTGTCTAGATTGGACAGATGGTTCAGTCTAAGATGCCCCCACAATCTGAGACAGCCTGTGAACATCCTTTGGAAGTCTTTTGTATGCCTTCCCAGTTTATTTATATAATGATTTATGTTACTTTTCTCATTTTATTTTCTACAGTAAAACCTATATTGGTTCTTTTCACTCTGTCAGTTTAGCTAAGCTGGAGCCATCTTTCATGGATTTTCTTCACTGCATGGTGTCAAGTTTGATTGACCATAGAAAAATCTATGTGGGAGAAGTGGTCTTATGTTTTAATCCTCTGAAATTTAATGCAAGGCCAGGTCCTATTCTTGCTTTCACATATCCACACTCATATGTGGGCTCAATAGTTGTCTGGGAACAGTAGTCAGACCTGCTGTCTGTTCCGCTCCCACTGGATCTTCTTCAAATTTGGATCTTGGGCCAGGGTGGGTGAAGATCCACAGTGAAGCACTATAGGCTGTCCTACAGGTGGCCCTTAAAAAGGTTGAAGGTAGTAAGTGATAGATACAGCTGCCAGTCAGTCTGGCTCTCCTCCCCATGAATATTTCCTTTGTAAACTGTAGACCTGAATTCAGACGTAAAACTAGATGCAGAGGCGATAGCCACTAGACTACTAAACTGGCTCCAACAAACACACATGGTCTAGTTCTTGTAATGTATTTCTGTTTAAATATCACTGAAGCCTTCTTCTCTTATCAAATCTTAGCTAAAAACTTTTCTATCAGGCTGTTTGGCTACCAGTCACACAAAGACATTTGTTTTTCTCTTGTCCATATTAAAATATAGAATATTTCATGATCCAGCTTTACATTACATTACAGCTAGATGCATAAACAAACTGACAGATGAGGCAGATACTGACAGGATGTGAATTTGTGTGTGTGCTGAGGGATACAACCTCAACACTGTATAAACAGGATTATCCTTTCTTGGAGAAGCAATCCAGATACACAGCGGGATCACACCTTTGGAAAAGCTTAGGAAGAAACATCCTCCACAGAACAAGGCAGGGTATTGTTTTGTTTTTGCAGAAGGTAAATCTCATCAGATCATAGTGCTCTATATTATTAAAGTGACCATTTTTACTTTCATGGAAGAAAACGTAGTTATTCAGGGTCTTAGAGGCTTTTGACAGCAAAAGGGGCAGAACATTGGACTGACATTTTGTCAGCACTTTGGTTGTTGATTATCCCAGGCTGAGTCATGAAACTGCTAGTCTCTAGATGACTCTCTCTGCCCTTAGTCCACTGACAGATCCATCAAGTAGCTCAAAGATTTGTCACTTACACACAGCAGCTGCTAGTCCATGAATACTGTTGCAAGAATTAGGAATGACATCCCTCCAGGCCAGACAACACCTACATGATGGCTTTGCACTCTATTTGTTTAAGGGTTAGTGATAATCTTCCTTAAAGCTTATCTTCCACGTTGAAGAAGACCTTTGTTGGGCTTCAGAGTGCCCATCATTTGGAAACATTTTCTTATATGAGTGTACTTGCTTCTCTAAATCTCCCTTATAGTTATCACACGTTTCTATAATTATTTATCCAAAATAGTGCCAAAGTTTAATGTTGGCCTTTCTTACTATCTTCATATTTATGATGTTTTCACATTTATAAAATACGTCAAAGTGGTCATTTTCACAGAAATAGAAGGCTATCAGCCTCAAATACAGGTTCAGTATTTAAAACAAAATTTACTGACAAAATTTACTTTCTATTACTCCAATAGAATAATAATCTTCCCTCTTTTCCTTCCTAGTTCTTCTTCATTTCTTCTTTCCCTCCTTCATTCATGTCCTTTCTTTCCTATTTCCTTCCCTCTTTCTCTCCCTCTCTTCCTCTCTTTATTCCTTCTATCTGCTTGTAGCTGATTTTGTCCCTCATCATGAATAAAAAAGGTTAGCCACAATGAATTCTTAAAAATTCATTTGGCTGCACTGGGTCTTAGTTGCTTTTAGTTTTAGCATGTGGGCTTTTATTTGTGTATGGCATGTGGGTTCTAATTCTTTGGGGTCAAACCAAGATCCCCTGCACCAGGAGCATGGAATTTTAACCACTGGACAACCAAAAACGTCCCCTAGCCATGAGGGTGTTTTTTTTTTTTTTTTTTAAATGAAAAACTCCTATTATTTCTAATTCTATACTCAGAGTCTCCTGTTTAAACTCTCCATATTGGTAATTTCCTGGTTCCATCCAAATTCCTTACATATGCAATTGGATTCCTATTGAAAAAGAAGACTGTTTAAACCCTCAAGATAAAGAAATATAGGTGTTTTAGATCTAATAGAGCATACTAATTTATAATTTATATGAGAATTAATATCTTTCTTATCAGCAAACTTGTTTGTTAGTTTCCTCACTTACACAATGGAGATAAAATGTGAGGATACATTTAAAAAGATAGCCAGGAAATTATCATTGCATAGCTTGTGAATTAAAAAGATACAGTGTAATTATATTATGGCCTAAAGATAACAGCTTAACTTCAAATTTATTTTAGGAGTTTATTGATACGGTGTATATTGGTAATTTAGTGAAACAGATGAGCTACTTAAATTAGAAATAAAAGATTTTTCAGGATCTCCAAATTTCTCAGTTTATAATAGTGGAAAAAATATATGAAAAAATTTTACAAATAAATTTTGGAAGTAATTCTAATTTGCCTTTGTAACTAAAATCTACTAGAATTCAGAAATCTACTTTGATATTGAATTAATCTTTCTATTTTTGTAAAACTCATTTAATTAATATAGAAAAAATATATTCTGACTCTACTTTCTATTTAGATAGGGTAATGTAATGATGATATCATTCTGAGAAAGATATACTTTCTTTACTTTCCATCATCTTTTTCTTCAAGCAATTAACAATTCAGCCTATAAGCAGAGAGAGTGAACTGATTTTTCTCATGGTTAACCCAGGAATATTACTTTCTCTTAACCACTATCAGTAGTTCTCATTAATTACTGTTTAAAGAGGCATTGACTCAGAAACCAATTATTTTACTGCAGAAACATTTTTCCGCAGAAAGTAATTTCTCATTTGAGACTTATTCTTCATGTCATGCTATTATCAAAACACTGGTATTCCTTAAAACTGCTGTGTTAATTTGGTTATGTAAAGATTTACCATGTTTTAGAGTGATGAATTTTTCTTCCTTGCATGCTTTTATATCCCCAAATTAAATAAGCTTTTTCTATACTTTTATTTTCTAGATATTTCGCTCATATTTATGAATTTTGTTTAGATTAACATTTATGAAATAGAATATCTTTAGAATGTGTCTTACCCTGAATAAATTAGTTCATACATATCAAAATAAATAATTTTCTTTTACCACTTAGCTTCTGGAGAAAGCAGATCTTTTCACTATCATTTCTGACTTGTATTTATGAAAAGTATGTATGCTGAGATTTCTGTTTATTCATATATAAGCCCAAAACTGTTGCCAACATTTCCAGCTCTATGCTTTTAATACACTATTTTTGCCTCCTGTGTCACTCAAAGTCATGTAAGGTATTGAAGAATTCATTAATCACAAGTTTTGCATCATAAATAATTAGACCTATAAATAGCTAAAAGGCTGATAAGAAAAATATCAAGAATCATGTCCCCACTTTGTCCCAAAAGAATAGTATCAAAACAGTATGAGAAGTTTGGCAGTGAATTTTTTTACTTTTAATATCTTCACTGAGTTTGAAATAAGTAGCTACAGATGACAGGATGATATGTGAGGTGCAAGAAGACATTCTGTCCCAAATCAGTATCTTCTTACACATGATATAATACTAGCTACAGCTACTCGACTTTACACTTCTCATTTTCATGTTAGTGACATTTCTGAAAAAACAGCACTTGATTTATTTTTGTCTTATATCCTGTTTTTTCTTTATTTGTAATGATGCTTTGTGGATTACTTTTACTTCATTTTCCTTAAAACCCAACCAATCTCCAGCACCAGTGATAATAATGAAAACATTTGGATGAGTACATTCTGTGATGTCTTTTTTTTTTTAATCATCAGATTCTGGAAGAAAAGAGAAATTTTCTTCCCTGGAATCTTTTTTATTAAGAAATAGGCTCGCAGAAGTAGATTGTCTTGCCCAGAGCTATGCAGGGGTGATCAACAGAGGCAGGTTCAGAACATAACTGGTCCTCTTTCAATTATAACACTGCTACTCAATTTCCCATAATTACTAGAGGGTGCTCCTCTCCCCTGCCAGAATTCTCTTTGGCATTGGCCATGGTGCTTTGCCTGATTAGCTTTCAGTCAACTGTCAGGGTTCAGCAACCATCTCAAAATGTATTTGTCTCATCTTTTTTGTGCTTGTCAGCAGCTACATTTTTCCTTTTACTCTGTCATCATTTTTCAGGTCCTTTTACAGTATTCTATCAAGGATGACACACAGAGATAGCCTCACACTGTGTGAGAGATCCTGAAAGGAAAAGTTCATGGTTTAGTATGTGACCCAAAGAGAGATTTGTCCCAAACAGTCAAACAAACAGCCTTACTTGGATCTAAGGCACAGGGACTAAAAGTGAGCTTAGTTGAATAGGTAAGTAACTTGGCTTTCTAGAAAAGAGTTGTGACACTCCAGGCTGGAGATATTTGTGGAAAGGTATGAGTCTTTGTCAGGAAACTATTTTTTGTTTGCTCTGAACCCTACTAATCACCTCTGATGTGGGCTGCCCATTGACTTCAAAGCATCTTCAGCCTGCATAGGTAGGAAGGGTGCTGAGAAAAAGGTAAAAGAAATTCATGGTGGTTCAAAGTCACATTAATCCTCCTTGATGATTCAGGTAGCCAGGTAAAAGGACAAAAAACAAGTAGAGATGCTTTAAAATAAATGTGGGAATAAAAGAGAGACATGAAAAGAAAGTCTCTTTGGTCAGTGATTTCTATTTTGTAAATTCTTGTCCTATTTTCAGTGTGTCTCATTTCTAAAACTTAGTAAAAGGCCTTTATTTGAGCTTCACATAATATGGAAAGAGCAAAAAGGTTTGCCCAATATAATACTCATGTGTGTTAAGTGCCACCTACTCTAATTAGTTATATGATATTGGAAAAATTGTTATTTTGTTCTTCATAATTTGATTAAACAATTCTGTTCCTATGTAGTTAATTTTAGCTCACTTTCCTTATGAATGCCTTAGGTTAACTATAGTAATAGATACTAAGTGCATATATCTACTGAAAGCGCAAGTAATGTTATACTTTTTATTTTCATTACTCTAACTACTCTAGATTCAATTTTCAAATTTCTAAAAGAAATTTCCTTTGTCAATAAAATGATTTGCATGTTTGGTACATAGAAGAAAGAATTTATACACACAGAATTGTGCATTGGCAGGTGGGTTATTTACCACTAGTGCCACCTGGGAACCCTG
The DNA here is from genome assembly GCA_006410615.1 of Neotragus moschatus. Taxonomy (NCBI): domain Eukaryota; kingdom Metazoa; phylum Chordata; class Mammalia; order Artiodactyla; family Bovidae; genus Neotragus; species Neotragus moschatus. The sequence goes on along the minus strand of SJYA01000987.1, from coordinate 52,702 downwards.
GATTCTATACTATAATTTGTCTTTAATATTATGGGCTTCCCTTGTGGCTCAGATGGTAAAGCGTCTGTCTGCAATGCAGGAGACCTGGGTTTGATCCCTGGGTTGGGAAGATCCCCTAGAGAAGGAAATGGTAGCCCACTCCACTATTCTTGCCTGGAAAATCCCATGGATGGCAGAGCCTCTGAGCAACTTCACTTTCAGACTTCTTTCATACTGCCTTTAGTATTGTGTGTAATATATATTTTAAATTTAAATTGTAAGGAATCAGTATCCTATGATACATGGTAAATTACTTAATCATACTGTAATTTTCCTGAGGAAAAATTTCCATTATCTTCCCATGTGTCTCTCCCATTAAACTTTTTCTAAACAAATTATTTCAGTTAAGACCCATTCTGAAAAAAAGAAAGATGGTACAATATTAATTACCATTTTTTCCCAATTTAGTTACCATGTTATCAATATAAGCTTAGTTGTCAGAGTACATAAAAATACATTTAAAAGAAAATATATGTGATGAAATGTGTATTGCTGTTCTTCAAAACTATGCTATTTTTGTAAGAAAAATCATCAGCACTTGATTACAATCTTCAATTTGCTGAAACCCCCTTCTTTATTTCTTTATTAAAATTATCCTGCAGCAAAATATTAATTTTTGTTTTTATCAGTGTAGTAAAAAGATAATCTTTTATTTTTCCCAGAATTACTGAGATTTTGTATTATGTAATTATAAAGTATATGTGTGACTTGGTGTATATATATATATATATATATATATATATCTCAAAACAATTACCACACCAAGGTTAGTTATTATTTCCATCACCTTACATAATTACTGCCCGTGTGTATAGTGAGAATATTTAAAATCTAATTTATTAGGAACTTTTATGTATAAAATGAAGTATTATTAACTGTAGTCACCATGCTGTACATTAGATCCTCAGAACTTATTCATCTTATAACTGAAAGTTTACCCTTTGATAACATCTCCTCATCTCCCCAAACCTCAACCTCTGTCAAAAACCATTCTCTTCTGTTTCCATGACTTAAGCTATTTTAGATTCCACATATAAGTGAGATTATACAGTATTTTTCTTTATTTGGCTTATTTCACTTAGCACAATGCCCTAAAGGTCCATTTGAGATATCATAAGTGGAAAATTTCATCATTTCTCAAGCTGAAAATATTCAGTTGTATATATTTATACTGCACACCTTCTTTATCCATTCATCTGTAAACAGATACTTATATTGTTATATCTTAGATACTGTGAGTAAGGCTGCGATGAATATGGAGTAAAGATATCTTTTCATGATAGTGCTTTCATTTCCTTTAAATATTTACCCCACAGTAGGATTGCTGAATCATATGGTAGTTCTATTTTTAAATTTTAAGAACTTCCATATTGCTTTAAAGAGTGACTATATTAATTTAGATTATCACCAGCAGTACACAAATGTTTCCTCCTCTCTAGATCCTTCAATATTTATTTATTGTCTTTTTGATAATAGATGTTCTAACAGGTATAAAGTGATATCTAATTTTGATTTTAATTTATATTTACATGATGATTAGTGATGTAAAGCACATTTTCATGTACTTTCTATTGTTTGTGTGTCTTCTTCGGAAAAATGTCTATTCAGATCCTCTGCCTTTTGTTAACTGGAATTTTTGGTTTTTACTGAGTTTTGTGAATTTCTTATATATTTAAGGCATTAACCTTTATCATAAAGATTTTTTCCAGCATTTTTATTGATTTATTTTTATTTTACTTTATAATACTGTATAAGATGTTTTACAAGAAAAATTTGCCCATTTGTTGGTTTCCTTGTTTTCTTTTTATATTGTTGATTATTTCTTTATTTCTTGTGCAGAAGCTTTTTAGTTTGATGTCTCATTTGTTTATTTTTGATGTGTTGCTTTGGTGTCATATAAAAAATGTATCATTATCAAGACTAAAGTCAAAGCTCAAGATCTCTTGAAAACACTAATCTTATTTCTGCAATTTTGTCATTTCAAGGATGCTACATAAATTTTGCATTAGTAACCTGGGATTTTTCATTTAGCAAATTATCTGGAGATTCATCCATATAAACACATATGAATAGTTTATCCCTCTAGTTTATCCCTGACAGCTATTAGAGACTCCACCTGCAATGCATGAGCCCCAGTTGGATTCCTGGGTTGAGCAGATCCCCTGGAGAAGGGATAGGTTAACCATTCCAGTATTCTTGGGCTTCCCTGGTGGCTCAGTGGTAAAGAATCTGACTGCAGTGTATGTGACCCGAGTTTGATCCCTGGGTTGGGAATATCCCATGGAGAAGGGAATGGCTACCCACTCCAGTATTCTTGCCTAGAGAATCCCCATGGACAAAGGTGGGGTCACAGAGAATCAGACATAACCGAGCAACTAAGCATACAGCACATAGTTGTGTCATAGTTTGCTTAACCATTCATATTTAATTTTTAAAAATTGCAAACATTTCTAATTTCAGTGTCCACATCTTCATTGCTGGTATATAAAACTACAATATATTTTTGAATGTTTGCCTTTTAACCTGTGACCTTTCTGAACTGACTTAATTCTAGGAAATTATTTTTGTGTGTGTGTACTATTTGAAATGCCTAAGTAAAAGTTTTACTCTTCTTTCCAATATCTATATCTTTTATTTTCCTATCTTGATTTATTGCACTGGATAGAACATCCAACACCACGTTGAGAAAGAGTAGAGATAATGAACATCCTTGCCTTGCTCTTGATTTTAAGGGGTGAAATTCATTTATTCCTCATTAACTGTAATGTTCTTATTTTGTTCCTTCTAATTGTTTTGGACTTATTTTACTGATCCTTTGCTAATTTCTCAAGGTGTTAACTTAGATTATTGACTTATTTTTCCTATTTTCTAATGTATGTGTTTTCATTCCAATCTGAAAGAAAGGCAATGCCAAAGAATGCCCAAACTACCACACAACTGCGCTTATCTCACATGCTAGTAAAGTAGTGCTCAAAATTCGTCAAGCCAGGCTTCAGCCATATGTGAACCGTGAACTTCCTGATGTTCAAGCTGGTTTGAGAAAAGGCAGAGGAACCAGAGATCAAATTACCAACACCTGCTGGATTATCAAAAAAGCAAGAGAGTTCCATAAACACATCTATTTCTGCTTTCTTGACTATGCCAAAGCCTTTGACTGTGTGGATCACAATAAACTGAGGAAAATTCCGAAAGAGATGGGAATACCAGACCACCTGACCTGCCCCTTGAGAAATGTGTATGCAGGTCAGGAAGCAACAGTTAGAACTGGACATGGAACAACAGACTGGTTCCAAATAGGAAAAGGAGTATGTCAAGGCTGTATATTGTCACCTTGCTTTTTTAACTTATATGCAGAGTACATCATGAGAAACTCTGGGATGGAAGAAGCACAAGCTAGAATCAAGATTGACGGGGGAAATATCCATAACCTCAGATATGCAGATGACACCACCCTTATGGCAGAAAGTGAAGAGGAACTAAAAAGCCTCTTGATGAAAGTGAAAGAGGAGAGTGAAAAAGTTGGCTTAAATCTCAACATTCAGAAAATGAAGATCATGGCATCCAGTCCCATCACTTCATGAGAAATAGGTGGGGAAACAGTGGAAACAGTGTCAGACTTTATTTTCTGGGGCTCCAAAATCACTGTAGATGGTGATTGCAGCCATGAAATTAAAAGAAGCTTACTCCTTGGAAGAAAAGTTATGACCAACCTAGATAGCATATTCAAAAGCAGAGACATTACTTTGGCAACTAAGGTCAAGGCTATGGTTTTTCCTGTGGTCATGTATGGATGTGAGAGTTGGACCGTGAAGAAGGCTGAGTACCAAAGAATTGATGCTTTTCAACTGTGGTGTTAGAGAAGACTCTTGAGAGTCCCTTGGACTGCAAGGAGATCCAACCATTTTGAAGGAGATCGGCCCTGAGATTTCTTTGGAAGAAATGATGCTCAAGCTGAAACTCCTGTACTTTGGCCACCTCATGCAAAGAGTTGACTCATTGGAAAAGACTCTGATGCTGGGAGGAATTGGGGGTAGGAGGAGAAGGGGACAACAGAGGATGAGATGGCTGGATGGCATCACGGACTCGATGGACGTGAGTCTGGGTGAACTCCGGGAGTTGGTGATGGACAGGGAGGCCTGGCAGGCTGCCATTCATGGGGTCGCAAAGAGTTGGACATGACTGAGCGACTGAACTGAACTGAATGTATGTGCTAGTATTCTAATTTTTCAGTTCTGATTAACTGTATCTTACAAATTTTAATTTGTACTATTTTAATTGTAATTCAATTATGTGCATTTTAAAAAATTTATCTTGATACTTCCTCTCTGACCAATGAATTATTTATAATCCATGTGTACTGAATTATATATAATCCATATGTGATATTTAATTTCAGAGTGTTTAGAAATGTTCTTGTTAGTAATAATGTGGTTGATTTCTAGTTTGATTACAAAGTGGTCAGAAAGCATCTTCTGTTTGATTTTGTTTGAAATTTTATGACTCATGTTGTTGTACCTTTCAGTATATTTTTCATAGACACTGGAAAAGTATGTGTATTTGCTCTTGTTAAAGTGGAGTGTTCTATAAATGTCAATTATGTTGATTGATATTGCTTTAAGATGTATTTCTTTGATATTTCCCAGCTTATCAATTGTTGAGAAAAGGTTGTTAAAGAGTTTTTGATTAATCTTTGCTTGCATGTTTTCAGTGCTGTTGTTTTATGTATACACATGTAAGATTGCTGTATCTTCCCTGTGGATTTATACTTTTATGTTTATATACTATTTCACTCTCTCTGATAAGTTTTTTTTTTTTGTATTCTACGTTTATGATAGTATAGCCATTCTTGCTTTATTTTAATTCATGGTTAATAGCATGAGGTTCTCTCTCTTTTGACCTTCAATATGCTAATAATATTATTACATTTGAGTTAAGTTTTTTACAGAGAGCTTATGGTTGGGTCATATTTTTAAATCTATATTGTCAATCTCTGTATCTAAATGGCATATTTATTAATAGTTCATTTAATCTAATTAAAGGATATATTTGGGATTCCCAGGTGGTTCTAGTGGTAAAGAACCCACTTGCCAATGCAGGAGACATAAGAGATACAGGTTAGATCCCTGGGTCAGAAAAAGCCCCTGGAAGAGGGCATGGAAACCCACTCCAGTATACTTGCCTGGGGAATTCCATAGACAGAGGAGCCTGGAGTGCTACAGTCTATAGGGTCACAAAGAGTCAGACACAACTGAAGTGACTCAGCACACATGCATAGTACAAGTAATATAATTCTTGCTATGTTAGAGATTATGTCTGCCATTTTGTTTGTTCTCTGATTTTTGATTATCTGTTTATTTTTTACTGCCTTTCTATAGAGTACTGGAACACTTTTTGCAATTCTATTTTGATTTATCTGTAGTGATTCCACTATATCTTGATATAGTGTATCTATCAATATAACTTGCTTAGTTGTTACTCTAACTACCATATTGTATAAAGATAACTTATCACTGTCTAGTGGAATCATTATTTTTCCAGTTCAAGTCAGGTGTAGAACACTTACCTTCTTTTATGTCTCCTTAAATTAGTGAAAAATTTGGCTTAAAACTCAACATTCAGAAAACGAAGATCATGGCCTCCAGTCCCATCACTTCATGGGAAATAGACAGGGAAACAGTGTCAGACTTTATTTTTCTGGGCTCCAAAATCACTGCAGATGGTGACTGGAGCCATGAAATTAAAAGACACTTACTTCTTGGAAGAAAAGTTATGACCAAGCTAGATAGCATATTCAAAAGCAGAGCTATTACTTTGCCGACTAAGGTCCATCTAATCAAGGCTATGGTTTTCCCAGTAGTCGTGTATGGATGTGAGGGTTGGACTGTGAAGAAGGCTGAGCACCAAAGAATTGATGCTTTTGAACTGTGGTGTTGGAAAAGACTCTTGAGAGTCCCTTGGACTACAAGGAGATCCAACCAGTCCATTCTGAAGGAGATTGGCCCAGGAATTTCTTTGGAAGGAATGATGCTCAAGCTGAAGCTTCAGTACTTTGGCCACCTCATGCGAAGGGTTGACTCATTGGAAAAGACTCTGATGCTGGGAAGGATTGGAGGCAGGAGGACAAGGGGACGACTGAGGATGAGATGGCTGGATGGCATCACTGACTCGATGGACATGAGTCTGAGTGAACTCTGGGAGTTGGTGATGGACAGGGAGGCCTGGCGTGCTGGGATTCATGGAGTCGCAAAGAGGNAGCACCAAAGAATTGATGCTTTTGAACTGTGGTGTTGGAAAAGACTCTTGAGAGTCCCTTGGACTACAAGGAGATCCAACCAGTCCATTCTGAAGGAGATTGGCCCAGGAATTTCTTTGGAAGGAATGATGCTCAAGCTGAAGCTTCAGTACTTTGGCCACCTCATGCGAAGGGTTGACTCATTGGAAAAGACTCTGATGCTGGGAAGGATTGGAGGCAGGAGGACAAGGGGACGACTGAGGATGAGATGGCTGGATGGCATCACTGACTCGATGGACATGAGTCTGAGTGAACTCTGGGAGTTGGTGATGGACAGGGAGGCCTGGCGTGCTGGGATTCATGGAGTCGCAAAGAGTTGGACATGACTGAGTGACTGAACTGAACTGAACTGAAATTATGTTTATTATACATGTGATTTAATTTTTTAACATACATTTAAAATGAAATCAGATAATATCATAATATTTGCTTCAATCATTAGACATAATTTAGAAGATTCAATAGAAGGAAAGCTTACTGCATTTACCCATAGTTTTGCTTACTGTATTCTCCCTTACTTCTTGATATTCCCAAGTTTCTTCTTTGTTTTCTTTCTATTTAGAAAACTTTCTTTAGCCATTCTATTAGGGCAGGTCTGTTGGCAACATATTCTCTTAGTTTTAGTTCATCTGAAAATCTTTGATTTCCATTTTATTCTTGAAGAACCTTTATTCTAAATATTGGATACTGGTTGTAGTTCTTTCTCATTTGCACAGCAAACGTCATTTGTCACTTGGTTTCTGATAAATATCTATTTTCATTTGAATTATTTTTTTCATATAGGTGAGGTGATTCTCTTTTTCTTTTTCTCTTGATTCTTTCTTTCAACATTTTTTCCTTTGCTGTTCACTTGAAACAATCCCAACACTGTTAATTAGATTTACCCCAATACAAAATAAAAAGTTAAAAAAAGAGAAGAAAAGAAGACAAAACAAAACATTTTTTCCTTAGTCTTTAGTTTTCAGAAATTTGACCATGGCTATGATACTGTCTTGATTTAGATTTCTTCTAGTTATTATGTGGTCTTCACTCTGCTTCTTGCATCTATAGGTTAATGTCACTTGTTAAATTTGTGAATGTTTCTGTTATTAATTTTAAGTACTTTGTCAGCCTCACCTTCTTTCTTCTCTTCCAAGACTCTAATAACATGAAGTTTTGATATGTTGTTACAGTTCCACAAGTTCCAGAGGCTCAGTTCATTTATTTTTCAGTCTTTTTTTCTTTCCATTCACAAGACAGTATAATTTTTATCAATCCTTATCCAATTTCATTGCTCCTTTCTTCTGTTTCTTTTATTATGCTCTTGAGCCATGCACTGTTTTTAATCTCAAATATTAGAGTTTTCTGTTCTAACATTTCCACTTCATTCTTTATGTTTTTTTTTATATATTTGTGAAGCTTTTTAAAAAATTTTAAGATGTTCTGTATTTCTTTTGTCTCAAATATGTTTAAAATTGCTCTCTGAAGCTCTTTTAAATGTCAAGTGCTTTAAAATTTTTATCAGTTAATTCTAGAAATTTTGTCATCTAAGTGTTGACATATATTCACTGTTTCATTCAGTTAGATCTTGCTGGTTCATGATAAGACAAGTGATTTTTTTGTTGAAATTTGGATACTTTAAATACCATATTATGAGGCTAGAGCTCTTACTTACACCTTTGCTTTACTTTGACAACACTCTGACACAAGAAGGAGAGGGCACTGCCTCATTACTGCCAGAAAGATGTGGAAGTCTAGGTTCCTCTATTGAGATCCACTATCACCCAAAGAGAAGGTTTCTCTTTACTACTGTGTGGGAGTTAACTGGCTCTCACTAGGCCTACAGTACTATCTCTCTGGCTAGGGTGGATGGGAAGACCTCCTCCCAGAACCCCCATGTAGTTGTCACTGACACCACAGTATGTTGGTGGTCTTGTTACTGAGTGGTAGTGGAAGTCCTGACTTTCCATGAGACCTTCTCTGACACTACCTCAGAGTAGAGCAGAAGGTGAAGCTTGCTATATCCATGTAGCAGTGGGGTCCAGGCTTTCCTTGCCATCTGCACTGATACCATAAGAAAGGGGCTGCTTAATACCTTGTGGGGATGAAAGTCCTGGCTCCCTCAGTGACTTTTTCTGCAACCACCCCGGAACAGGAAGAAGGGCTTGGGGTGCTACATTAGTCAGGAATCTCCAGAGAAGAATAACCAATAGGCTATGTGTATACATATATGTATGTAGGTATGTATATATCTATATGTGTTAGTTGCTCAGTCTGTCCAACTCTGTGTAGTAGCCCACCAGGCTCCTCTCTCTATGTAATTCTCCAGGCAAGAATGCTGGAGAAGGTAGCCATTCCTTTCTCCAGAAGATCTTCCTGACCTAGGAATTAAAACCAGGCCTCTCACACTGCAGGTGATTCCTTTACCACCTGAGACATCAGGGAAGCCTATTTTTTATATATGTGTGTGTGTGTGTGTGTGTGTGTTTATGTTTATATACATGTATATGTCCTTGAGAAATATCTATCTATATATATAAAGAGATCTATTATAAGGTGTTGGTTAACATAATGGTGGAGACTGAAATGTTTCAAGATTTATAGTCAGCAGTCTGGAGAACCAGGAGATCCAGTGGTGAAGTTCCCATCTGAGCCTGCGAATGTGAGGATGAACAATTAACAGTATACTTCCTGTCCAATTGCAGTCAGCCTTGTGACTCAGAACAAGCCTATGTTAAAGTTTAAGTCTGAAGGCATGAGAAAACTGATGCACCTGTTCAAATTCAGACAATCAGAAGATGTTCCCTCTTACTCAAGTGGCAGGCAACCTATTGGTTCTATGCAGGTTTTCAACTGACAGTATGAGGCCCATTCACACTGGAGAGGGCAATATGCTTTACACAGTCTACCAAGGCAAATGTTAACATCATCCAAAACATCCTCACAGACCAGACACAGCCAGAAAATACTGAACTATCTAAGCATTCCATGTCTCACTTCAAGTTGACAAATAAAATTAACTTTCAAAGGTGCCTTGTTATAATCCAAAGGGTTTTAAGCTTAGATTCCTACTTCACCTTTGATAACATGAAAAAAAAGAAATTGTAGTATTTGGCTATAGGAAAACAGTTATTATCTAAAACTTTTTCTGTCCTTCTAGGCTAACCACTTCCATTCTTTTGTCCAGAGAGAGAAGGCTTTACTGGGGCTTTTGTTGTCTGTGCCTGTTAGTGTTTTTGGGGTGAACATCTTCAGGCCTATATCTGAGATGTAGGAACAAAACAGAAACCTGAGGGAATGTACTACTGCATCATTTTGGGGGTGTTGAGTTTCCTATCCATTCTGCCTTTTTTTCCTTTACCTTTGAAATTCTATGTTTGCTTTATACTTAATGCTGCGGTTTTAAAGTTTACTTAGTTGAAAGAAATAAAGAAAAGTAAATCTGCTCCATCTTCCTGAAAGCAGAATCCATGAGAAATAAAATTTTAAATGCCTTGGTCTATGATCTGATCTATGTATCACAAGGTCAAGAAACAGCTTGGCAGTCATCATACACAAGCTTCTGAATTGATCTTATAGCCTAAATTGTGACTTTACTTTTGATTGTGTTAACTAGACAGTTGCCAACTTATTAATTCATGCTGTACTTTGTAGACACATTCCTTGAAATAACTTTAAATACCTAAATGAAAGTCTCCAGTATTCATGGCCTGTTGCAACTTTTTTTCCTCATCTTTGTTCCTATGAGGCATACAGAAACATATTTGAAGTCAGTTGCAGAAGGCTTTTACATGTAAAAGCCATTCAAGAAATAGACCTTATGGGAATTGAATGATCCAGGCTATGCCATTTAAATAAAGCCTTAGGGGGGATGTGTTTCTATGCTTTCATTTAAAAACCCTAAAATAAATGAAAATGTTTCAAGCATGATTTTTTCTAGATATATTCACTTCTTTTGGGATGTTTCTGTGCTTTTCAGTGCACTGTCTCTTAGCTACAATTTTCTCTATGACAGCACCAACTATATTTTGTTAAAGGGCAGAAGAATATAGTTATTAAATGAATAGTTTAACTTAGCCTGGAGATTTAGAGCTCCATTCACAAATATTTAACTTTTATATCCAGTTGTAGTTTAAATTAGGATGCACTTTATGTCCATGTTATGTTTCAGTATACTTCAAAAGGGTGAATTCAGGATAAATTACTTTAAATACAGCACTTTACAATGTAATACATAGGACTTTTATAATGTATCATGAGAGGATGATTTTAAAATACATGCGTGCTCTATCATTTTATTTTAATGTTCATATTTCATTGAACTATATAATCAAGATGTAAAATGCTAAATTAAAGTTTAATAAATAAGAAAGTATCAGAAGATTAACTTACTGTTCCGTATATGTCCAGGTATTACTTCTCTTAAATGCCTACTGCTAGTGATGTGAATCATGGAATATAAACTTCTGATTAAATTTATCACTGAGACATGCCTAAAATACCATTTGGTAAATATCATTAAAAGCCATTTGGATTTTAGAAATTTCTTTCTAGAATTTGGGAAGGGAATCAGTTTTATAATTCCTTTTAGTTTGTAATTTCCCTTCATTTCAGTTCAGTCCAGTTCAGTTCAGTTGTTCAGTTACATCCAAGTCTGCGACCCCATGAACCATAGCACGCCAGGCCTCCCTGTCCATCACCAACTCCTGGACTTCACTCAGACTCACGACCATAGAGTCAGTGATGCCATCCAGCTATCTCATCCTCTGTCATCCCCTTCTCCTCCTGCCCCCAATCCCTCCCAGCATCAGAGTCTTTTCCAGTGAGTCAACTCTTCGCATGAGGTGGCCAAAGTCCTGGAGTTTCAGCTTTAGCATAATTCCTTCCAAAGAAATCCCAGGGCTGATCTCCTTCAGAATGGATCTCCTTGTAGTCCAAGTTAGGTATTATTAATCTGGAATGCAGGGAGAATCACAGACTCTTACTATATGAAAATAGCTAAGTGTTTTTTTTATGTCGTTCATTCCTTTCAAGCTTGATTTTGAGTTAATCTTCCTACGTTTCTTGATTTGTCTGAAATGTAGAAATGCTTCTCATTCTCTTTGTAAGAAGACTTAGTAACTTTTTTCAGATGGGACAAATACATTTTCTTTCATTTGCCTACAAAGTCTATTTATTTTCCCCTTTGCAATTAATGACTTCCTTGGTGGCTTAGATGGTAAACCATCTGCCTATAATGTGGGAGCCTTGGGTTTGATCCCTGGGTTGGGAAGATCCTCTGAAGAAGGAAATGGCAACCCACTCCAGTACTGTTGCCTGAAAAATCCCTTGAATAGAGAAGCTTGGTGGGCTACAGTCCATGGAGTCGCAAAGAGTCAGACACGACCGAGCGACTAAACTAAAAGACTTGCAATTTATGGCTATGTTTAGATTGTCAGACTTTTAAATTACATAAATTATTAATAAGCATGCAGGGCTTTATAATTCATCCAATGAATTTCTTTCTCATCATTAAAGTCAGGTGGTTTCCGTAGACTTTGTTTTTCAATCCATCTTATTTTCATTTTATTTTGACAGGATGTAAATCTACACCATGACTTTTTGTGGTAGAGATTTTCTGACTTTATATCACTGCTTATGCTTTTCCTTTGCAAATGGATAGCACCTGGAGAGTCTAATATTACTGAACATTCCATTTCAATTGTATTAAAAACTCTTCCTTTCAAAAAAAATTGGTTTTCCAGCATAGACTGTATACTTAGAAGCCACTGAGCAATAATTTCTTGGCAAGTTTTAAAATAGAGAGAACATTGGGGATTATATCTTCTTCTCTAGTGTTTTTATATTTTGTATTTTCCCATTTGATACTCTAATCTTTCTTCTTTTGTATTTAATTATAGTAAAGGTATAGGTTTTAATTCTTTTGATTCACAGCTGCTTACAAGATAAAGTGCAAGTAATTTTGTACTTGTTTTAGAGTAATAATCCTGAATAAATTTCCACAATTTGATATTGAAACTATAACTACAATGTAACAACACTGTGATATCACAAATATCCAAATATTTTCTAAAATCCAAAACAATTGAAAAATGAAAAAATTTGTTATCAGAAAAAAGCAATCTTAGGGTTTACTGTCAAGAAATTGTACTAGAGGGAGACTGAGGAATGTATAATACCTTCTATTTACTTCTAAACTTCTATATCAAGTAAGAAATAAGACAGTGGCCAAGCTTATAATGATAAATAATTGAAAAAAAAATGGCATAGATATGTGTAGGAAGCCAGCATGAGGAATCCCACCTGTGACAAGGTCATGTGGCAGGAGATTTGATGGGCAAGGACGAGTCAAATCTCAGGTTTTCCCCCTGGCATTTCCTGAGCATGCACCCCCCCAAAATAAGAATCTGACTGCTTTTCCACTCTTCTGACATTCTCTGGAAAAAGTCAGCTAAGGGCTTTAGTCTTCTGCGTTTGATAGAGTGTTTCAATCCAAAAACCCCTCTGATGGCTTTCTAGCCTGCCTCCAGGACTCATACAGCTGCACATGTGATTGTTTGAGGCCTCCCAACCATGGGAGGCACAGGAAACTTAAAACATCCTAGGAATGTAGGGGCTTCCAAGGAGTCAAAATCATTAGAATAGGACCAATTGAAGGTTTCATTTGTTGAGCCAATACTTGCTGCCAAATTTTCATATCTTTTATTTGTAAGATATAGTTGGTATATAGAAAAATAGGTAGNTCTGACATTCTCTGGAAAAAGTCAACTCAGGGCTTTAGTCTTCTGCATTTGAAAGAGTGTTTCAATCCAAACCCCCCTTTGATGGCTTTCTAGCCTGCCTGTATGACTTGTACAGCTGCGCATGTGATTGTTTGAGGCCTCCTGACCACTAGAGGCACAGGAAGCTTAAAACATCCTAGGAATGTAGGGGCTTCCCAGGAGTCAAAATCATTAGAATAGGACTGATTAAAGGTTTCATTTGTTGAGCCAATACTTGCTGCCAATTTTTATATCTTTTATTTGTAAGATATAGTTGGTATATAGAAAAACAGGTAGTAGACCTGGTGTTAGCAATATTAGATCTTTTAGGTTAAGTACTTTCTTTGTTATAACTCACTGCACCTTTGTTCTACAGGAATGTAACTTTATTTAGTATTTTAAGGGTAATGCAGAGTAAAGAAAAAATACTTCTAGGGAAAAGGAGTTTTCTGACTGATAGACAATTATCCAGGAAGAGAGCCATAAAAATGTTATCAAGCCTCTTGGCCAGAATATAATGTAAACCACCTGAGACCTTTTGTATATGGGAGGGTATGCAAAAAAGAAAGCCTTGTCTCAATGAGGGTCAGGACTGCTGCCCCTGCATAACTCTGCACATCCCATTATTTCTTTATGTACAACTTGGGGTATATAAGCTGATTTTGAAAAATAGTTTTTGGAGTCTTGCACCAATGTTGGGCTTCCCCTATGTCTCCTCTTTACTCTATTTTCAGGCTGAATTCCCATCTGGGGCGTGGAGGCTCGCCATGTCTACTTACTTGTCCCGGCTTCTAAGATCCGTCAGAGAGAGAATCCAGGGCAGGGCACTCTCTGATATTCAAACGGACGCCAGTGGCCCAACGTAGATGGTGCAAGCTCCTTCTCTGGAACTTTATGGGCTTTCCACATAAACCAAGTTATTCAGCCTCTTTTCTCTATCTAAAAATTTCCTACTATACTATTATTTCCTAATCTTATATTCATAATGAATAAGTTTTCCTTGCTGACTCCATCCACACTTTGAATTCCCTGGATCCACAGGGGCTGGACCCTGGCAGGCAGATTCTTTACAGCTGAGCCACCAGTGAAGTCCTTAAGTCATGATGACTCCAAGACTTCTAGCATGTAAAACTATGAAAATGATGTTGCCCTAAGCAGGGATGAGAAAGTCTGTGGAGAGATATGTTTTCAGAGGTGAAAGGTTACTTTTGGATTGAGTGGGATGTCTATTGGGCCCTTGTAGAGAAATACTGGATAGATATCAAAGTCTGGGATTCAGGAAGAATATCTGATCTAGGCACAGAAATCTAGGATAATGATAACAATTAGAGGTAGTTCAAGTTTAAAATCCAAAATGGAATTTAATGAGTTTATATGCAGTGAAGTTATAATTTTTTTTCTCTGAGTTTCATTGCTAAAAGACATGGTCAATAAATTATATCTTCTATTACATATTTACACAAATTCCCTTGGAAAGATAAACGTTTTAGTTTTAAAACCCTTCATTGAGCAACAGAAGTAAAAGTATGTAACAACAAATCTCAAAAGAATATACTGTGAGCTCCCTCTGCTGTTACTGGAGACTTGGATATTAAAAAAATTGGAGAATACTCATGATAGCTAAACTAAATAACTGCTGGATATCTAAAGAAAAAGAAAACAATGTAAGTGAGATTATGAATTTGGAGTTTAAACAACATTTAATATCTCAAAATTTTCCTCTGTTTAAAGTGGATAGTATATTAAGAGTATTAGCAAAACATTGTACTTGAAAGAATTGATTCCTCTTTCAAAATTTAGAAATATTATATGGTTTTCTTTTTTTAAATAAAACCACTGACATATTCACCTATTAAAACCATGGAGAAATGGTTAGATCAAAATAGAATGCCTCTATTTTCTTTGAGAAGAATTATGCAGATATTACTTTCTCAATAGAATAGAATATGTTTAGTTTAACATTTAATTGTTTAATGGCTATAATGGATATAACTAGCAACGAAAATGTAGAGTGGCCAGCCCCTAGTTGCTAGTTGGAAAAATTACCATGGACTTAAAATTGATTAGAATCATCAAGGAAAATATGTACTAAAATTTCATATGTAGGTGGCAAAGCACAAAAGAGAAAGTTTATATCACATGGTCAAATATGGCAAAGCTCAGAAATTTCAGTTTAAATAGTAAAACAGGTGTGAATGCAAAAGCAATGGCAGAAAAGACCCCCACCTCTCTTTCCAGTTATCATTTTATGATAGCACTCATTTTAGAACCTTAATAAAATGTAGTTCCCCAGGTGCACCATATACCTCACTTTGCCTCATATGAATGTTTATTTGACTTTTTTCAATAGTTAGTTGATGACCTCTTTAGTTAGATAAGGTGTCTCTCTTCTGTACATACAAAACATGCATTCTCTGAAATCAAATATGACTGTCAGTTTATCCTGTGTCTGCTATCTCTTGCTCGTGAACCTTCTATTTAACCTTTCTCAGCCTTAGTTTTTCTCTGGACATTAGAAATAACATATGCTATACAATAGATGGTCAAAAATAATCAATGAATGAATATATGTAGAGTGCCTAGGATGGTTTGGGACACAAAGGAGACACCTGTACTGTAGCCATTGTTTCTGTTGCTCAGTTACTAAGCTGTGTCCTGCTCTTTGTGACCCCAGGAACTGCAGCACAGTTACTAATATTATGCAATTAATATCTCTCACAAAACATTACAATGAATGGCAACTTAATATTTTTGTGTCTCTGTTGAAAAAGTTCAGTTTCTTCAAGAGTAAAGAACTTCTTATGTTTGTATATTATCTTTAGAACTAAGCTGAATATATATGGTCTAATGGAAACAAGTAAAAAACATTTCAAATTAGTGAATGCGGGCAGATTAATGACATTCTCATGTCCTTATTTTAAAATTAGAAAATTAATTTGAAGTAAAAGGTGTGTTAGTAGTATACAATTAATTTATATATGAATTAATATGTTATGGAGTTAATCAATTAGACATAATAATAGTAAGACAAAAAGTAAGTCATTTGCACTGGACAATATTAAATGCTTTTAGTTGCTTCTTTCCTCATTGCTCTCATTATTAAATGTTACAGCAGACAGAAGGGACAAATAATCATTTCCTCATTGCTCACAAGTTATTGAGTGTGACGGCAGACAGAAGGGGCAAGTAATCATGTAAAATGATAGTTGTAACCAAGGCAGTCATTTCTTTCAGTTTTTTTACTTTCCATTCTCCTTCNGCTTCTTTCCTCATTGCTCTCATTATTAAATGTTACAGCAGACAGAAGGGACAAATAATCATTTCCTCATTGCTCACAAGTTATTGAGTGTGACGGCAGACAGAAGGGGCAAGTAATCATGTAAAATGATAGTTGTAACCAAGGCAGTCATTTCTTTCAGTTTTTTTACTTTCCATTCTCCTTCAATCAGTGAAGGTTCTCAAATGAACTGGAACATTGTGTTTTTGCTAATTTTCCTTCCTGCTTTTTTTTTTTTAAGGGGTGTTCCTGCTGTGTGGACTGTAATTATTCTTATTTTGGTACTTTCCAAAGAAACATTTATGACATTATTTCATTAGAGCTTCTTAAATTTTGACATATTGAAGTAAACGAAAGTCACTCTTAACCATGAAATTTCTAATATTTTCAAGAACACCAAAGTCTATTTTGTGAACTTT
This sequence comes from Neotragus moschatus, assembly GCA_006410615.1. Classification (NCBI taxonomy): domain Eukaryota; kingdom Metazoa; phylum Chordata; class Mammalia; order Artiodactyla; family Bovidae; genus Neotragus; species Neotragus moschatus. The sequence continues at coordinate 35,935 of SJYA01000987.1, read as the reverse complement.
TAATACTTTGAAGTTAGCTTTCCAGAATATGAAAACATTTGTTAGTAGACACTCTCATATGTAAATATGAATTCTTCATAAAAATTCAGCTTAAAAGAGCAAGCACATAATGTAAAAAACTGTCATTTTCTTTATAATTAATGGAAAATGAATTACTAGTTGATGTTAATGATTTATTATTATTTAACAGATAAAATAAGATTTCTAATCTTTACAGTTCATTGAATTAATTAAAATTTTACTGTAAAGCTGTATAGAATTTAAAAAATCTTTCATTTGATAAAAAATTTTAAAGAAATTTTTAATAAAGCTCATATTAAAAAAAGGTTTGCTGCTAATTTTATTATCATGTGAATTAGTTTTACCTCTCTTGGACTTAAAAAGTGAAATTTGAGTTCAAAGCTTTGAAATATGATGGTATATTTAGCTGTATATAACAGGATGAGAAGGGTAAGTAAAGGCATTCTTGGCAAGTATATATCAAATTCCACAGGTGTGAAAACATTAGAGAAACTTCAGATGGATTTATCGAATATGTGGTGAGGTGGAGGAACTTTGTGTTTTTCCCTGTCTTATACATATATCTGTTAAGTGCAAAACATAGCTTAAGAAATAGACACATTCAGTCTGCTTGAGATACTCAGAATTAGCATATATTGCAAATTAATACTGACAAATTTTAGCTACATTGGCAATGAAAAAGAGAAAGAAGACACAAATAACTAAAATCAGAGAAAAAGTAAAACAAATATTAACTTTACAGAAATAAAAAGCCTTATAATAGAACATTCTAAGCAATGGTACATTAGCAAATTAGATAATCTAAATGAACTGGACAAATTCCTAGTAATACTCTAATTACCTAAAGNAGATGCTCAATATCACTCATTATCAAAGAAATGAAAATCAAAACCACAATGAAGTACCATTTCACTCCAGTCAGGATGGCTGCAATCCAAATGTCTGCAAGCAATAAATGCTGGAGAGGGTGTGGAGAAAAGGGAACCCTCTTACACTGTTAGTGGGAATGCAAACTAGAACAGCCACTATGGAGAACAGTGCGGAGATTCCTTAAAAAACTGGAAATAGAACTGCCTTATGACCTAGCAATTCCACTGCTGGGCATACACACTGAGGACAACCAGAATTGAAAGAGACACCTGTACCCCAGTGTTCATCCGAGTGCTGTTTATAATAGCCAGGACATGGAAGCAACCTAGATGTTCATCAGCAGATGAATGGATAAGAAAGCTATGGTACATATACACAATGGAGTATTATTGAGCCATTAAAAAGAATACATTTGAATCAGTTCTAATGAGGTGGATGAAACTGGAGCCTATTATACAGAGTGAAGTAAGCCAGAAAGAAAAACACGAATACAGTATGCTAACGCATATATATGGAATTTAGAAAGATGGTAATGATAACCCTATATGCGACACAGCAAAAGAGACACAGATGTATAGAACAGTCTTTTGGACTCTGTGAGAGAGGGTGAGGGTGGGATGATTTGGAAGAATGGCATTGAAACATGTATAATATCAAATATAAAATTAATCACCAGTCCAGGTTCTATGAAGGATACAGGATGCTTGGGGCTGGTGCACTGGGATGACCCAGAGGGAAGGGATGGTAAAGGGAGGGAGATGGAAGGGGGATTCAGATGGGGAACACATGTACACCCGTGGCAGATTCATGTTGATGTATGGCAAAACCAATACAATATTGTAAAGTAATTAGCCTCCATTAAAATAAATAAATTTAAATTAAAAAAAAAAGAGTTTATTCACCTGATCTCAAGTATAGTGGTCTATTTTCTATAAGGTACACTTCTATACAAGTATAAATCTCCATTAGAATCTCAATCTGCTCAAGTCACAATAACAAAAATGTCACAGGTTGTCTGACTTCGTTTTGTTGTTCAGTTGTTCAGTTCAGTTAAGTCGTTCAGTTGTGTCTGACTCTGTGACCCCATGGACTGCAGCACACCAGGCCTCCCTGTTCATCGCCTACTCCGAGAGCCTACTCAAACTCATGTCCATTGAGTCAATGATGCCATCCAACCATCTCATCCTCTGTTGTCCCCTTCTCCTCCTGCCTTCAATATTTCCCAGCATCAACGTCTTCTCCAATGAGTCAGTTCTTCACATCAGGTGGCCAAAGTACTGGAGTTTCAGCTTCAGCATCAGTCCTTCCAATGAATATTCAGGACTGATCTCCTTTAGAATGGACTGTTGGATCTCCTTGCAGTCCAAGGGACTCTCAAGAGTCTTCTCCAACACCACAGTTCTAAAGCATCAAATCTTTGGCACTCAGCATTCTTCACAGTCCAACTCTCACATCCATACATGACTGCTGGAAAAATCTGAGCTTTGACTAAATGGACATTTGTTGGTAAAGTAATGTCTCTGCTTTTTAAAATGCTTTCTAGGTTGGCCATAGCTTTTCTTCAAAGGAACAAGTGTCTTTTAATTTCATTGTTGCAGTTGTCATCTGCAGTGATTCTGGTGCCCCCCAAAATATAATCTCTCACTGTTTTCATTTTTTCTCCATCTATTTGTCATGAAGTGATGAGAACAGATGCCATGATCTTAGTTTTCTGAATGTTGAGCTTTAAGCCAACTTTTTCAGTTTCCTTTCACTTTCATCAAGTGGCTCTTTAGTTCTTCACTTTCTGCCATAAGGGTGATGTCATATGCATATTTAAGGTTATTGATGCTTCTCCCAGCAATCTTGATTCTAGCTTGTGCTTCATCCAGCCCAGCATTTTGCATGATGTACTCTGCCTAGAAGTTAGATAAGCAGAGTGACAATATACAGCCTTGAAGTACTCTTTTCCCAAATTGGAACCAGTCTTTTTTTCCATATCCAGTTCTAACTGTTACTTCTTGACATGCAAACGGATTTCTCAAGAGGCATATGAAGTGGTCTGGTATCCCCATCTCTTTAAGAATTTCCCACAGTTTGTTTTGATCCACACAGTCAAAGGCTTTGTCGTAGCCAATAAAGCAAAAGTATATGTTTTTCTGGAACTCTCTTCCTTTTTTGATGATCCAGTGGATGTTGGCAATTTGATCTCTGGTTTCTCTGCTTGAACATCTGGAAGTTCACAGATCATGTACTGCTGAAGCCTGGCTTGGAGAATTTTGTTCAGTTGCTCAATTATCTCCTATTCTCTATGTTGCCATAAATAACACCATGCCAGACTTTCCTGTCCTTCACTGTCTCCTGGATTTTGTTCAAACTCGTGTCCATGGAGCCAGTTATTCACATCAGTACTGAATGCTGGAGATTTCAAGATCAAGCTCCAGCAGGGTTCAGCTTCTGGTGAGGGCTCTCTTCCTGGCTTGCAGATTGTCACCTTCTTTGTCTTCTCATGGCTTTTCCTCAGTGAAAGAGAGCAAGAACACAAGAGTGAACTTTCTGGTGTCTTTTCTTATAAATATACCAATGGTAGTCAAAGAACATAATTACCTCCTTAAAGCTCTATTTCCAAATATAATCATATTGGGAGGTAGGAATTGAACAACAGTTGAGGGGAATTCAGTTCATAGCTAGCAAGTGCTACTATTTTTGACTTGAGAATGGGTTAAATATTTCAGTCACATTTCTAAATTTAAGGGTTATCTATATCAAATTAGATAAATCAAATCCCTTATGATTATACAGTGGAAGTGAGAAATAGATTTAAGGGCCTAGATCTGATAGATGGAGTGCCTGATGAACTATAGAATGAGGTTCATGACATTGTATAGGAGACAGGGATCAAGACCATCCCCAAGGAAAAGAAATGCAAAAAAAGCAAAATGGCTGTCTGGTGAGGACTTATAAATAGCTGTGAAAAGAAGAGAAGTAAAAAGCAAAGGAGAAGAGAAAAGTTATAAGCATCTGAATGCAGAATTCTAAATAGCAAGGAGATATAAGAAAGACTTCCTCAGTGATCAGTGCAAAAAAATAGAGGAAAACAACAGAATGGGAAAGACTAGAGATCTCTTCAAGAAAATTAGAGATACCCAGGGAACATTTCATGCAAAGAAGAGCTCAATAAAGGACAAAAATGGTATGGACCTAAAATAAGCAGAAGATATTAAGACTAGGTGTCAAGAATACACAGAAGAACTGTACAAGAAAGATCTTCAAGACCAAGATAATTACGATGGTGTGATCATTTATCTAGAACCAGACATCCTGGAATGTGAAGTCAAGTGGGCCTTAGAAAGCATCATTATGAACAAAGCTAATGGAGGTGATGGAATTCCAGTTGAGCTATTTCAAATCCTGAAAGATGATGCTGTGAAAGTGCTGCACTCAGTATGCCAGCAAAGTTGGAAAACTCAACAGTAGTCACAGGACTGGAAAAGGTCAGTTTTCATTCCAATCCCAAAGAAAGGCAATGCCAAAGAATGCTCAAACTACTTCACAATTGCACTCATCTCACATGCTAATAAAGTAATGCTCAGCTTGTTATGGCAGAGTTTTATGATACTCAGAAAAAAAAAAAAGAAAGTAATGCTCAAAATTCTCCAAGACAGGCATTAGCAGTATCTGAACCATGAACTTCCTGATGTTCAAGCTCGTTTTCGAAAAGGCAGAGGAACCAGAGATCAAATTGCCAACATCTGCTTGATCATAGAAAAAGCAAGAGAGTTCCAGAAACACATCTATTTCTGCTTTATTGACTGTGCCAATGCCTTTGACTGTGTGGATCACAATCAACTGTGGAAAATTCTGAAAGAGATGGGAAAACAGGACCACCTGACCTTCCCCTTAAGAAACCAATATTCAGGTCATGAAGCAACAGTTAGAACTGGACATGAAACAACAGACTGGTTCCAAAAGGGAAAAGTAGTACGTCAAGGCTGTATATCATCACCCTGCTCATTTAACTTCTATGTAGAGTACATCATGAGAAACGCTGAGCTGGAAGAAGCACAAGCTGAAGTCAAGATTGCCAGGAAAAATATCAGTAACCCTAGCTATGCAAATGAAACCACCCTTATGGCAGAAAGTGAAGAGGAACTAAAAAGCCTCTTGATGAAAGTGAAAGTGGAGAGTGAAAATTGTTGGCTTTAAGCTCAACATTTAGAAAACGAAGATCATGGCATCTGGCCCCATTACTCCATGAGAAATAGACTGGGAAACAATGGAAACAGTGTCAGACTTTGTTTTTGGGAGCTCCAAAATCACTGCAGATGGTGATTGCAGCCATGAAATTAAAAGACGCTTACTCCTTGGAAGAAAAGTTATGACCAAACTATATAGGATAGTGAAAACCCAAGATATTACTTGGCCAACAAAGGTACGTCTAGTCAAGGCTATGGTTTTTCCAGTAGTCATGTATGGATGTGAGAGTTGGTCTCTGGAGAAAGCTGAGCACCAAAGAATTGCTGCTTTTGAACTTTGATGTTGGAGAAGACTCTTGAGAGTCCCTTGGATTGCAAAGAGATCGAGCCAGTCCATTCTGAAGATCAGCCCTGGGATTTCATTAGAAGGAATGATGCTAAATCTCCAGTACTTTGGCCACCTCATACGAAAAGTTGACTCATTGGAAAAGACCCTGATGCTGGGAGGGTTTGGGGGCAGGAGGAAAATGGGACGACAGGATGAGATGTCTGGATGGCATCACTGACTCTATGGTCCGGAGTCTGAGTGAAGTCCAGGAGTTGGTGATGGACAGGGAGGCCTGGCGTGCTGCAATTCATGGAGTCCCAAAGAGTCAGATAGGACTGAGCAAATGAACTGAATTGAATTAGCTGATATCCAATTAACCGATATCCAGTTAGCTCCAGAAATCATTCTGAATTCTACCTCACACATTTTTCTTCCCGTTTTTGTCAGACTTTTCCTCTAAGGTCCATTTTATTGGCTTATTCATGGATTTCATCTTTTTGCCTCCTAATCCCATAATTTCTGGAATTCTAATTATTTAATTAAATAATTAAATTATCTAATTATTCTAGCAGAGCATTTGATTGTTTCCCCTTTTTTTTTTGAAAGTAGATAATGCCTTTTGGGATACCTATTTAATGATGGTGTACTGCAAGTCATTAATAAAATCCAGGTTATCCCCATAATTAACCAATGATTCTAGTACCCCTTACTTCCGTCTCGAGCAAGTACTAAGGAAACTTTCAGATCTGCAAAGGAGAATAATAAAAGAAAATATTAGTTTGTTATGTAACCTCTCTACAGGTTTCTTAACTACTTTCTATTTTCCCTTTTTGAACTTATATTTATACTACTTCATATTTCCCCATCTCCTAACCAGATTACTGTTCTCTTTCTCACCTCATAGTCCACATTAAAAATAAAATTATATCTTTTGTTTTTTTCACGCTCTCACTTTCTACTGGCATCTAAAATCATTGCTAATCCATCCAATGAAACTGCTCCTTCCATGTTTAATTCTTGGTATTATATGCAACTAATAAACATTTTTGCCTTTTTCTTGTGAGAATTTACTTTTGATTGATTTTCAAATTCACTTATTTATATTATTATCACTATTTCTATTACTTGACATTTATCTGTTTTCCTCTTACTATCTGGCCCTTTTCAGAATTCTTGACTGAATCACTATCTCAACTATTGTCATTTCTTCACATTCTGATTTTCAGTTCAGTTCAGTTCAGTTCAGGGTCCTTTCCAATGAATCACCTGTTCACATGAGGTGGCCAAAGTATTTGAGTTTCAGCTTCACCATCAGTCCTTTCAATGAACACTGAGGACTGATCTCTTCTAGGATGGACTGGTTGGATCTCCTTGCAGTCCAAGAGACTCTCAAGAGTCTTCTCCAACACCACAGTTCAAAAACATCAATTCTTCGGTGCTCAGCTTTCTTCACATTCCAACTCTCACTTCGATACATGACTACATAGCCTTGACAAGACAGACGTTTTTGGCAAAGTAATATCTCGGGTTTTCAAGATCCTATATAGTTTTTTTTTTTTTTTTTAATACCAATCATAGTTTTTTATTCTTATGAATGTCTGGCTATAATACCTAACAAACAAACAACATATTTGAACAGCATTTTCCTATACTATATTCATTAATTAGTCTTAACAAATACTTATCAAATATTATTTGTGTACCCAAGAAGGATAGACTATATTATCAACATTTTAGAAAATAACTGAGGTTCTGAGAATCTGAGATTTCCTTAAGTCATATACTTTCCTTACAAAGAGTAAGTGTCTTTTAATTTCATGGCTGCAATCACCATCTGCAGTGATTTTGGAGCCCCAAAAAATAAAGTCTGACACTGTTTCCACTGTTTCCCCATCTACTTCCCATGAAGTGATGGGGCCAGATGCCATGATCTTCATTTTCTGAATGTTGAGCTTTAAGCCAACTTTTTCACTCTCCTCTTTCACTTTCATCAAGAGGCTCTTTAGTTCCTCTTCACTTTCTGCCTTAAGGGTGCTGTCATCTGCATATCTGAGGTAACTGATATTCGTCCCGGCAATCTTGACTCCAGCTTGTGCTTCTTCCAGTCCAGCATTTCTCATGATGTACTCTTCATATAAGTTTAATAAGCAGGGTGACAATATAGCCTTGACATACTCCTTTTCCTATTTGGAACCAGTCTGTTGTTTCATGTCCAGTTCTAACTGTTGCTTCCTGACCTGCATATAGGTTTCTCAAGGGGCAGGTCAGGTGGTCTGGTACTCCCATCTCTTTCAGAATTTTCCACAGTTTATTGTGATCCACACAGTCAAAGGCTTTGGCATAATCAATAAAGCAGAAATAGATTGTAGTCCTGTGCTATCCTCAAACCACTGACTCTCCCCCAGAAAACTTCATTGCATCCACTTTTTTAATCTGTCATGTATAAACTGATCCTAAAATAAGCCACCTGTACCATATTCACAAATGACTAAACTTGTCACAAGACCCCAATGCTTCCATCTACTCTATTCATCATTTCACGTGAAAGGAACAGCATTGGCCTGTTATTCAGTCAAAAATCCTAAAATGCTAGTCATGAATATTGATCTGCTACATTTTGAATTTTTGTGTCACTTCATAAGTCATGTTGAAATTCGACCCTCCAATGGTGATGATATACATAGATGTGGTCTTTGGGAGGTAATTTAGCCTTGAGGGTGGCATCCTCCCAAATTGGATATATTTATAAAAGCGGTTCCAGAGAGAGCCCTAGCCACTTCCACCATGTGGAGATACAATGAAAAGTCTGTGACTCAGAAGACACCCCTCACTTAGCTGTGTGAACACTCTTGTCTTGCACCCCAGAACACTGAACAACAACTTCATGTTGTTTTAAAGCTACATAGTTTGTGGTATTTTGCTTTGAAGGCCCCAAAACTAAAGACACTCTCCCTTAGTTCCCAAGTCCAATAAACTACTTTATTCTAACAATTCTACTTTCTACGTGAACTGGTCCACTTTTTAAGTAATTTAGGTAATTGTCAGTGCTATTATCATTGAAGTTCTCATAATTTCTAGTGTACTAATTCATCTTTCTGTTTCTTTTCTTGCCTCCCTTCATTGCATTCTCTGCTGTGTTATTCAGCTGATCTTATAAATCTGACTCCTCTGATTACAAGCCATCTCATGATTCCAATTTGCCTCAGGGAAAGTTTCCCTATTATAGCACCCAGAGTGCTTTATGGTATGGTCTTCCAGTCTCAATTCCTATGATTATATTCTCATATTCTAAGCTCCTGCCATTCTGAACTAGTTGCCATCTCCCAACTGGATCATATTGTCAGGTTTTAATGACTTTTGACCTATACGTCTTCTGGGTGAAACATTTTCTAACCTGTTCTTATTTCTTAGCATATTTCTATTAATCATTTAAAAGTTCTCATCATCTTCCCCATACCTAACATCTTCCTGTATATTCAACTATCTTGATTTGTATATATCTTCAACTAGTAATTACTGTAATTGCTTATTTACTCATCCATAAGAATGAGGGTGTATGCTGCTTATCTTTAAATCTTAACTTCCAGTACAGTGCTAGGGCAATATGGGTTGTGTATGCTCAGTTTGCTCAAATTCATGTCCATTAAATCAATGATGCTATCTAAGTATCTCATCCTCTGCCACTCCTTTCTCCTTTTACCTTCAGTCTCCCAGCATCAGGGTCTTTTCCAATGAGTTGGCTCTTTGCATCAGCTGGCCAAAGTATTTGTCTGACTCTCTGTGACCCTGTGGACTATAGCCTGCTAGGCTCCTCTACAAATAGGATTGTCCAGCAAAGATACTGAAGTGGGTTTCCATTTCCTCCTCCAGTGGATCTTCCCAACCCATGGATTGAAACTGCGTCTTCTGAGTCTCCTGCATTGACAGGCAGATTCTTTACCACTAAGCCACCTGGGAACACCTGTCAGATACAAGCCTGTTAGCAAAACAGATAGTGAGCTACAAACATCCAAGTGGATTCAAAAGCTGAATGTCAGATTCTATTTTCCCAAAGTTAGTCACAGCAATATCTCGCATTCAACACATTGTTCTAAAATGTGACTGTGGAATTTCTCCTATCGAGAACTGTGGTCTCTGTTCCCTCACTGTACAGCCTCAGCTTTGCTTCCTGGAATGCTCATGCTTGGAGGACTGAACTGACATATGTGACATATGCAGTTATGCTAAGGCCACAACAATCTGAAAGCCACATGGAGGAGCCAGATCCATAGACTTCTAGTCCTGCCTGCTAGAGAAGTGAATGAATGATTCTTCAGATGATTTTTACTGCTAGACATCATTATTTTCAGTATGTGAGTTTTCCTAGCTAAGGCATCAGACTTTCGTTGACCACAGACAAGTAGTTCCTGGCTGTACCCTTTCTGAATTTCTGACACAGAGAAACTGTGAGCATAATTAACAGTTGTTGCACACCACTTAGTTGGGAGTGGAATGTTATACATGAATGTAAAATGGAACAAGAAATATCACCAGTAAAAAGAAATAGGTCAAGATTAAAAAATATACCAGCTTATAAGGTGAGACCCAAAGGGTGAATAAAAGTGAGCATAACTTTCTTCACATTTTGGGGAATTAGAGATTATGTAAGAAAGTACTGCTTCATCTTTCACATTTCCTGCTATTTTAAAGGGGTTTTATTTTTTTAGGTTTTGCCTTCCAAAGAAATGTTATATTAAAACTAATAGAAATTTTGATTACTAGATAATCTTATATATATATATGTATGTATATGTATGTATGTAAAATAATCTAACATGTTCAGAGAGCAGCTTATATGTTTACTGACTCTAGCCAAAAAAGCATTCTGCTAAACTGGAGGATCTTTGTGTTTCATTCCCCTATTTTTTTTTTTTTCTCCTTTTTGGTGTCGCCAAAACTTCTGAATTTGTTGCCTAGAAACATTTCAAATATATCCTTATATAGGAATGGCAATCACGTTGAATTTTCTCTTACTTTTTTTCAGTTCATATTCCCGTAAATGTATGCAGTCATTTTACTATTAACAGAAGATGAATTCAGTCAACATATACTTATGTTGATTTTTTGGGCTGAAGTCAGAATTTATTTTGTTTATAAGCAGAGAGAAAAAATTGTCAAATTATTTCAGTTTTTCAAGTATTTGGCAAAGAAAAAGAAAAATATTATATCTTATTTGACCTGAAGCCCTTACAAAGATATTTTTACTTTAGAAATTCAACTATATACCATTATATAGCAAATATAATTGTGCATATTATAATAAGATTCCTTAAATCAAAAAATGATTTGGAATGGAAATTATTGTGCTGAAAAATATGGATTAGCCATCATACTTTCAAGTAAGTACATTAAGACATGCTTCTGCCCTTTAGATGAAAAAATCCTTTGAAAATGTTAAGCTTTTAAATGTAACTTTGAGAAAATGTTTATTTATTTCAAACAAAAATGAGAGAAAAATTGACTCATTATCCTTCTAGTCCAACAAATGAAATGTTTTTATTTTTATATACATTTCCAGTATTTGCCTATAAATATTCATCAATTATAAGCAACTGAAATTCTGAGTTAATTTTTATTACATATATTTATTGCATGATATCCTTATGTTATATATATTTATTTTATAATTATTAGTTTTAATTATTTCAAATTATACCATTTTCTGGACAGATTAACCAAAATTAATAACAATTCATATAATACTATTGGATATTTAGGCCATTTTCATTATTTTGAAAATAATGCTAAAACATCTTTACACATATGCTTTTTGACTATTCCCTTGAGTTATTTTCTTAAAGTTGTTTCTGGAAGTCACCTTGTGGCGTGTCACAAATGTAAAATCTCTTCATGACTCTTGACAAATGTTAACATATTGCTTTTTCCTATAATAGTAACTCAAAGACACTGGTATATATTGTGTTTTATAGGATGACTGAACCTTGGCAGTCTTAAGGACACATTTTTAAGAAACACTGCTATTTTAATATGAGTGAAATTATATTTATTCTCATTTAATTTAAAACACTGTTCATAATTTTTAAATCTTAGAACTCTTTTTAAGTTGACTTTTTATAGTGTTCATGTGGAATCTCAATGGTTCCATAAATCATATAGTTAAAAGTTCTAGTTGTGTAATCAATGAGAACATTATTTGAATCTTAGCTTTTCCTGCAGTAGCTGTGTAACATTGGGCAAATAACTTGATCTCATTAAATTTAGTATCATTAACTGTAATGGGAATAAAAATGTTAACCTTTCTCTTAGTGTCAAGATTGTTGTTCAGTTGCTATGTGTGTCCAACTCTGAGACCTCATGGACTGCAACGTGCCAGGCTTCTCTGTCCTCCACTGTCTCCTGGAGTTTGCTCAAATTCATGTCCATTGAGTCTGTGATGCTATCTAATAACCTCATCCTCTGCTTCCCCATAATTCTTTTGCCTTTCAATCTTTCCTAGCATCAGGGTCTTTAGCAGTGAATTTGGCCTTTAGATCAGGTGCCCAAAGTGTTTGTCCAACTCTTTGTGACTCCATGAACTATAGCCCACCAGACTCTTCTATCCATGGCATTTTCCAAGCAAGAATACTGTGTAGAACAGAACAATTCCTGAGTAGATTGCACTCAGTAAATATTATTTACTGTTTTTATTAGTATCAGTATTATAATATGTTTGCTTGGCAAACAATCTGAATTAAAATATTAACAAATGAACAATATAGCATGTGTCACTGTAACCTTGGTGGCTAACACTGTACTTGGCATGTAGTAAATCCTCTGTACATAATGGTTAAATAATTGAAGAAGTGAATGTATATATATATATATATATATATATATATGCTAGACTTCATCTATACCTATTAAAGTGTATTTTAATCAAACATTTTTCAGAACTAACTGTTCAATTTACTAGAGATAAAATTGATATTTAAATTAGAAAGCAGTTTTATGGAAATTATATAATTCTCATTTTAGTCTACATAATCAATCTATGCTTTATCAAGGATAAAACTATTATGGAGGCTTTATTAACACAGGTTGTATACGTCTCTGAAGATTAATTCTGTATAAAACTCTATATATGGTATTTTTGAACATCATTTTCCGAACTGAAAATTAAATTTCTGCATAAACTATGCTAAAACAAAAATAGGAAGTTATAAAATTCTGTAATTTCTGAGGAGAACTTGTATAACTTTTATGTTAGCTTTTTATGGAAGATAGTTTAGCATTTATGGTTATCAAAAACATAATGGTGATAGCTGCTTTATTTGGAATAGATTTTTGGGCTCAGTCCAGTCTATCTACAATTTCTATGAAAGCAGTTAAAATTGCTACCATTGCAATCACTTGACTATAGTCCCATTACAATGAGATTAACACCAAATGTCTTGAGAAACATTTCAAAGTAATAAATTTTATAGAGTAAAACTATTCGTAGCTGTCAGTCATTAAAGAAATACTATGCCAACCAGCAGCATTAGAATTGGGGTTTCTCTGTTAGAGCTTAAGGAGTTGTTAACCAAATATGCTAGTTTTATCTCATTCAATGGCTAAACAGAAACCTGAAACTAATTTGACAATATCAATAATTCAGAAAACAATGCAGTAATATATTTAGAAGATGCATTACTTTAGATTTAAGTTTTTTATTTTCAAGTAAAAATATTTAAATATTTATATGTTATATTAAAACTGTATGATTTTAAATCCAAAGCCATTCATGTGGAGGGGAAGAAGCAAACAAGAGAGATGAGAAGATTAGAAAAAAAGAAAATAAGACTACTGGAAAGAGAAGGCTAGTCATAGGCTTTGGAAGGGAAATAGCAGAAATTAAACCAAGAAAGGCTAGTTGCCTTGTTTTCCTTGCCTAATATTTTATGTAGAAGAAGGGAAAAAAAAAAGTCAAGAGATAAATTAAGGGTTAGATGAATATAAACATAGCTTGGATAAAGGCTTTGCTACAATTTGAAGACTGTTTCAGATAGATAGGTAGAAAAAAGAGGAGACTAATGAATGATTTGGTGTTAAGGTGGAAGTGAGGAAAACCCAAGGCCTGTTCAAAATACACATAACAGTGCCAAAGTATTGTCTCTTCTATTAAGTGGGACTTAACTAACTGGAAAAGAAACCTGAAGTTGGCTGTTGTTAAATATCTTAGAAACTATAGGGAATTCTTTAAAACTGCAGCTAGTGTTATATAATTACAAAAGAATAAGTCTGTGTATTTTGAAAAATATTCATATATATTAAGATTTGATTAAGCCTGGGAATATGAGTGATTCAAATGAAAATGATTTTAATAATTGAAAAATAAGGAATTCTTAGCTTAAAATATTATTAAGAATAGATAACTTGAAAAAAAAAGAGCAAGTTAGAACATTACTTACAGCATGCTGTGCTCAGTATCTTCATTTGTGTCTTGACTCTTTGTGACCCTATGGACTGTACCTTGCCAGGCTCCTCTGTCCATGGGATTTTTCCAAGCAAGAATACTGGAGTGAGTAGCCATTCCTTCCTCCAGGGGATCTTCCTGACCCAGGGATCAAACCCGAGTCTCCTGTGCCTCCTGTATTACAGGTGGATTATTTACCACTGAGCTACCAGGGAAGCCCTCTTCACTGGGGAAGCCATCTACTTACAGTATAAATTAAAGTAATTTTGTATTTAAAAAATATTAGCAACAAATATAGATGAAGATTTATCCAGGTTGGAACAGAATTTTCTGAGCACAAAAACTCTGGTAAATACTGCAAGGAAATTTTGGTAAATCTATACTAAAAGATACTAATGATACATATTTCTCAATGACTGAATTGATACTGATTTTATTGAATATTAAAAACTTTTCTTGTGGTTTAGCTGCTATGTCATATCCAACTCTTGGCTCTTTTGTCCACAAGATTCTCCAGGCAAGAATACTGGAGTGGGTTGACATTTCCTTCTCCAGAGGATATTCCTGAACCAGGAATTGAACCTGTGTCTCCTGTGTCTCCTGTACTGCAGGCAGATTCTTTACTGCTGAGTCACCGGAGAAGCCCAAATATGTTTTATTTCATTTTTTATAAAGAGTTGAAACATCATGTAAATTGATAGAATGTGTTGAGGATAACTGACCAATTTTTAATTCACCCTGGGCAAATTATAGCCTGTTTTCTTTATCAATAATAATATTATGAGAATACCTCAAAAATGATTTCCAGACAAAAATTAAAGAGGAAATAAAAATCTAGAAAAGGAAGAAATTTCTTTACTGATGTTGTCATTGAGTCACTAAATCATGTCCGATGCTGAAACCCTATGAACTGCAGCATGCTGTTCATGGGACCAGGCTCCTCTGTCCTCCACTATCTTGCAGAGTTTGCTCAGATTCATGTCAATTGTGTCGGTGATGCCATCCAACAATCTCATCCTCTGCCACCCCCTTCTCCTTTTGCCTTTCCCAGCACCAAGGACTGATCTTTCCCAGCATCAAGGGAAAGACTCATTTTGCAATGAGTCAGATCTTCATAACAGATGGCCAAATATTGGAACTTCACCTTCAGTATCAGTCCTTCCAATTAATATCAAGGGTTGAATTTCATTAGGATTGACTAGTCTGATCTGCATGGGACTCTCAAGAGTCATCTTCAGCACCACAATCAAAAGCATCAGTTATTCATCCCTCAGTCTTCTTCTTCTCAGTCAAATATGTCACTGTTAAATGTGATAAAGACAGAAATTGACAGAACCCATACATAACCTATGGCCTTCAATTTTAGTGTGCTGTAGGTAATTTCTAACTGTGTATATTTGTATCTTTGTGGATGATGTTCTCTGTTTTTAAAGAGGTCTCTCTTCTTATACATGAAGCAGACCAGAAGTACAATGGAATTAACAGTCTTCAAAATATTAAATATGAAAATTAATGTTAATAGTCCAGGTCCCTTGACCCTTAAGAGGAATAACACAATTTTATACCATTTTCCCAACTGTTTTCTGTAGGATATAGTTTCAGTTGCCCGTGGCGGTAATGGGTTTAATGATACATTGTTGTTTATTTTCCTTTTTATACATTAATTTCCATTCCCCTGCTGGATTGCCCTTGGATATTATCTCTGCCTCTGAATTTATGGAAAATCACACGAAAAGAGTTTGTGCCAGAACTTCTCTTAAAAGTAAATTTTCAGGATAGAAATTTGAGTTGAATTCTGGGCTGGCCAGATGGGAAACCATTTAAGTTATTGATAAATGAGGTGATGATACTGTACTTGCCCTGGCATATTTTAGCAGCACAATTACTGAGACCTTCGTCTGTAGAGATTTGGCATATGATACATGTAGGAGAGGAGAAGGCGATGGCACCCCAATCCAGTACTCTGGTCTGGAAAATCGCATGGACGAAAGAGCCTGGTAGGCTGCAGTCCATGCGGTCGCTAAGAGTTGGACACGACTGAGTGACTTCACTTTCACTTTTCACTTTCATGCATTGGAGAAGGAAATGGCAAGCCACTCTAGTGTTCTTGCCTGGAGAACCCCAGGGACGGGGTAGCCTGATGGGCTACTGTCTATGGGATCACACAGAGTTGGACACGACTGAAGCGACTTAGCAGCAGTAGTGGGAGCAACATGTAGGAGATACACGGGTTTACTTAATGTTTCTAGAATTTAAGAGATTAGGTGGCAATAGTAATGATATGGTCTGAAGAGTTGGTTGGTTGCATGCTCTTGACACTATAAATGTGCTGAATGAAGGGAATGCCAGGCTTCTGTTACTCATTCTTCAGTTGGACATCATGGTGAGAAAGCCAGAAGCCTTGGTGACAACATTCTAAAAGACCTTTATTTACAAAAGTAGAAATCAGATTGGCCAGAAAACAAAGTCCAATATACGAACTATGACAATATCAAGAAACTGCTTAATTCACAGTTTCAACATGCCTTTAAGAGTAAAATCAAAGCATTATCAGGGAAAAAGCAGGGTCTTAGGATTTGAGGTCAGGACATTTAGGTGCATGCACTTGAAGACTTTAAATGCTGAGATTTCCTCAATATATTGGCCTCTCAGAAGTGGCTCTCTATTTAATTGAAGAGATAGTCTCCTCTAGCCTGCAGATTATGCAAACTCTTATCTGAAGAAGGAGATTTCCTAAAGCATATCCATACTTTCTCTCATGGCTTCTAGGTCTACAAAGCAGTGAGGAGTAAACAAAAGCAAGTTGTAGAAGTACTCTTTCTGCTTTGGTAGAAAATATATTCATGGAAAGAAATGAAAGACCCATGGCAGGAACTTTGAGAAAATATCCTGGAATGGATCTTGAGGTTGCTGACCTGGGGCTGAGAGTGTTATGGTAGATAAGTGCCGGGAGCCAGCACGGGAGATCCCACTCGTAACATGGTCATGTGGAGAGATCTGATGGGCAAGGTGAGTCAGGTCTCAAGGGGTCCTCTGCCTGAGCTGCTGCTGCTGCATCTACCCCAAAAAACCAGAGTCTGCCTGTTTTACTGTGCTTTCCATTCTTCTGACATTTTCTGGAAAAAGTTAACTTAGGGCTTCAGTCTCCTGCATATGAAAGGAATGTTTCAGCTCAAACCCCCTCTGATGGCTCCCTAACTTGCCTGACAGGTTCCCCCGGACTTTTCACAACTTATGAATTATTTACAGCCCCCAACCATGAGAAGCACAAAGCTTAAAGCATCTTAAAGATACAGAGCCTTTTCTAAAGAGCTAAAAATCATATTGGTGATGGGTTTTCACTGTTGACTCAATGACTGCTGCCAGGCCTCCATATTCTTTATCTTTTAGGCACCTGAAGGATATTAATCAATGTAATTGGGATATAGAAAAAGGAATATAGTAGTTTTGATGTTAACAACACTAGACTTTTGAGTTAATTAACTTTCTCTTTGTTATAAATCACTGTACTTCTTTCATTGTTATAAATTGTTGCTTCTTTGCTATGTAAGAATGTAACTTTAGTGCTTTCTGAGAGTGGCACCAGACTTTGAGAAGAACAACACAAATAAGTCTTCTGGTTGACAAACCCTTATCAGAAAAGGGCCGTAAAATGTTAATTGGCCCTCTGGCCAGAAGATGATATAAATCACCTAAGACTTTTGTATACAACTAGGTATGCAGAGAGAAAGCCTGGTTTTGATAAGAGTCAGGGCTGCTGATGCTGCATAATTTTATATTATCCATTGATGTCTATGTACAAAAAAAAAAAGGTATGAAAGTCCTTGATAGACAAGAGAGGAGGGGCCAGTCATTAGAAAGACTGGCTTCCCCCGTGTCCTCTTTATTTTCTGGCTGAATTTCCATCCGGAGCAAGGAGGCTCACGTCTACTTACTTGCCCTGGCTTCTAAGATCCGTGAGAAAGGGAGCCCAAGGTGGGACACCCTCTGATATTCAAATGGGTGCCGGTGGCCTAACGTAGATGGTACAAACTTCTTGTCCTGATGTTTTATTGGCCTTCCCCATAAACCAAGTTATTCAGCCTCTTTTTTCCAGTAAATGTTCCTACTAAACTATTTCTTCCTAATCTCTCTTTATATTTCTAATTAAATAAATAAGTTTTCCTCACCTATGCTGTCTCCCTTTCAAATTACCCTGGATCCACCGGGGCAGGACCCTAGCAGATAAGGGGAATTTCCCTGATATGGTGTAATTCATGTGTGTGTCAGGATTGGTTTACTGGTGAAGATAAGATTGGAGACAGTCATAATGTAATCTGTGATGCCTACCTAAAATTTAGAAAGAATGATGATCTACAGCAAATGAGGTTTTGAAGAACTGTCTTGACATAATGAAAAAGCAGTCAACAGACTCAGAAAAGTGGGCAGACTTAAATGGATTTGTTTATCAGGTTACAGAATCCAGCATCTGTGTTCCCTCTTGTTGTTGCTGCTGTTCAGTTGCTAAGTTCTCTGACTCTTTGTCTCTCCATGGACTGAAGCATGCCAGGCTTCCTGTCCTTCACAATCTCCTGGAGTTTGCTCAAACTTATATCCATTAAGTCAGTGATGTTATCCAACCATCTAAACCTCTGCTGCCGTCTTCTCCTCCTGCCTTCAATCTTCCCAAACATCAGTCTTTTTCAATGATTCAGCTCTTTGTATCAGGTGGTCAAAGTATCAGAACTTCTCTTTCTTTCAGCAATAGTCCTTTCAATGAATATTGAGTGTTGATTTCCTTTAGAATTGGCTGGTTTAGTCTCCTTGAAGTCCAGGAGCTCTAAAGTCTTCTTGAGCATCAAATTTAAAAAGCATCAGTTCTTAGGATCTCTGCCTTCTTTATGGTTCAATTCTCACATCAGTACATGGCTACTGGGAAAACAATAGCTTTGACTATGGAGACATTTGTCAGCAAAGTGACATCTCTGCTTTTTAAGAAAAGCTATGACCAACATAGACAGCATATTAAATAGCAGAGACATTACTTTACTAACAAAGGTCCATCTAGTCAAAGCTATAGTTTTTCCAGTAGTCATGTATGGATGTGAGATTTGGACTGTAAAGAAAGCTGAACACTGAAGAATTGATATTTTTGAATTACAGTGTTGGAGAAGACTCTTGAGAGTCCCTTGGTCTGCAAGAAGATCCAACCAGTCAATCCTAAAGGAAATCAGTCCTGAATATTCACTGAAAGAACTGAAGCTGAAGCTGAAACTGAAACTCCAGGACTTTGGCCACCTGATGTGAAGAACCAACTCATTGGAAAAGACCCTGACCCTGGGAAAGATTGAAGGCAGGAGGAGAAGAGGATGACAGAAGATGAGATGGTTGGGTGGCATCACTAATGCTATGGACATGAATTTGAGTACAATCCAGGAGTTGGTGATGGACAGGGAAGCCTGGCATGCTTCAGTCCATAGAGTCACAAAGAGTTGGACAGGATGGAGCGACTGAACTGACTGATAATTTTGTTATAGCTTTCCTTCCAAGGAGCAAGCATTTTTTAATTTCATGGCTGCAGTCCTTGTCTGCAGTGATTTTGGAGCCCATGAAAATAAAATGTGTCACTATTTCCACTTTATTCTCTTCTATTTGCAATATAGTGATGGGACCAAACGCCATGATCTTAGTTTTTTGAATGTTGAGTTTTAAACCAGCTTTTTCATTCTCCTCTTTTAACATCATCAAGGGGCTCTACTTTTTGCTTTCTGCCATTAGAACAACAGACTGGTTCAAAATTAGGAAAGGAATATGTCAAAGCTATATATTGTTAGCCTGCATATTTAAGTTACATGCAGAGTACATCTTGTGAAATGCCAGGCTGAATGAATCACAAGCTGAAATCAAGATTACTGGGAGAAATATCAATAACCTCAGATATGCAGATGGTACACTCTAATGTGTTCCCTGAAAGTTTCCAAAGAAATCTTCATTCACTAAATAAAATCAAAAGTTTCAGTGATATGGTCACTGTCATTATGGAGAGTCAGTGATGTCTGACTTCTGTATATAAGGTTGATATCTCCTCACCTCTGAGGCAAAATGGACATAATTACCACAGTCTTCACAGTGTGAATGAGATAGTTGGATGGCATCACCAACTCAATGGACATGAATTTGAGTAAACTTCAGGAGTTGGTGATAGACAGGGAGGCCTGGCATGCTGCAGTACATGGAGTCACAAAGAGTCAGACACGATTGAGTGACTGAACTGAACTGACTCACAGTAATAGCTGGGGTTACTGACCTCCAGAGATCCAATATGGTGGCTATAGTTTTCATGCCCAAGTAAGTTCTCAGACATAACCCACTGCTGGAAGGAGTGTTTGGGACTCCTAAGGAAAGCCTCTGCAATACTAAAGTCTGTATATATAGTAGCAGTTCTCTCATAGGGGATACAAAATGCCATCATACCTTCCTCACATAGTGGGGGTGGGAATGTGTGGAGTCTGAGAAATACTGCAAGGTCTATCTCAGTGGCTTAATGAAGTCAATGTCACCATCCTATGTTCATGTACTTAATCCTTATGGTAAAAATGAAATAAAATATACATAACAGCTTTCAAAACCCTGAAATTAGTTATCTATGTTTTCCAGGATGATTTATAATAGTAGAAAAGTCAAAGTAGAAACTCTTGAAACTAGACTTTGGCCAAGACAGAAAATCAGAACCAATAGCATACCTCAAGTGGAATAGCAGATACCAGTGCCCCAATTAAAGACTTAAAGAATGTAGTATGATTGACAGAGAAGCCTGGCAGGCTACAGTGCATGGGATCACAAAAAGTTGGATTTGATTGAGCACACATGCACACACACACACATGAGAGAAACTCCCACTGCATGACTAAGCATTGATTATTATTATATTTTTAATCATATACATGAGAGTTATTTAATTGTTAATAAGATCTCATACTTCTGTAGATGTGAAATAAAAATTTCAATATCTCACTGTATATGTTTTATAAGTTACTAAGTAATAATAAGGTATCTAATCAAAGGCATTATCTTTAACTGCTGTTGAAGTTAAGTACAAAATGTGTGGATTCAAGAGTTAAGTGCCATTTTTGAAGATAGAAAATATTTTTCCATTGTTGTATTTGGATATATAAAAATATTGTACATGAATTTGGAAGTGTTTATGTAAGGAGTTATACTAGAATAGAATGTAAAAATGATCAGTCTTTTCTTCTGAAGACCCCAAAATTTCTTATCTGTAGGTGACCTAAAAGCCAAATATTTTATATGCAAGAACGAGTGCAAATGACTAATAGAGGACCATTGTATTGGGATGTACTTTTACAGCTGCATTTTACCTTCTTGCAGAGTTCTTAAAGAAAGTACTATAATGTGCATTGCCCACATACAGGAAAAATGCATACTTCTATTCTTAGATGAGTTTCATAAAAGCTCTTTATTTTTTTCTTTCTTAGAATAGCTTGTGGTGGCTGCACTTCAGATGAATTGTGGGTTTAATGGTCAATGAGGCTAAAATATGTCATATGCCATTTTCAAAAGTTTCTCTTTGTTTCTTAAGGTGATACGTTAAAAATGGTGTCTGTTATACATGCAAAGCCTATATGATATGAGCAGCAGTTGATCAGATAAAGGACATTTTTACAGATGTGATTGGTTGCTCAGTACTTCCCTTCCTCTTTTCCAACAGAGCCCTCCTTTGTGTTAGGTGACTATCTTTCCATCACAGCACTTCACTCATCAGAGGAAGCTGAGCCTCCACCAGCTCCACATGAGAGCCCAATATTTTTAAAGTAAGCTCATCCATCTTGTTAGTGTTTAGATGTAATCAAATCCTGGTCAGTAAAACATAAGGACAGTTCTACTTAGAGCAGCTGGGGATAGTTTTCTTGTCTCTAGAGAAAACCACAGGAAGCAATGTTTTTCTACCTTACCCAACCCTGGGTGTTGAAACATGGAAGAATTTTAACTATTTTGGAACAATCTTAAAGATTTAGTCAATATAGAGGATGGCAGATAGGATAAATGAAAAAGTCAATCAACAGTGAAGCCTACCATACTTTCTATTCTTCTTTTTCTTACTATAAGTGTCTACATAGGGATTAAAAAAAAAATAAAAGGGCAAACAATAGAATCAGAAAGTAGAGTGAAGAGTTGCCATGAGCTTAAATGTAAGAGAAATGAGATGTTTGTCAAAGGATATAATCTTAAAGTTATAAAACAAGCAAGTTTTGAGGATCTAATATACATCAAGGAGATTATAATTTATAATACTAGCCTACACACACACACACACACACACACATATATATATATATCCTCCCTTTGAAACCCCATCCCATCTCCCTCCCCATGACACCCCTCTAGATTGATACAGAGCAACTGTTTTGAATTTCCTTAGACATACAGCAAATTCCTGTTGGCTATCTAGTTTACATGTACTAATACAAGTTTCCATGTTACTCTTTCCATATATCTCATCCACTCCTTCCCTTTCCTCAGGTCCATAAGTCTATTTCTTTTGTTTGTTTCTCCATTCAGTTCAGTTCAGCTCATTTCAGTCACTCAGTTGTTTCCAACTCTTTGCGACCCCATGAACCACAGCATGCCAGACCTCCCTGTCCATCACCAACTCCCGGAGTTCACCCAAACCCATGCTCATTGAGTCGATGATGCGATCCAACCATCTCATCCTCTGTCGTCCCTTTCTCCTCCTGCCCTCAATCTTCCCCAGCATCAGAGTCTTTTCCAGTGAGTCAGCTCTTTGCATCAGGTGGCCAAAGTATTGGAGAATCACTTTCAACATCAGTCCTTCCAATGAACATCCAGGGCTGATCTCCTTTAGGATGGACTGGTTGGATCTCCTTGCAGTCCAAGGGACTCTCAAGAATCTTCTCCAACACCACAGATAAAGAGCATCAATTCTTTGTCACTTAGCTCTCTTTATAGCCCAACTCTAAAATCCATACTTCATCACTGGAAAAACCATTGCCTTAACTAGATGGAGCATTGTTGGCAAAGTAATGTCTCTGCTTTTTAATATGCTTTCTAAGTTGGTCATAACTTTCCTTCCAAGGAGTAAGTGTCTTTTAATTTCATGGCTGCAATTGCCATCTGCAGTGATTTGGAGCCCCCCAAAATAAAGTCTGCCACTGTTTCCACTGTTTCTCCATCTATTTGCCATGAAGTGATAGGATCAGATGCCATGATCTTAGTTTTCTGAATGTTGAGCTTTAAGACAACTTATTCACTCTCTTCTTTAACTTTTATCAAGATGCTTTTTAGTTCTTCTTCACTTTCTGTCATAAGGGTGGTATCATCTGCATATCTGAGGTTATAAATGCTTCTCCTGGTAATCTTGAGTCCAGCTGGTGCTTCCTCCAGCCCAGTGTTTCTCATGATGTACTCTGCATAGAAGTTAAATAAGTAGGGTGACAATATACAGCCTTGACATATTACTTTTCCTATTTGGAATCAGTCTGTTGTTCCATGTCCAGTTCTAACTGTTGCTTCCTGACCTGCATATAGGTTTCTAAAGAGGCAGGTCAGGTGGTCTGGTAGTCTCATCTTCAGAATTTTCCACAGTTTATTGTAATCCACACAGTCAAAGGCTTTGTTATAGTCAATAAAGCAGAAATAGATGTTCTTCTGGAACTCTCTTGCATTTTTGATGATCCAATCTCTGGTTCTTCTCTCTTTTCTAGAACTGGCTTGAACATCTGGAAGTGTATGGTTTGTGTATTGTTGAAGCCTGGCATAGAGAATTTTGAGCATTACTTGACTAGCATGTGAGATGAGTGCAATTATGGGGTAGTTTGAATATTCTTTGGCATTGCATTTCTTTGGGATTGTAATGAAAGCTGAACTTTTCCAGTCCTGTGGCCACTGCTGAGTTCTCCAAATTTGTTGGCTTAATGAGTGCAGCACTTTCACAGCATCATTTTTCAGGATTTGAAATAGCTCAACTGAAATTCCATCACCTCCCCTAGCTTTCCTCGTGGTGATGTTTCCTAAGGCCCACATGACTTCACATTCCAGGATGTGGAGGATATGCACACATGAGTGATGTGGTGAGTGATCACACCATCGTGAGTATCTGGGTCATGAAGATCTTTTTTGTACAGTTCTTCTGTGTATTCCTGCCACCTCTTCTTAATGTCTTCTGCTTCTGTTAGGTCTCTACCATTTCTGTCCTTTATCGAGCCACTGTTGCTCTGTAAATAAATTCTTCAGAACTATTTTTTGAGATTCTGTATATGTGCATTAAAATATGATATTTATCTATCTCTTCTAACTCACTTCACTGTGTATAATAGGTTCCAGGTTCATCCATCTCATCAGAACTGACTCACATGTGTACCTTTCTATGGCTGGGTAATATTCCATTATGTATATGTCTCACACTTCTTTATCCTATCATCTGTCGATGGGCATCTTAGTTGTTTCCATGTTCTGGATATTATAAATAGTGCTGCAATGAACAATGGGATTCATGTGCCCTCAGGGTATATTTCTAGGAGTGGGATTTCTGGGTCATATGGGCATTTTCTTCCTAGTTTTCTAAGGACTCTCCATACCGTCTTCCATAGTGGTTGCATCAATTTACATTCCCAATAACAGTGCAATAGCATTCCCTTTTCTCCATACCCTCTCCAGCATTTATTGCTTGTAGACTTTTTGATGATTGCTGTTCTGCCCTGTGTGAGGTGATATTTCATTTTGGTCTTGATTTACATTTCTCTACTAATGAGCGATGTTGAGCATCTTTTCATGTGGTTGTTAACCATCTGTATGTCTTTTTTGGAAAAATGTCTGTTTATGTATTTTTCCCACTTTTTGATTGGGTTGTTAGTTTTCCTGGTATTGAGTTGTATGAGCCACTTGTATATTTTGCCAATTAATCCTTTGTCAGTTGTTTCATTTGATATTATTTTCTCCCATTCTGAGGGTTGTTTTCTCACTTTGCTTATAGTATCCTTTTCTGTGCAAAACCTTTTAATAAGGTCCCACTTGTTTACTTTTGTTTTTATTTCCATTACTGTAGGAAGTGGGTCATAGAGGACCTTGCTTTGATTTATGTCATCAAGTGTTCTGTCTATGTTTTCCTCTGAGTTTTATAGTTTCTGGTCTTAAACTTAGGTCTTTAATCCATTTTGAGTTTTTCTTTATGTACGGCATTAAGAAGTGTTCTGATTTCATTCTTTTACATGTAGCTGTCCAATTTTCCTGCATCATTTATTGAAGAGGCTGTCTTTGCCCCCTTTCATATTCTTGCCTCCTTTGTCAAAAATAATGTACCCATAGGTGCATGGGTTTATTTCTGGGCTTTCTATCTTGTTCCATTGGTCTATATTTCTGTTTTTGTGCCAGTACCATAATGTCTTGATGATTGTAGTTTTGCAGTACAGTCTGAAATCAGGAAGTTTGATTCCTCCAGCTCCATTCTTCTTTCTCAAGACTGCTTTGGCTATTCAGAGTCCTTTGTTTTTCCATATAAATTGTGAAATTTTTCCTTCTAGGTCTGTGAAAAATGCCATTGGTAATTTGATAGGGATTGCATTGAATCTGTAGATTAGATTTGGTAGTATAATCATTTTCACAATATTGATTCTTCCTACCAAGGAACATGGAATATCTCTCCATCTATGTATATCATCTTTGATTTCTTTCATTAGTGTCTTATAATTTTCTGTGCACAGTTCTTTTGTCTCCAAATGTAAATTTATTCCTAGATGTTTAATTCTTTTTGTTGCAATGATGAATATGATTGATTCCTTAATTGCTCTTTCTGATTTTTCATTGTTAGTATATAGAAATGCAAGTGATTTCTGTGTATTATTTTGCATCCTGAAACTTTGCTAAATTCACAGGTTAACTCTAGTAATTCTCTGATACTATCTTCAGGGTTTTCTATGTACAGTATCATGTCATCTACAAACAGAGAGAGCTTTACTTCTTTTCTGATATTGATTCCTTTTATTTCTTTCTCTTCTCTGATTGCTGTAGTTAGGACTGCCAGAACTATGTTGAATAATAGTGATGAAAGTGGACACCCTTGTCTTGTTCCTGATCTTAGAGAGAATGATTTCAGTTTCTCACCATTGAGAATAATGTTTGCTGTTAAGATTATCATATATGGCCTTTAATGGCACCCCACTCCAGTACTCTTGCCTAGAAAGTCCCATGGATGGAGGAGCCTGGTGGGCTGTAGTCCATGGGGTCGCTAAGAGTTGGACACGACTGAGCAACTTCCTTTTCACTTTTCACTTTTATGCCTTGGAGAAGGAAATGGCAACCCACTCCAGTTTTTTTACCTGGAGAATCCCAGGGATGGGGGAGCCTGATGGGCTTCCATTTATGGAGTCGCACGGAGTCGGACATGACTGAAGCAACTTTGCAGCAATAGCAGCATGTTGAGATAGGTTCCTTCTATGCCCATTTTTTGAAGAGTTTTAAATCATAAATTGGTGCTGAATTTTGTCAAAGATTTTTTCTGCATCTATTGAGATGATCATATGGTTTTTATCTTTCAATTTGTTAATATGGTGTATCACACTGATTGATTTACATATATTGAAGAATCCTTGAATCCCTAGAATAAACCTAACTTGATCATGGTGTATGAGCTTTTTGATGTGTTGCTGATTTCTGTTTTCTAAAGTTTTGTTGAGGATTTTTTGCATTTATGTTCATCAGTGATATTGACCTTTAGTTTTCTTTTATTGTGTTGTCTTTGACTGGTTTTGGTATCAAGGTGATGGTGGCTTCGTAGGGTGAGTTTGGAAGTGTTCCCTCCTCTGAAATTTTTTGAAAGAGTTTTAGAAGGATAGCCATTAATTCTTCTCTAAATGTTTGATGGAATTCTCTTGTGAAAAGATCTGGTTCTGTGCGTCTGTTATTTTGGGAGATTTTTGATCACAGCTTCAAATTCAGTGCTTGTAATTGGGTTCTTCTCAATTTCTATCTCCCTGGTTCAGTCTTGGAAGATCGAGCTTTTCTAATAATCTGTCCATTGATTGAACTTTTCTAAGAATGTAGTATTTATTAATTGATTAATTGAATTGGAGTATAATTGCTTTTTGATATTGTGTTAGTTTCTGCTGTACAACAACATAAATCAACTATATGTATACATATATCTGGAGAATAAAATGGCAACCCATTCCATTATTCTTTCCTGGAGAACCCCATAGATAGAGAAGCCAGGCAAGCTAGAGTCTATGGAGTCACAACAGAGTTGAACACAACTGAGTGGCTAAACAACAACAATACATCAATATATATATATCACCTCATTCTTGATCCTCCTTAACCCTCTATACCATCTTTCCAGGTCATCATAGAGCACTGAACTGAGCTCCCTGTGCTAAAGAGCAGTTTCCCACCAGCTATATATTTTACACATGATAGTGTATATATGTTAATGCTACTCTCTCAATTTGTTCCACCCCCTCCTTACCCCACTGTATCCACAAGTCCATTCTCTGCATCTGCATCTCTATTCCTGCCCTGTAAATGAGCTCATCAGTACCATTTTTCTAGATTCCATATATATATATGTTAACATGATATTTGTTTTTCTCTTTTTGACTTACTTCACTGTGTATAACAGACTTTAGGTTCATCCACATCATTACAAATCACCCGTTTTTGTTCCTTTTGTTGGCTGGGTAATAGTTCATTGTGTATACATACCACTTCCTCTTTATCTATTCATTTTGTTCATGGACATACAGATTGTGAAGCTTACCATATTTTCAATGTTTGCAAAGTAATATATTTCCTTATAATAAAGTTAGTTTGATTTTAGTTGTTTGCTTCTACTTGTAGCTTAAAAAGTCTTGCATTGTAACTTACAATATTCCTTTTTGGCCCTTTCTTACTTTCTTGTTTCATGTCTTCCATGTGCTTATGCTTCACTTCCAAAATCAACATTCTCTTAATGGTATTACATATAGATTAAGGAATTAAAATTCATATCAGGAATCTTAGAGCCTGATATTATTCAGAACTTTTCTTCCTCTTTGGAAAACAATGAGCTACAGCTCATTAGTAACTATAACTACTAATTATTGACCTTGTGCTAAGTTATTTCAGTTGTTTCTGACTCTTTGTGACCCTATGGACTGTAGCCCTCCAGGCTCCCCTGTCCATGGGATTCTCCAGGCAAGAATACTGGACTGGGTTGCCATGCCCTTCTTGAGGGAATACTTATGGTACATGGATCTCTTTTACCATAAAATGTGCTAGATTTTTTTCACATGTTACTTTTATTTGAAGCTTGAAAAATTATGATTTGTGTTATTTACTTTATGCAAATTAAGAAACCAAATTTCATAGAGGAAGCAACTTGTTCAAAGTTAACCAGAGTATTGAGTGAAAGAGCCAGGGTTTAAAAACTGTCTCTCTCACTCTGAAGCCCTTATCATGTCCTCAAAGTGATCAGTTGAGCCAAAGAGAATCCAGCACAAATTATTTGTCATCTGGAATTCTCATTATTTATTTTGGTAGTTATAAAAATATTTTATTACCCATTTTAGGGGAAATTAAAGCATACTCCTCTTCTATGGCAAACATGATAGTGTGAT
Organism: Neotragus moschatus; assembly: GCA_006410615.1. Lineage (NCBI taxonomy): Eukaryota > Metazoa > Chordata > Mammalia > Artiodactyla > Bovidae > Neotragus > Neotragus moschatus. The sequence goes on along the minus strand of SJYA01000987.1, from coordinate 7,501 downwards.
TCTATTATTCATGTTTTACTGCAATAATGTTGTAAAACAAATCTTAATATTTTAACAACTTATATCAACAATTACTTCTTGCTCACACTAGCTTTTTATAAATTTCAAAGAAGGGTGTGATTTGGCTGAGGCAATTCTGTTTTCAGCTGTTAGTGAGATATAGACATAATTTCTTCTATCACTCTCTGGGACTAGCAAACACATGGGGCATGCACACTCTTCTTCAGACAGGTGGAAGAAGCATAAAGCTTTCAAGGAATCCATCTTGTCTTTCTATGCCTCCAGTGAGAAAAGCCACACTGATGTATTCATTTGCCCAAAACCAATCACATGGAAGCTACCATCAGTGGACTGGTTCCTGTACTACTTTTGTGGTGGTAGTGGAAGAGAAGGCAAGAGTATTGGCAGAACAACAATATAATCTACCCTAAATACAAGCATATTTTATATATTAGCTACTATGGCTGAAAACTGATGTCTCTTCTGAATATAAGTGCAATGGTTTCTTACATTATTATTACTGCTGAAATAAATATGCTTGGATTTTTTTAACAATACATGAAAAAATCCTCAAAGGGTATAAAATGATACCCACAGCCCCATTTTGCTAAAGAAAGCACTCTATTTTGTTCTTATTTATTTATTCCTTTGAATTTAACTTATTCATTTATATAACTATCTAGTCTATTAAAAATTTGATGTAGTATAACATTAATTCCCAGTTATGAAAAGCAAGACATGTGGACGCTTATACAACTTCATTTCTCTTTTTCTTTGTCTTTTAATTTGAATAATAACAGCCACAGAAAACCAATTACATACTTTACACACATAATTATCTGAGCTCAGAAACTTGCAGTTGTTCAATTTAAGTATAAGTTTTGGTCTGAGCTTACCAGGTGGTGTTAGTAAAGAACCGGCTTGCCAGTGCAGGAAATGGAGGAGGTGCAAGTTTGATCCCTGAATTGGGAAGATCCCCTGGAGGAGAGCATGGCAACCCACTCCAGTATTCTTGCCTAAAGAATCCCATGGACAAAGGAGCTCTCTATAGGTTTACAAAGAGTCAGACATGACTGAAGTGACTTAGCTTGCAGGCACAAGTATAGGATTAACTCATAGTCAGCTCTTCTTAAGTAATAGTCCTCTGTTCAAAAAAGCCAGTTCCAATGTCTGGGTACCTTATTCTCCTCTTTTATTATTCCATATTCAGGATTCTCTCTTGTTANAAAGGAGCTCTCTATAGGTTTACAAAGAGTCAGACATGACTGAAGTGACTTAGCTTGCAGGCACAAGTATAGGATTAACTCATAGTCAGCTCTTCTTAAGTAATAGTCCTCTGTTCAAAAAAGCCAGTTCCAATGTCTGGGTACCTTATTCTCCTCTTTTATTATTCCATATTCAGGATTCTCTCTTGTTATTTCCTGTCATAGAGCAAAGTCTGAGGGTTTGATCTTTCTGAAGACTCTTCCACTTGTCCTGGAATTCTTAGAAGGTTGGCAATCTGGTGACAGAGGAGGACCAAGGGTCCCCTTCTAAAACAAACATAAGCATGATAGTGATTGTCCCTTAGAAAAACCTCCCAGTGAACAATAATAAAATAATTCAGAAACATAGTAGAAAAATAATCATTTTTAGGAAACATTCTGTTCATATTAGCTACCATGATCAAAAAGGAATCTGTATACACAGAAGCGGAAGAAATCAACAGAATTTGTATTAACGTTTTCATGTTACCTGTTCAGTTCAGTTCAGTTACTCAGCTGTGTCCGACACTTTGCGTCCCCATGAATCGCAGCACACCAGGCCTCCCTGTCCATCACCAACTCCCGAAGTTCACTCAGACTCACGCNGCCATCTCCTGTTTGACCACTTCCAATTTGCCTTGATTCATGGACCTGACATTCCAGGTTCCTATGCAATATTGCTCTTTACAGCATCAGACCTTGCTTCTATCACCAGTCACATCCACAGCTGGGTATTGTTTTTGCTTTGGCTCCATCCTTTCATTCTTTCTGAAGTGATTTTTCCACTGATCTCCAGTAGCGTGTTGGGCACATACTGACCTGGAGAGTTCCTCTTTCAGTATCCTATTATTTTCCTTTTCATACTATTCATGGAGTTCTCAAGGCAAGAATACTGAAGTGGTTTGTCATTCCCTTCTCCAGTGGACCACCTTTTGTCTGACATCTCCACCATGACCTGCTCATCTTGGGTTGCTCCACAGACATGGCTTAGTTTCATTGAGTTAGACAAGGCTGTGGTCCTAGTGTGATTAGATTGACTAGTTTTCTGTGAGTATGGATTCAATTTGTCTGCTGTCTGATGCCCTCTTTTAACAGCCACCATCTTACTTGGGTTTCTCTTACCTCAGGTGTTGGGTATCTCTTTACGGCTGCTCCAGCAAAGCGCGGCCACTGCTCCTTGCCTTGGATGAAGAGTATCTCCTCACTGCTGCCCTTCCTGCCTGTCAACATCGGATCCTCTAGGCCCTCCTGCTCCTGTGCAGCCACCGTTCCTGTAATTCCTGCTAATGATTTTTTGTTGTTATTGTATGGACAAAGATGCTTTTTGCCACTGTCCCAGACCAAATCAGCTAAATAACAATTGACTGGAGGATATTTAATATAAAGGAAATGCTTTTAGCTTACTAACTTGCATGTGATTCCCACTGAAATTCTAAAGAAATGATTCCAAAGTAACACGGCCTATCTATACCTCTATATTTTCTTTCCAAGTTTTATTGAAAAACAATAGAAAAAGATAACTGTGTAGTCTTGTTTTGCAAGTAGGTATAATGTTAGTGAATTTTGTGATAAATTTCTCAGTAGTTTGCTAAATAGCTCATATTCAACGTCTGACTCATTAAATATAATATGCTATATGATAGACTGTAATGAGCCAATTAGATTCCATGTCTAGTATATATCTAAATAATTGTAATTTATTTTCAAATTTTACCTTTAAGTTTGTTGTGCTATAGAAAGATTTTTTAAAACAAAACATGCCAAAATCCTGGTTTTCTAGATGAGTAAATATAAAACAATCTTTGTCAATATTCTTTGTTAGAATTTTCATGGTAAACAGTAGAGATTTGTTTATGCATTCACATCCATGCTTCTACTAAATTCATTAAGCAACTTTTCTTAATCCTTTGTAGATATGAGAATCCCCTTAATAAAAAAAAAGTTAGACATTGTAATTAAATCACCTTATATTTTTGTTTTCACAAAGTTAAACAACATAAATATTTATTTTTTCATCTTTTCACAATTTTTTAATATTCAGTTTATGATGTGTAAGTTAAAACCACAGCTATGGAGAGAATCACTAGGGGAAGACTATGACATAAAAACAGGTTTCAAAGGAATAATCATTTTTATGTAAGTAGTTTTTGATAGATAAAATATTTTCCACAGAAAATAATTTAATAAAGATACATTCATTTTTTCTTATAGTAAAGGATTATTCCTATTAGAGTCAGATATAAACCAGTATTTCCACAGTAGCAGTGTTAGAGCTTCCCATTCAAGATTACAGGATTCAAACTCTTACTTTAGGATTTTCTTATGAAACCAAAGGTCATAGCCAGTAGAACAAAACTTCATTAATTGATGAATTAATGATCTGACTTCTCAGTGGTCTGTTCAAGTTCATAAATTTGTCTCTGCATTACTTCCAAGATTTTTGACAGAAACTACTAATTGCTGTAAGCTTCCTTTATTAGGAATACATAAATTATAGATAAAGAGAAGAAATTTTAGAAATAATTTAATTGGAATTCTAGCAAATATACTTTAAAAAAATGTAGAAAAAATGTACTCATCCTACATAGTACTCCAAGCATGTATCTAATTATCTCTAAAATCATTATTCCTGGTTTCTACTCACAATATGGATTTTAATGTATTTCATATATATTAATATTTTTATGTCAGCACTATATATCCAATGGGCTCCCCTGGTGGCTGAGATAGTAAAGAATCTACCTGCAATGTAGGAGACCTGGGCTCCAACCCTGGGTTGGGAAGATCCCCTGGAGAAGGGAATGGCTACCTACTCCAGTATCCTGGTCTGGAGAATTCCATGGACAGGGAGCCAAACAGGTTACAGTCCTACAGCCCATGGGATTGCAGAGAGTCAGACACAACTGAGTGACTCTCACTTCACTTCACATATAACCAAAACATATTCAGGCATGGTTCACCATATATTTGTCTCTTTTTTCTGTGATGGTGCTTGCTTGACTTTGATTATTTTTTTGTTCTATGTGTCAAAATGATGGTACAATTAACATCACAGGAAGATTATTGTTGTAGGGGGCTTTCTCACTGTAGAATGTTTAGCAGTATCTCTGCTTTCTACCCATTAGATATGAGTAACAAGAGCCACTCTGCCACACCCCTAACTGTGACAAAACAAGTGTTTCTCCAGACATTGTCAAATATTCTCATGGGAGGGGCGAAATTGCCCTTTTGAGAATCACTGCTAACACACAGATTTTCAGATTTGCCCTAGTGCATGTCATTTCCTTCCTTTCTCTACATTCATAGAACCAATAACTCATTGGTCACACACTTTATATATATAAAATGTTTGGCTGAAATACTCGGCTCTGATATGACAGAACTAAGTGAAAGAGAGATTGACAATTTTTTCATTTACATGCCATTTATCTTACCATCAAATTAATTTTCTGCCTATTTAGAATAAAGATATTAAATATTACAAAGCCTAATCATGTAAACTTTCACTGGGATAAAAGTCAAATCATTAATTAGTCGCATCTTTCACCGTTACATCTAAGAAATGCAAGTGAAGTAGAGAAAATTATTCTACCATATTTGGAAAGTTTATAACCTTAGGCCTCAGTGCATAGCTAGTTTTAAGTATGCCTACCATTGATTTCAGTGTATTTAATCCCTATCAGGGCTTCCCTGGTAGCTCAGCTGGTAAAGAATTTACCTGTAGTGCAGTAGACCCTGTTTTAATTCCTGGGTCTGGAAGATCCCTTGGAGAAGGCATTGACTACCCACTCCAGTACTCTCAGGGTTCCCTGATAGCTCAGATGGTAAAGAATCCACCAGCAATGCAAATGACCTGGGTTCAATCCCTGGGTTGGGAAGATTCCCTGGAGGAGGGCATGGCAATCCACTCCAGTATTCTTGCTGGAGAAACCCATGGACAGAGAAGCCAGGCAGACTACAGTCCATGGGGTCACAAACAATTGGACAGTAATGAATGACTAAGCACAGCACAACAGTCCCTACAAGTTTCATGAGTACATTTCCATCTTTACATGTGCTTCTCAGAGTAATTTCTATTTTGTAGGAAATTGCCATTTCAGTTCAGTTCAGTTGATCAGTCTTGTCTGACTCTTTGCAACCCCATGAATCACAGCACACCAGGCCTCCCTGTCCATCTCCAACTCCCGGAGTTCACTCAGACTCACCTCCATCAAGTCAGTGATGCCATCCAGCCATTACATCCTCTGTCGTCCCCTTCTCCTCCTGCCCTCAATCCCTCCCAGCATCAGAGTCTTTTCCAATGAGTCAACTCTTCGCATNGGAGTTCACTCAGACTCACGCCCATCGAGTCAGTGATGCCATCCAGCCATCTCATCCTCGGTCATCCCCTTCTCCTCCGGCCCCCAGTCCCTCCCAGCATCAGAGTCTTTTCCAGTGAGTCATTTATACAATTAAATTAGGAAAGTTAGTAATTTAAAACATGGCTAGAATTGAGAATTGACATTATGAAAACTGATGCTACCATCATATATCTTGCAGCTTCTTAAATGTCTTTCAGGAATAGGGGAAAATGATGAGAAATCTGGTTTCAAAGAGTCTCAACTTTTAAAGTCTAGTAGAATATTAATTGGTAATCTGGTAATCAAGCACTTCATCTCATATGCTGGGACTGCTTTTCAAAGAAATCTGTGGTGTATATTAGTACTGTGATTTTATATCTTCGAAGGGTTTAATTGACAGGCACTGTGTACAATAATAGCAGCCCTGTCCATGACTGCCTCTGCATTGGCTTCTGTCTGATAAAGCTCCCCTGTAGTCTTGTGCACCTGTTCTAAACTGACATCCAAATGCTTTTTTCCCTAAGGCTTCTTTTCAAAATATTTGCTTAGAAAGAAAGTGATGCTTACTTCCAGTTTTGACATTTTGTAATATTCTTACTGAGATGTGGGGGCATTAAAATGTCCTTTCAGAAGTGATTGAACTGGCCATACTCTGGCTTCTAGGAGTTTACTGTTAATATACCCACCTGGAATATATAATATGGCAAGATATTAGTTGACCTGAGGATGAATTAAAAGTATTCACACACACACACACACACACACACACACACACACACACACACACACATATATATACATGTATAAGCAGAAAGTATATGAAATTATACCAATTAAATTTTCAGAGTCCCGGTGCTTTTTCAAAGAGTAGGATATCTCTATAAATCTAAGAATATACAATTGCAAATAGTGCATAAATAAATGAAGAGGGACCTGTAACATTTAGATCTCAGTAAATGAGACACTTGCCAGTCTAATTAAACTGCTTAAATTGCTTTTGTGTCTAATTTGTACTGAATTTTGCATCTATTCTTTATCAGCTTAACATATTTTCTTTTTTAAAAAATTTGAGAGAGAAATAACACTAAGATAAATAGGCTTTGTGGACTTAATAATATCTTTATAATATATATTTAAGAGATTTTATATATATATATATATATAATTATATATTTGTTGTTTTAGCCAATCATTTAAAATATTGTTTAAGCAATTCAATTAATCCTTTCCTTTAGTCAGTCATCTTTAAAGATATCAAGCTTGCCTTGTATTTTGTAGTCTATTGATTTTATTTGCAAATAAGACCAGTTCCACATAGAATGCAAATGTACACCCAAATATGGGGTACGATTAAGGAAATGCAATTTTAAATATGTTAAAGTATCACCCTTATTGTTAACAAAGATGTAAAAAAATCACAACCCAGAGTTATATATCTGATTTAAAGTTCAATTTAGTGAACATGACTTTGAAAGACAAAGATATAATAAAATAGAGCTTAGGGCTATGTATTAACTTACTAGTGTTTATTCTTGAATAAGCAGGTATAAGTGGTCAAACTATCAAAATAATAGTCCTCCTAATGTAGGAGAAGACCAGTTTGATGGCATCTTAAAATTGCTTGAAAAGACCAAAGGACAGATGTTGCAGTGGAATAGCGAAGATAAATAGAAAGCAGAATGAAGATTTTGTTCATGGTTTTAATGAAAGAAAAAGTCAGTGTTGACTAAGAAAGATGACTTTTTATTTACTATCTGATGTAGGACATAGTTCAAAGTCCATAGCTCTCTATAAAAAACATTCCTTTTGGCTTCCCCTTGCTAGAAGATACTAGGGAATCTACATCCTATGATGCTATAAAAGTGCTGCACTCAATATGCCAGCAAATTTGGAAAACTCAGCAGTGGCCACAGGACT
>SJYA01000986.1:45104-64269 GCA_006410615.1 Neotragus moschatus | reverse complement strand
AGTGATTTGAACAGAATAGATGATCAGTTACTACACTTTGGAAGAAGGGATGTCACTATTTTATAAGTCAATAGCTCTTTTGGTATTGTCAGTGTAAATCAACACATGCCTGCAATTTGAAGACAAAATTTCATTTTGTCCTGTCTGGGTCGGACTTTAAGCCATAAAATGTAGAGGATTTCAGGTCTCTTAGGGGATGAGAGGGCGTCGGATTGACTTATCTTCTGATTAATCTCAAAGTGCTGAAATAAGTAACAATATAATTTGATTCAAAACAAGATCTCCTGATTTAAATGTATGTTTCTCCTACTCTGCCCAACCAATTCAATCAGTAACAGTATATTACAAATAAATAAATAAAATGTGCATCAACCATTAGGTTTTCATTGTATTCTGGGGATCTGCGTGAATACAACTTGCAGGGTAACTTTCTCTTTCTCACTTTGTTTTCTCCCTTTCTTTTGATCAGTATTTGGTTTGTTTACTTTTATCCTTTGGCATATCCCCTAGCTTTTTCAATGTTATTTTAAATGATAAGTTTTCATCTTCATGGAAAATCTCTCCAGTTGAACAGAATTATCTTGATAAACACTCACTCAGCAAAAATAAGTTTAATATTATGCCAGACATAAGGGCTTCCCACGTGATATTAGAGGGAAGGGGGCCTGTCTGCCAGTGCAGGAGACATAGAGACATGGGTTCAATCCCTGAGTGGGGAAGATCCCCTGGAGTAGGAAATGGCAACCCACTCCAGGATTCTTGCCTGAAGATTCCTATAGACAGAGGAGCCTGGTGGGCTACAGTCCATAGAGTCACAAAGAGTTGTACAGGACTGAAGCAACTTAGAATGAATGCATACATGCATAAAATGAATATTCAAAATTATGCAAAACCCATGTGAGAAAACAAAGTAAGTGATTTATGATCATGTTTAAATGGTTCAAACATACAGAGTAGATAGAAGGAAACTGTTATTTCTCACTATGACTGTGGTAACCACGTTAAGATGCATCTTTGTGATTTGAAAATCAGAATGTTTATTTTTAGAACAGATACTGAAAAGTTTGTTTTCCTTTAATAAAAGTATTTCTATTCAAAAATCCCCATTTACTTAAAATCGTTCTATATTTTCTCCTTTAACGTTGCCAGAATTTTTTTACAACATGAAAAAATCTCATTTCCATGAGAAAAAAGGCAGCTGTGTGCCTAATATAGAACTGAAGCATAACTGCTTTAAAAGTGGGCCTTGACAAATCCATTCAAACTTTTCCCGTCTTCAGTTGTTAGACAGTCAGTGGAAAGGCAGTGAAGGGTTATGGAAAATGTAAGGAATTTAAAAATAAAATTTTCTCTTAAGCTCACTATTTTAAAAAATATCAAAACAGTGAGAAGTTATTTTCACTTGATCATTTTTATTTTTCCTATCTTTTTTTATGATTTATATTCCTACCAAAGAATCTTAAACCATCTGAGATTTTCATCTTGATTCAGTCTTGAATAGGACCATCTTAAGTGAGAACGCTTGGAACACTGAATTTTAGAGGTTTTAAAATTTATTATAGATGGAAACAGGACATTCCAACTAAAATTAAGACTTTTCAAAAGAATCATCAATATTTCCCAGATGATCCATTTCTTGCTGCCCTTCTTTCTCTTCCATCTGACATGTTTTATGGATACTTTAAAGCAGTAGCTCAAATTAACACACCTCTGTGCCCATACGTGGCAGTCCTAATCATTCTTTAGCACTAAGTAATTTTATAATGTTAGAAACGACACTCAGACAACTTGAATGAAACTCATTAATTTTGCAAATGCAGAAACTGGGGACCATAGTTGGAAAATGGATTTTCATATGACACCTTCAATTTTTGTAACTTTAGAGTTTTCATGATGTTCAGGGTGAGGAATGATGCTAATAGGATGGCCACATGAATTCGATCTAGGATAACCAATGAAGAATACCCAAGTGGATTATTCTGTTTGGTGTACTTATTCATCTAGCACCTGCTTAATGGATGATGCATATTAAGACAGTTATGTAGAGCACCAATTATTTTCTTATTCCTATATTGTAAGAACAACAAGTTTCTTGCTCCTATTTGATCTCTTTTGATGGTCAAAGCTGTTAGTTTACTGTTGTGCAGGTATTGATTTAAAAAAATAAATAAAACCAAGCTGCAGACTTCATTATTTTAAATTTTTTAAAATATAAATTTATTTATTTTAATTGGAAGCTAATTACTTTACAATTGTATTGGTTTTGCCATACATCAACTTTATTTTGATTTCACCAGTTTTTTCTTTAGCATTAGCTTTTTGATTCCATCATCTAGTCTAGAACCCTAATTGCATTTACTTGTTATCTCTCCCCAGCACCCCCTATCAAGGACAGTTTCTCAGTCTTTCCTTATCTTTTTTGACCTTGAGATGCTTTGAAAACTACTGGTCAGTTATTTTAGAGCATACCCCTCAATATGGATTAACCCAAACTTTTCTCATGGGTAAATTGAGATTATATATTATTGGGTATGATACTACTGTTATGATGTGCCTTTTCACAAAAGAGTAGTTTTCCAAACCACTGACTCACAATAAATACAGGCACCATCATTAGCCATGTTAACATCATGATTTCTTGCAGTGTCCATTTGAAGAGTTCAGGTTCATCACACTTTATAGTTTTCTTAGTAACCTGGTATGCTATCTCTTTCAGTTGCTTGAAGAGGTTATTTGCAATTGTGCTGTGCTTAGCAGCTCACTCGTGTCTGATTCTTTGTGAGCCCTCGGACTGTAGCCCCTCAGGCTCCTCTGTCTATGGATTCTCCAGGCAAGAATACTGGAGTGGGTTGTCACACACTAGGAAATATGGCTTCCCAGGTGACGCTAGTGGTTAAGAATCCACCTGCCAATCCCGGAGACTCACGTTTAATCTCCGAGTCAGGAAGATCCTCTGTTGTAGGAAAAGAAAACCCACTCCAGTAGTCTTGCTTGGAAAATCCCAGGACAGAGGAGTCTGGTGGACTACAGTCCATGGAGCTGCAAAGAATCAGACAGGATTGAGTGACCAAACACACACACATTAGGAAATTAAAGCCCAAGAAGAAGGTATAATTTAATAGTCCTGCAACTACTTGTTAGATGATGTATGCCTTAAAGTTTTGTCTTCAGAGCCTCAGCACACAGATTTCCCAACCAAGTTCACTGTGAACACTTAGAAGCCTCATGACCTTAGGGTGTCTTAAAAAAATTCATGTGAACTCCACGTTACCTTTCATTTCTAGTCATAGGGTCCTAATTAGACATGTCACTTTTCAGTTTCCTATGTAAGATTCATGAGAACCTTCCTTCCGATATTCATCTGGAAGGGTACACTGGCCTTCCATTCCTTTCTTCCTCCACTCCTGGAGGAATCTCATCTCTGCGTAGCCGTGAGGGAAATGACTACTTCTGACTTCCCCTAATTGGAGTGAGGTATGCCACTGTTCAAAGCTGAGAATTCTTGGTGAGCCGTTGAAATAAATCTGACTCCTGAATAATGATTGGGCTCTGCAAAAACCAGTGCCTCAGAACCCTGCTGAGGTGCTGCCATCAAAACAGAAAAAAAAAAAAAAAAAAAAAGCAAAATTTAATTATGCCTCCTGATTTTTTACTTTTTGAATTTTATTTTCTCCCCTTGTCTATTTTTTTAAATGCTAGAAATTTACCTTAAAAACATTAACAGTGTTGCTATTTCAATTATTTGCCAGTGATAGGGGTGGGGTAGTTAATTTTATATTATCCCCACCCCAAAAAAATCATGCTTTCAANAAACTTCAACCTCCTACCTATAATTTATTTACAAAGAATCTTTTTGAAGGGAACTATCTTGGAGAATTCTGTGCCACTTTGATGTTTGCAAAAGCAACCCTGTAAAGATAGAAAGAAGATAGATAGAAAAATAGATGCATATATCTTCAGATAAAAAAATAAGACAAATTAAAGTAAGAAATCCTGTGTCCAGTAAGTCATACTTAAGCTTTCAATATTTATATTTTTCCTATGATGAGACTCTTACCCTAGTAATTGTTTTAATCATTTATGGCCAAAAGCTTAGTTTTTCCATAAACATCTTTATACAGTGTTTTTACTGAAAGTAGTTTTCCATTTGTTTTGTTTGTGGTAAGAGCTTGAGGCTCAAAGGGTAAGGAAGACACCTATTACACTTTGAGTTTCTTCCCTTGTAGGTCAGCTGGTAAAGAATCCACCTGCAGTGTAGGAGACCTGGGTTTGATCCCTGCATTGGGAAGATCCCCAGGAGAAGGGAAAGGCTACTCACTCCAGTATTCTGGCCTGGAGAAGTCCATGGACTCTATAATCCATGGGGTTGCAAAGTGTCAGACACAACTGAGCGACTTTCACTTTCCTTTCCTTTCAGCCTGAATTAAGTAGCCCCAAATTCACAGGTCAAGCCTCTAACACCAATGTATCCATATGTAAAGATAGAGCCTTAAGAATATAATTAAGGTGAAACAAAGTCATAAAAGTGAAGCCCTAATCTGATAAGAAGAGGAAGAAGCAGTAGACCTTTCTTTCCCTTCCGCTCTCTCTTTCTCTGTGAAAGCACAGAGGAAAAGTCATTTAAGGACATAGAAAGAATGAAACTCTCTGTAAGACAAGGAATGAGCTCTCACCAGAAATCAAATCGCCTGGCACCTAGATCTTGAACTTCTTGCCTCCAGAACAGTAAGAAAATAGATGTCAGTTGTTTAAGTCACCCTACGTGTGCTACTTTGTGATGGCAACCTGAGCTGACCAATAAAGGTTTCATCATTCATTCAATTATCACAGTGGGCAACTGAAGCATGATATTGCTGGGAAACTTTGAGAATAAGTGTACCTAAGATTTATTTCCTTCTAGTGGAGTAAGAAGCTGGGATACCTAAATATCAACACACAAAGGGAATTGGCTGATGACTATTCTTTGCTATTGTACAGTTCCTAAGTCATGTCTGATCCTTTGAGACCCAAAGGACTACAGCACGCCAGGCTTCCCTGTCCTTCACTATCTCCCTGAATTTGCTCAAACCCATGTCCATTGAGTCAGTGATGCTATCCAATAATCTCATTCTCTGTCGTCCCCTTCTCCTCCAACCTTCAATCTTTCCCAGCATCAGGGTCTTTACCAGTGAGTTAGCTCTTCATATCATCTTTATATCAGGTGGCCAAATATTGGAACTTCAGCTTCAGCATGAGTCCTTCCAATGAATATTCAGGATTTCCTTTAGGATTGACTGGTTTGATCTCCTTGATGTCCAAGAGACTCTCAAGAGTCTCCAAGACCACAATTAGAAAGCATCTCTTCAGTGCTCAGCCTTCAATGAAGACTCACAAGGAAATAAGACCAACTTCAACAATCAGTAGGAAAAAAAAAAGGGTAACAAACATAAACAGTGAATAGAAAACAAATGATTTTTTTAACATATAAAAACATTTTCATTTTCATCATCGATAAGGAAAAACGATGAGATGTAAAGTTTATGATCAGGTTAGCAGTCTCAAAATATTTGAAATGAATGTGCCAGGGCAGAGGAGTGCAGAAACACATTGATGGCATCATAAATTGTGAAGAAAATCACTCTAGAAATCAAAGATCCTGAGTGTCAATGTCTTTAGCCTGAATTGTACTCCAGGAATGCATCCTATAGATATCTACCTGTATGTAAGAGCAACCAGTTAGAAGGAGGAACAACATCAGATAAGTCATTCAGTCATTGTCACTCAATCATGTCCAACACTTTGTAACCCCATGGACTGCAGCATGCCAGGCTCCCCTGACCATCATCAACTCCCAGATCTTGCTCAAATTCATGTCCATTGAGTTGGTGATGCTGTTCAACTATCTCATTCTCTGTCATCTCCTTCTCCTCCTGCCTTCAATCTTTCCCAGCATCAGGGTCTTTTCCAGTGTGTCAGTTCTTCACATCAGGTGGCCAAAGTATTGTAACTTCAGCTTCAGTTAAATAAAATAAAGCACAAGCCTGAAATGCAGTAAAAGACAACTTAAAGTTGGTACTTTCTTTTAAGTTTAGGTAAGGAAAATCTTTCAAGGTCCTGTCTCACACAAGAAAAACACAGAACGAACAATGAAAAAAAAAAAAACAACTCTAATCTTTGTATAAAAAATACACACACGTGTATATGCTTGTATGTTCCTGGAATAGAGGAATAGGAAGGAGAAATAATTTTTCACATATAAATTTATATATAAATTATGCCCAAGTTATCAGTTAAAATATTTATTAAAAGAAATAGCTTTGACCTTATTGATCTATATTATATTTTTTCCATCTAATTGATATCTGTTTTATTTTACTGTGTACTTTCTTATACTTTTATTATTTTTTTACATTTTTAATACTTTTATGTCTTTAGCTTTTTGAATTTACTACCATATGAGACTATCCTTCCTTTTTGAATTTTGTTTTTCTTTTTGGATTCAGTTGCCCTTTTCTTTAGGCATTTCCTTTAAATGCTACCTCCATGAGAATGTGAGAGGAACTACAAAGTTCTAGAATTTCCCAGATTTATTAAATTCATAGATTCTATTTAGAACTCCTATTTAATATATATTTTTTTAATTGGAAGTTGATTAGGTACATGTTCTAAGATCATCTTTTTCTTTTGTGGTTTGATTATGGCTTACCTTTTAAAAATTAATATGAAAAGTTAACATATATAATAGTAAAATAAAAGTACAGTAAATTCCAACACTTTCATTACCCAGATTCAATTATTATCAAGATTTTTTATTATTTTGCTGACTTACTCTTTTTATCTCTTGTTTCGTTTTAAAAACAGTAAATTCTAAAACCCATATCTTTTACCCAATGTAGTCAGGATGTATTTTTAGATAGCATAAATCTTTTCTCACCTAACCATGGTGACATGAGCCACAAGTAACAAAGCTACTAGTGTTTTCTTAAAATTCTCTGATATCTATAATCATTAAATGTTTCTGAAAAAATATTAATTAGGTAATTTTAGACATTAATTGTCTGAAAAAAAAAAACATCATAAGGTCATTTTGTGATATAACAAATATGTGCACTGCATTTGTTTCAAGCTTTCTATATTCTTATATTGAGTGTCTTTTACTCCTCTGGGTGGGGAAGGGTGACCTGAATTAAACTATTTTTATTTAATGAGAGTCTTCAATTTTTTTTTTATTTTAATGTAAGCAAGAGACTGCTGTTCAGTCGCTGACTTTTTGCTACCACATTGACTGCAGCACGCCAGGCTTCCCTGTCCTCCACCATCTCCCAGAGCATGCTCAAACTCATGTCCATTGAGTCGGTGATGTCATTCAACCATCTCATCCTCTGTCATCCCCTTCTCCTCCTGCCTTCAACCTTTCCCAGCATCAGGGTCTTTTTTAATGAGTCAGCTCTTCACTTCAGGTGGTCAAAGTATTGGAGTTTCAGCTTCAGCATGAGTTTCCAATGAATATTCAGGGTTGATTTTCTTTAGGATTGACTGGTTTGATTTCTTTGAAGTCTGAGGGACTCTCAAGAGTCTTCTCCAACACCACAGTTCAAAAGCATAAACTCTTCAGCTCTCAGCTTTCTTTATAATTCAGCTCTCACATCCATACATGACCCCTGGAAAAACCATAGCTTTGACTATGTGGACCTTTATTGACAAAGTAATGTCTCTGTTTTTTAATATGCTGTATAGGTTGGTCATAGTTTTTCTTCTAAGGAGCTAGTGTCTTTTAATTTCGTGGCTACAGTTACCATCTGCAGTGATTTTGGAGCCCAAGAAAACAAAGTCTTTCACAGTTTCCATTGCTTCCCCATCTATTTGCCATGAGGAGATGAGGCTGGATGCCACGATCTTAGTGTTCTGAATGTTGAGTTTTAAGCCAGCTTTTTCACTTTCCTCTTTCACTTTCATCAAGAGGCTCTTTAGTTTTTCTTTCTTTTCTGCCATAAGTGTGGTGTTATCTGCATATCTGAGGTCATTGATATTTTTCCTGGCAATCTTGATGTCAGTTTGTGCTCCATCCAACCAGGCATTTCACATGATGTACTCTGCATATAAGTTAAATAAGCAGGGTGACAAGATACAACTTTGACACACTCCTTTTCCAGTTTTGAACTAGTGCATTTTTCTGTGTCTGGTTTTAATTGCTGCTTCTTGTTCTACCTACAGGTTTCTCAGGAGGTAGATAAGGTGGTCTTATAGTCCCATCTCTTGAAGAATTTTCCACAGTTTGTTGTGATCTACACACACAGTCAAAGGCTTTTGTGTAGTCAGTGAAGCAGAAGGCCATGTCTAGTTAACATTCATCACTGTACATAAGTATAATTTTTATTACAACAGTCAAGACATGGCAGCAACCTAAATGTCCATGGATGGATGAATAGATAAAATAAATGTGGTATGGATATGCATGTATCATATTTGCTTCATACATATGGAATATTTTTCAGCTATAAAAATAAATCTTGCCATTTGCAACAATATAGAGAGATCTTGAGGGCATTATATGCTAAGGGAAATAAGTCAGACAGAAAGAGACAAATACCATATGATTTCGTTTATATGTGAAATCTACCCACACACTCAATACTATAAAAGGTGATTAAAACAAAAACAGAACTCAAAGACACGGAGATTAGATTGGTGGTTGTAAGAGACAGGGGGAGGAAGTGTGGATGAAATAGGAGACCATCAAAAAGTAGAAATTTCCAGTCATAAATTATTTAAGTGCTTCTTCACATTCTGTCTTGCTAGTCCTTCTGAGATGTATCACATACTTTACTAATGTCCCCCATTTTCTATATTTCTTGTATTTTAATTTTTTTTTGCTTCTATGATACAGTCTAGATATTTTATTTAACAGTCTATTACATTACTGAAGACTGCAATTTCTGTCTTACTAACAGACTCTCTCTACTGCTTCAGTTTGCAAGCTTGGATGAAGCGAACTGTCAGGTTGGAGAAGCTTGAGTGGCAAGGAACTGAGAGTGGTCTCCAGCTGACAGCCAATGAATAATTTCATCTTTCAGCTCTTCAGCTTATGAAGAACTTCAATCTTATAGCCCATGAGCAAATGAAGGCTACCTAAAATCATGTAAGTTTGGAAGCAGATCCTTTCACATTCAGACTTTTAGATGAAACCCCCATTCTGAGCAACACCTTAAATTTTAGGCCTGTGAGAAACCCTTAAGCAGATGATTCAGTTTTCACACCCGTTTTCCTGATCCACAGAAACTATGTTGTTTTAAGCCACTGTTTATGTTAATTTGTTACACAGCAGTAGGTAACTAGTACATTGCCTATACATATCAGGGTCTACTTTATTTTCTGTGGGTAGGTTCTTCTCTGGATATAAGGCTTGGGGTATAGGGTCTTCCTTCCTCTTGCCTGTTCTTTCTGTGTATGAGAAAAAAAAAAAAAATCCCATCTAGTAGTTTAGGTTTTGGAAACCTCTTAACAAGCTACCAAGATGATAACTTTTTGCCTATTTTCTGGACCTCTGAATTTTTCCTTTAGATTTGTCAAAGTCTATACCATTTAAAACATCTTGATTAAATCATATTCAGAGATACTTTGATAGGGTGGAAAGTTATGGATTTTGAAAGCAAATAGGTCAAGCTCTGGGTCTTTTTTCTATCATTTACCTTTCCTTCCTGTTTCTTCATTGACAAATTAGTATAGCAATGATGTGAATTAATAGTACAGACAATTATGTAAATTAAAACATGTGCTCAGTTGTGTCCAGCTCTTTGTGGCCCTGTGGACTGTAGCCTGCCAGGCTCCTCTGTCCATGGAATTTTCCAGGTAAAAATCCTAGCATGGATTGTCATCCCCTGCTCCGGGGGATCTCCCCAGCCCTGGGATAGAACCTGTGTCTCTTTCATCTCCTGCATTAGTAAGTGGGCTTTTTAACACTAGCACCACCTGGGAAACCCAGGTGCTGTATAGTGGAGCCTCAATTAATATTAACAGTTATTAGTTTCATATTTGTTATGGAATATCCTTAAATTCATACTTAAATTGATTTTAAGTATATATAGGGATACATATAACTTTATATACATATATATAATTTTAATCATTTTAAGTATATATAGGAATACTCCACAGGCATCTTATTTCTGCCTTCCTGGCTGAAATTTTAGCCAGAGATTACAGTTGGGTAATATATTCATCTACGCTTTTAAGCTTGTACTATAGTCAGAGATTTTCTCAATTTTTGTTTTTAAACTTGTCATTAAGAGCCCATGGTACTAAGATATTGCTATTGTTAATAAATTCATTCTTAGAGGAAAAGCTTGGGAGCTTAGATTCTCAATAGTATGGCAAGGATTAAAATCCAGCAATATTCAGCAAGATGATGGGATATCACACTGGTGATTATTATATTACTGAAGACTGCTACTTCTGTCTTACTAACAGACTCTTAAGTATTTAGAACATTCTCTTGACAAGTTCACATTTGCATCTTTTTACCATGACCTTTAGACCTTTAAGAGATATATACCAAAAAAACAAAAAGCATTGTGGTCGGCAGGCAGGATTCTAAATGGATCCCAAAATTTTCACTGGTATTATAGCTTTGAATATTCCCTTGAGTCGGGAAAGAACCTATGAGTTTGATGAATGCTGTCGTCTGATTAAGTTACTTTACATGGCAAAAGTAAAGATGTTTTAAAATCTACAGGACAAAGGGGATGTTATCCTGTAAAGGAGAATCAGGAGGTCAGAGATAGATGAAGAGAGACTTTAAAAAGGTACATGTTCTCTTGTAGGTTGTAGAGAAGAAAGTCATATTGTGGAGAGAGACTTATAGCCAGGAATGGCAACAGGCTTCTTTAAACTAAGGTCTTCAGTCATACTGAAGGAACTGAAATCGAAAGGAACTGAATCTTGCCAATACCCAGTGGATCCAGAAGAACCCTGGCAAGATACTCATTTCGTCTTGGTGAGACTCTGAGCAGAAGACCCAGCTAATAGGTACCCAGAAACTTGACTATGGAAACTGAGAAAAATTGTGTTGTTTTAAGCAGCAAAGTTCATGGAAATTGCTAGGGAGAAACAATAACAGAGAATAATGCTTAGTTTTCCTAAAATAATACCCTATGTGATAAATGTTTCTTTCTTTAATAACTTGAGTCATTAAACTTGTGTCACTATCCAGCTAAAAATGTTTCTTGTCATCTAACCCCAATTCTGTCAAGTCCATCGGAACCAGAACAAGTAACAAGCATTTGTTCCATCCAGTTCAATTTATGTCCTTATTTGGGACTGACCCAGTTTAAAACTGGTCAGCAATTAATGGGTAATTTGCCTGAGTCATCATTCTTGAGTGTTCATTTCTGAAAGGAGGCTTTGTCAAAATGTCAATCTTTGTATTCTGCTGTGCCTATAATCTAGTGGCTTTCCAGTTCTTGCTGAATAAGGTGCTAAATATGCATTTCTATTTTTGCTACTAATTAAATGTGCATGACATATTGGAGTTGGGAAGAGCAGAGCTTACCAGTGTTCTTGTTTCTTTGGTGGTACATGCTGTAAACCAGAAGTAGAGTGAGACTAGCTTCATTATACCCCAGCTGTTCATTTTAAATACTAACAATATATTCTATGAACCAAGGAGGGTTACACTCACATAACTGAATTTTCTTACACATGTGATCTTCATGGTCAAGAGAGAAACAACAGACAACGTGGGGAAAAGACCCTGTAGCTATGGGGGTAAGAAAGCTTAAGGGAAATAAGTTATAACTATTATATGACATTTGACCTTGAAAAAAACACGTTAACCCATTTGAGCTTCAATTTCCTCATCTGTACTGAATAAATCCCTCTGCTCTTCCTCCCCATATCAGAAATCACTTGAATAAATGAGTGCCTCTATTATTCTCCACAGTGCCTCCTTAAAGCTATCCTATTCTCCTTATCACCACTTCTTTTTAATATCTTCTGTTCAAAATAATTTCAGCTGAATTATTTAAGCAGCCCCACTTCCTCCATTTTTTTACTTTTACAATTTTTCTTTTATACTGATACCAGAATTACTTCTCCCACTTACATTGGTATAGGTGAATCTCTCTTCCTCAAACCAAATCCCCATTGTTCTCTAGTTCCTAATTTTCTGTGCAGTTGATTAATTAGTGCAATCCCTTAGTATCCCACACAAGGTGAAAGATGACATCATATCTTTGCCAGATTTACAATCTACTGCACCCTATGTTCAAGTAACAGATGTCCACTGATAATTTCTTTTTAATTTTTATTTTATATTGCAGTAGAGTTGACTAACAATGTTGTGTTAACTTCAAAGTTCCATTGTTGATTAATGATGTTATGTAAGTTAGCAAAAGTGGTTCAGTTATACTTATACATGTATCTATTATTGTTCAAATTCTTATCCCATTTAGGTTATTACAGAGTATTGAGCAGAATTCCCTGGCTATATAGTAGGTCCTTTTTGTTTATCTGTTTCAACTATAGCAGTGTGTACAAGTTAATCCCAAACTCCCAATTGATCCCTCCCTCTCCCTCTCCCCCCTTGGTAACAATAAGTTCCTTCTCTAAGTCTGTGAGTCTGCTTCTTTTTATAAATATGCTGTTTACATCATCTTTTTAGATTCAATATATAAGGAATATCATGTGATGTTTGTCTTTCTCTGTCTGACTTACCGCATGTATGTACTACATCTTCTTTAACTGTTCATCGGTTGACAGACATTTAGATTGCTTCCATGTCTTGGTTATTGCAAACAACACTGCAATGAATGTTAGGGTGCATATATCCTTTCAAACCATGTTTTTCCCCAGATATATACACAGGAGTGGGATTTCTGGATCACATGATAGTTTCAAAATAGCTCACCTCTCCATGTCTGTTTTCAAGCCGTCTTCCTCCACTCATCTCTCAAAAACCTAGTTGAAATGTGTGTCCTTAGAAAAGCCTTCCTGATCGAATATTAGAGGAAATAAATGCTTTTTCCTCTGGGCCCCATGGCACTTGCTACAATGACACCAGTATAGTTGGTTTTAAGCACAGCTGTCCGTTAGGCTGAATTGGGAGCCTAGGAAAACAAATTGCTTATTTTATTACTCTTTTATATTTTCACTGAAACTTGCATGCTCACTGTAAGTCCAGGAGGTGTGCATTAAGGAGTCAGAGCTGCATGAATGTGTCAATGAAGTAATAATAAGAATACATGCGTGCTATGACAAACCTAGAGTGTCTGCATGCTAAATACTTCAGTCATGCCTGATTCTTTGCAACCCTTTAGACTGTAGCCCACCAGCCTCTCTGTCCATGTGATTCTACCGACAAGAATACTGGAGTGGGTTGTCCTGCCCTCCTCCCAGGAATCTTTCCAATCCAGGGACTGAATCCAAGTCTCCCGCATCTCCTGTACTGGCAGGTGATTCTTTACCACTCGTGCTACCTGAGAAACCCCAATAATAGTGGTAACAAATAACCTTTGTTGGCTCTTTACTAATTGTTTGCTGCTGTGCTATAAGTTTTACATGGATTCTGGTAAAGTTGATTCTTATCCTTGTTCTTCATGGAATCAATCATTATATTTTCCATGCTGTAGATAGCTACACATAAGTTTACTGATGTGTAACTAACTACAGCACGGAAAACCTGTTTACTGAGGGCTTCTCTGGTAGCTCAGCTGATAAAGAGTCTGCCTGCAATGTGGGAGACCTGGGTTTGATCCCTGGATTGGGAAGATCCCCTGGAGAAGGAAATCACTACCCACTCCAGTATTCTTGCCTCATGGACAGAGGAACCTGGCAGGCTATATAGTCCATGGGGTCGCAAAGAGTTGGTCACGAGTGAGTGACTTTCACTTTCAAGTTTACTGAGGTGTTTCCGCCAAGGGCAAACATCTAAAGAAAGGAGTGAGTTAAGTGGATGCCACGGGGCTTGTTACATATTTTCAATGTTTTTTTTTCCCTTTCATTTTCAGATGGCAGATTATACCAAGTATTGTTGTATTTGTGCGTTCTGGTTGCATTCTAGTTCTCAGAGGAGATCATACTAAATAGTAATTTTCATTGTTGAACATCTTGAATGCCAGAAAAGTAGGATATTTGCATGACACAATTTCATGTTCTTATATTGTAAGATTTGGCAGCTATAATATAGGGGCTTCTAAAATTAGAGAATTTTGAGGCTTTCATTCTAACCTTACTGCACTTATTTTAAACTCTTTCAACATAAAATGCAGTAATAGTTCACAAATTCATGCACATTACTTTCTTGAAAGATTTGATTTAGGAGAGTTGAAAGATAGGTATAAATTATACTATCTTGGGTTTCAGACCAGGTAATGTCTTTGTAAAAGATTGTCTAAAAATTAAAAATTTCAAGTGAAACATGTTATGTGTGCACTTATCAAAGATCCCGGATGTTCTTTAATCATATTGTGTCATCCTATGTTTTATATCATCGAGTTTCTTGACATTAGTCAATAGGCCTTGCACATTCGAATTTTTCCTACAGCTCAATTAGTCTCCCACACTTTGCCCTTTTGGACTCCTTATATTCAAGAGATAACAGAATTCAGACCATTAAAATGAAAGGAAGAAAGCCAGACAGATGTATTCATGAACTACATCTACTCTTTTGCCTTCCAAGCACCATATTTTTAACCAGATGAGCTAAGTTGCTGCAAATGTCCCTTATTCTTAGCAATCCTTGAGAAAACTAGTATTTGAATTTGTTTCCCTGAGAGCATCTATTTTAAAAAATTATGTTCTTTCTTTTGTGTTTCTTTGGCAAAAAGAAAAAAAAAACACTAAAATACAAAAGTTAGAAAGAAATAAAGTTGATAGTAGAAAAGCTGCTGGTCAAAGAAATTGCTTTTAAAAATATTATTTTACTTTAACAGAGAAAAATGTTGAGATTGAGTGAAAATTTTATTAAAACTAGGACAATCTTTTTCTACATACTGGACTATAGCTTAAAAAGACAAAGCTAAATCTGTTTAACTCTGTTAAACTGTTAAAGTGCTAAAGCTGTTTAGCTCTGTATATTTGTTCATGAGCTAGCAGGATAAGTCTTGGTACGCACAATGAATTTCTCCAAGACTCATACACGTCACGAATACTATTTGTGCACGAATCATTCAAGCTTCTCAGAGATGTTGGAGCCTCAGTAAGATTAGAAGGCAAGCTACGTGAATTTCCTCTTCCTGTGGCATTAAATCTCCCTCAAAATGACTAATGCTACTGTGCATATTTCTTCAAATAGTAAAAGGGTGGTGGCCCACAAATAATCTCTAGAGATGGACCATGATAAGAGTCTGTAATTCTAGCATCAAAAGGGGAGCTGACTCAGGATAGAGAAAGACAAATAGTGGGACAAAAACACAATCATAATATTTCAAAATGAATCAGAGAAACAGATTGAGAAAGAACCACCAGCTGAGAGAGCAATGTGGGCAAAGGTCAGGTGGGGGATTATTGTTGTTGTTTAGCCTATAAATTGAGTCCAACTGGAGCCCACCAATCTCCTCGCTGTCTGTGGGATTTCCCAGGCAAGAATACTGAAACGGGTTGCCATTTCCTTCTCCAAGGGACCTTCTTGAGCCAGGGATCAAACCTATCTTGCATTGGTAGGCAAATTCTTTACTGCTGAGCCACCTGGGAAGCCCAATTGGGGAACAGCAACAGTTTATTCATAAGAGGAAGAGGAAGAGAATTCTGCTGAAAGGATATAAGGGCCAGATTATGAGCCCCATAGAATAACAAGACTGGAACACGCACTGATGGGGCAAAACCAGTAACAGACTAAAAGTTACTAAATCCTCACTATATATTTCACACAAAGATTTACAGAAGTGTTCCTAACAAAAAGGAGGGATAAGAAAATTTTCTGCAGTTACCTTGACATGAATAAATAGCCATTCCCTCCTTGAAGATAGAATTCATCACAGGCACAAAGGGTACAGAATTCAACAACCTGTTTTTGAATCACCAAAGCCAGTTTCTTTTGGAGCCTATACAAAGCTTCTCCCCAGGAATATGTGATGATTTTTAAAGTTTTAACTTTGGTAGAAAAGTAGAACAATTTATAATGCTAACCTAGCCTCGCCACCACAAACACTTGATTTTCCCAAATGTTTACCCCTAAGAAGCATGATGTGTAAACAGTTTTCTAAAAACATTGGTGGAGCCAAATAATGCTTTGAGAACAAATAAAAATGGTGATATATACTTTGATTTTTTTGTATATAATTTTTTTTAATGTGGACCATTTTTAAAGTCATCATTGAATTTAGTAGTTACAGTATTGCACTATCACATGTGTTGAGTTTTTGGACACTAGTAATGTGGGATCTTAGTTCCCTGACTCGAGATGAACCTGCATCTCCTGCATCAAAAGGCAGAAGTTATAACCACTGGACCCTCAGGGAAATCCTAGCAGTGATGTATGTTTACATAGAGAACCGAAATGTATGAGGAGTTCAAAGAGGTCAGTTAACCCAAACTAACATATGATACTGAAACTGAATTAACCCTCAAATGACACTGAGTTGTCAAGGACATTGTGTTTGAATACTCTACTTCACATAAGTTATATTTTTTTCCAGTCTAGTCTTTCCATTTTTGTGGAATATGCAATATTGATTAAAAAATATACTAAACAAAGTTGATGTGCTTTCCCCAACTCCATCTCAAATTTCTATCCCTTGGGTAAATAACATTTCTTTCCCATATAACAATTATTCTGATAGACTGGGTGTTATTTTTATTTATCTCCACTTAACAGACTCACTGGATTAGGTAATGATCTTCCCTCCTTCTGGAACTTACTGGCTGCTGGAATTTACATGCTCACTGCATGCTGACTGCTCCTTGCATTTTGCCCATGTACTTCTAATGCCATCATTCGAGTTTTGATCCTATCAAGAGCCAAGGGCTTTTATTTTGTAACTTGTTGACACTACGTGTATTTCTTGTTATTAGCTAGTATGCAAAAACAGGTAGAAATGGAGTTGAATTGTTTGAAAAGACTAATCGAAGATGATTTACTACCAAGAAATAGTAAACTATGCATGTGTGAGACAGCTTTAAAAGAGAGGCATTTCTCTAAGCTCTTGTTCCTCTTAAGGGAAATAAATCAATAGTCAAGAGTGATGTAGCTATATAAAAGATATGGAGCCAAGCCCCTTGGTCCCATACCCAGAGTCCCTGGACACTTGCTGTCTCTATATCAGACAAATTTTCTGGTGCAGCACTTGCACTTCTTGGTATAAAGTTTTTGGCTCCCAGAGCCCTTCCTGTCCACCAGTTTAAGAGGCCAGAAACTGCTTAGAATCAACATCACCAGGAACAATCCTGAATAAATAATTGATAGACATAGGTATATAAATATTCCAGCCCACAGTCCTATGGGAGGAACATCTCTGAGAGAATTGTTCTATCAATTCAGTTCAGTTCAGTCACTCAGTTGTGTCCGAATCTTTGTGATCCCATGAATTGCAGCACACCAGGCCTCCCTGTCCATCACCAACTCCCAGAGTTCACTCAGATTCACACCCATCGAGTCAGTGACGCCATCCTGCCATCTCATCCTCCGTCGTCCCCTTCTCCTCCTGCCCCCAATCCCTCCCAGCATCAGAGTCTTTTCCAATGAGTCAGTTCTTCACATGAGGTGGCCAAAGTACTGGAGCTTCAGCTTCAGCATCATTCCCTCCAAAGAAATCCCAGGGCTGATCTCCTTCAGAATGGACTGGTTGGATCTCCTTGCAGTCCAAGGGACTCTCAAGAGTCTTCTCCAACACCACAGTTCAAATGCATCAATTCTCCGGCTTTCAGCTTTCTTCACAGTCCAACTCTCACACCCGTACATGACTACTGGAAAAACCATAGCCTTGACTAGACGGAACTTTGTTGGCAAAGTAATGTCTCTGCTTTTCAATATGCTATCTAGATTGGTCATAACTTTCTTCTAAGGAGTAAGTATCTTTTACTTTCATGGCTGCAATCACCATCTGCAGTGATTTTTGGAGCCCCCCAAAAAATAAAGTCTGACACTGTTTCCACGTTTCCTCATCTATTTTCCATGAAGTGATGGGACCAGATGCCATGATCTTCGTTTTCCGAATGTTGAGCTTTAAGCCAACTTTTTCACTCTCCTTTTCCACTTTCATCAAGAGGCTTTTTAGCTTCTCTTCACTTTCTACCATAAGGGTGGTGTCATCTGCTATATTGATGCCTAAATATCTCCAAGTTTCTCAAATTCCACAGTTCTGATATGTCCCTTTACTAATCCTTTTCTGGTTGCTTTCTCTTACTGTCTCTTGTCTTTATTCCTGCCACTATTTCCTGAAGTCACTTCCCAACAAATGACATATTTTCAAACTGTTGTCTCTACCTTGGCTCCTTATGGTGTCTTTGCCAGCTCAACTGCCATAACAAAATGCTACAGATTTAGGGGCTTAAACAGAAAACAGCAGATTTTATTTAATTTCCTTTTTTTCTCTCCTTTTTAAAAAAATTTTATTTTTTAATATAAATTTATTTATTTTAATTGGATGCTAATTACTTTACAATATTGTATTGGTTTTGCCATACATTGACATGAATCTGCCATGGGTGCACACACGTTCCCCATCCTGAACCTCCCTCCTACCTCCCTCCTGATACCATCCCTCTGTGTCATCCCAGTGCACCAGCATCCTGTATCGTGCATCAAACCTGGACTGACGATTCATTTCATATATGATATTATACATGTTTCAATGCCATTCTCCCCCACAAACTCATCAAAAGAAGGTAGGAAAAAATATAGAAGAAAAAAAGAGGTAGGGATGGAGATCCATGCTGGGAATCTGTGGGGGAGAAAGTGGTCTCCCTGTCCTATTCCTCTGCCATCTTAGGACCGCCTTCTCAACTGTACCCAGAATTTATTTTCTTATAGTTCTGAAGCCTGAGCTCAGGGCGCCAGTGGTTTCTGAGAAGGACTCTCTTTCTGTCTTGCAGATGGCCACCTTCTCTCTTTGTTCTCACAAGACAGAGAGTTCTGATCTCTTTTCCCTCTTATAAAGCCACAAAGTTTATTATCATGGTTCAGACCTCATGACCACTTTTACCGTAATTACCTGCCAGACTCCGCCTCCAAATACCATCACACTGGGGGGAT
>SJYA01000986.1:28674-44945 GCA_006410615.1 Neotragus moschatus | reverse complement strand
ACCGGGGGGATTAGAGCTTCAGCCTATGAATTTGGGTGGGGGTGGGGGTGTGGGGCACAATTCATTCTATAGCTGGTAAGCAAAACTAAAGCACAATATTATATGGAATTACATACAATATGTAGGGGCTTCGCAAGTGGCTCAGTAGGAAAGAATCAGCCTGTAATGCAGGAGACACAGGAGATGTGGATTCAGTCCCTGGGTTGTGGAAGATCCTCTGGAGGAGGAAATGGCAACCCACTCCAGTACTCTTGCTGGGAAAGTCTCATGGATAGAGGAACTTGGCAGGCTACAGTCCATGGATGGCAAAGAGTCCAAAATGACTCAGCACACACACACAATCTGTAGACATGTACTCAAAGTAAAAGCCATTTCCTTAAATAAAAAGATTGATAAATAACTAGATATTTGTGTCTTTTTTATTTAAAAAATGTTTTAGTATGTATGTAACCTAAATGACTTATAATCTCAACTGTAATTTGAAAAGTCATCACTTTATGACCAAAGTTTCCAACACCTTATTTAAATATAGATATTTTTCTATATTTTAGGCACTGTTTTAGGGGCCACTTTTTGTAAGTCATTTTGTCACTTCCAAAAATCTTCCTAAGTCAATCTTCAGGCTTCCTTGATAGCTCAGATGGTAAAAAATCTTCCAATGCAGGAGACCTGAGTTTGATCCCTGGGTCAGAAAGATCCTCTGGAGAAGGGAATCCCTACCTGATTCAATAATCTTTCCTGAAGAATTGCATGGATGGAAGAGCCTGGAAGGCTACAGTCCATGAGTTCACAACGGACTCAGAATCGACTGAGTGACTAACACAGACACAGGCAAGGCAATCTTTCCCATACAGCACTCCATCTTAAGATGGAGCTTCCAGAAAACTCAATTCAAAGAAATCATAACTTTATTTATTTTTTTGTGTGATTTAAAATTTACATAAATGGAATCATACTGTGTTATGAACTTTTATGTTTTTGAGATATACCCATATTTGTACATATAAATATAATGCATCTTAACTGATTTACAGAGTATGATTCTAAGAATAAACCATGATTTACTAATTTATTTCCCTACAAAGAAACAGTTTACTCCACTGTGGTCATTAAAATCACTGTTTCAAAGAAACATTCTTTTCTTTTGCATATATGTGAGTGTTTTTTCATAACAGACATCACTGATATTTTATATGATGCTACAAGTTACCAGCCAGTTTCCAATTGTTCTTTAAGTGCTTTTAACAATTTTCATTCCCATCAATAATATGAGTTCTCATTTCTCTACATCCTTGCCAAAACATCTTACTAAAAATATTAACACATTAATTTTTTGCAAAGCTACTACTGTGAGATGGTACCTTATTTATTTAAAATTTGAATTTTGCTGATTGCAAGTGAAAATAAGCATCATTTTATTTTCTAAAATTTTCATTCATATTTCCTCCTCTGTAAATTGCCTACCCCTGACAGTTTTCTAATAAGATATTTATTTCTTATTTTTTATGCATGTTTATCTTTTATGGGTTACATTTCACATCTAGGATGTGACTTTCCTTTGTATTTATTGTGTCTTTTGTTATATAAAATTTTTAAAATTTGATGTCAGTTCAGTTCAGTCGCCCAGTCTGTCCAGCTCTTTGCAAGCCCATGGACTGGAGCACACCAGGCTTCATGTCCATTGAGTCGCTTATGCTGTTCAACTATCTCATCCTCTGTTGTCCCCTTCTCCTCCTACCTTCAATTTTTCCGAGCATCAAGATCCTTCTAATTAGTCAGCCCTTCGCATCAGGTGGCCAAAATATTGGAACTTCAGCTTCATCAGTCCTTTCAATGAGTATTCACAACTGATTTCCTTCAGGATGAGCTGGTTTGATCTCCATGCAGTCCAAGCTATCCTCAAGAGTCTTTCCCAACACCTCTTGTTTAAGAGCAGCAATTCTTGCCACTCAGCTTTCTTCATAGTCCAGCTCTCACATCCATACATGACTACTGGAAAAACCATAGCAGTGTATTTAATGTATAAATACTGGTTGTGCATTTTACTTTTCATGTTCTGTTTAAGAAATTATTCCCTATGCCTAGGTTAAAAAAATATGTTTTATGCTAAATTGTTTATAGTTTTCTTTTCACATTTATATTTTTAATCAAGCTGAGATTAACTCGTGTATAGAATAATGAGAGATCTAATTACACTTTTTTCCTTAGGGAGAATCTGTTATTCTAGTGCCATTTATGCAATGGTGTATGTTTCCTGGATAATTCATTTTGTCATTTCTGTCATTTTGTAGCTCCTCTCATAGATGTGATTCCATTTGTTTTTATTTATTATTTATTCTGCCTTGGTCTGTTGTTGGGCTTATCACTTTGTTCCATGGATCTGTCTCACGATTTTGGCCTGAAAATTTCTGCAATATTTATCTGTATTAAAGTACATTTATTTTTAAACTTGGTTTTGATTTGGTTTTGTTTTGATAAATAACTATTTATTTACTAATATTAGCTTATAATGCATACTAGTCTGGTATGTTTGAGTTTCCTTATTTTGAGTCAGGTTTGATGAGATGCTTTTCTAGGTCCCTTGGATCTAAATTCTCCAAACCACCATACAATTATTCATAATTTAACAAATATTTTGTAATATCTCAACTTTGTGTTTGTGTGTATTATTGATAACTTTTCATTTTGGATTATGAAGCCTGTTATAGAATGAGTTTATTATAATGCGGTGTTAATTCTTTCTTATTATTTAAGCATTTTGTCCACTAAATTTTGCTCATATATATTATTTCTTTCCTTAAAATATCCATCTTTCTTTCAATTGTTATGCTATTAATATTTAAGGTGGATTTCTTAAATCATTAATTTTAAACATTTTCTCTTTCCTAGAATTTGCTTTAGGATTACAAATTTCCCACTAAGTAATGTTTTTCTTCCATCCCACAAATTAGATATGCAGTGTGTTCACTGCTTCTTAGTTCTAAACATTCTAATTTTTATGGCCTTGTATTATTTCACATGTATTTCTTTTAAAGTTATGTTCTTCTAATATTTGTTTTACATTTCTAAGTTTACCAATTTGTGAATTTATTTTGAGTGAACTCATTCTATTTGGCAGGATTACTCTCAAGGAAGTAAATACATTTTTTTTCAAGTTTGTTCAGTTTAGTCTAGCTTAGAATAACATCAGCATTATCAGTTCCTCTGTTCTCCATGTCACAGAATCTTTTTAGATGTTTCATTCATCAATATAATTTACTCCTGTTACCTTTCTAATCTATAAGCTAGGTTTTTAGATTTTATTGCAATTAAGCCTTCTTTGTTAAGCACTTTCTGTAAAATATGTTAAGTATTTTCTGTAAAATTCTTTTCTTCCATTTTACCTTCATCATGGTTACCTCAAAATCATTTGAATGTTTAGGTAAATTCAAGAAGTTGAAAGAATGACACTAAAAATTCAAATTCTATATTTGCAACTTGAGCATCTCTGAAAATTCCTACTGCCCCCACTCTTTGACAGTTACCAATGAATTAAGTTGAATATTTAATGTAAAAAATAACTTTGATATTTAATTTGAAGAATATTAAGAGTGTAAATACTCCCTTGGATGGAGGAGCCTCATGGGCTAAAGTCCATGGGGTCACAAAGAGTCAGACACGACTGAACGACTACCATCTTCACTTTCACTTAGGAGTGGTAAAACAATCTAATTTAAGGTTGCAAGATTTTAAAAAAGAATTGAAAAAAAAAAGTAGAATAGAACCTTTTAAAAATAAGCTTTTTTTTTGAGGCAGTTATCCCACTGCCTAACTTAAAACACAAACTCATATACATAAATGATGTGATCCTTGTTGGATATTCAATGAAAATCCTTATTGATACACACACATTTCAATCAAAAATTAAACAAAATGATTTAGTTAGCTGCATGATGATGTTGGTAAGTAGAGTTATGGCTCAATAGAATTATGATTCTGAGTTATTTAATGTTTGCAATATTCCTAATTCAGGTATTGTAATTACTAGAATTACAATGGTCTTCCCAGTGGTCACATATGGTTGTGAGAGCTGGACCATGAAGAAGGCAGGATGCTAAAACCTGATGCCTTCAAAGTGTGGTACTGGAGAAGACTTCTGAAAGTCCCTTGGATAGCAAGATCTCACCAGTCAATCTTCAGGGAAATCAACCCTGAGTACTCATTGGAAGGACTGATGCTAAAGCTGAAGCTCTGGTATTTTGGTCATTTGATCTGAACCAGCGACTCATTGGGAAGGTCCCTTGTGCTGGGAAAGATTGAAGGCAGAAGGAGAAGGGAGTGCCACATGACGAGATGGCTGGATGGCATCACTGATGCAATGCATGTGAGCTTGGGCAAACTTTGGGAGATGGTGAAGGACAGAGAGGCCTGGCATGCTGCAGTTCATGGCATCACAAATCACAAAGAGTCAGACACAACTGGGAGACTGAACAACAATAAATTACCAAAATGTAAATATAAGTCAAACATGACTCCTTTACTTCATGAAAGATACTCATGCTAGTGGGGAAGAAAGAAAAAAAAAATCAGTAAATAATGTTCATCATTCAGGGGAGCCATGGAAATACTGAAGAGTCAACTGACCTTCATGTTCCTCTGAAGTGGGACTAGAGAAAAAGGGGGGGGGGCTTTTTTGGGAGAAGTTATTAAACACATAGCTTTAAAAACTGTAGTATTTTTCTAGTGAAAATGGAGATGGCTTGTGCTCAGGCAGGTCCTCTGAGAAGCCAACTGTGAGGGCATTTTTCTGGAGGAGATCTGTTACTGAGTCCTCCCAGGATCTACACCTGTCAGGGAGGAAGGGCTTAGGAAGCAGAATTGGGCAGAGAAAGGAATTGGCAGAGGAAGTTTACCAGAGAACTTGGCTGATTCCACAGGGCCTCTGAAGCTAGCAGTTCCAGTTTTGCAGCCTAGGAAAGTCTTCCTCAGGGATCTGGGAGGCATCCCTTTAAAACATAATCATTAAGAAACGCAGCACCCCTCTCTCCCAGACTCTGTGAGAGGATAGGAACCTATCCCTGGTGAGGGACGGTCAGTAAACACAGATGGCCCAAACACAGTGACCAGCCTAGCATTCCCCAGTGTTTCTGCATCATATCAGCATCACTGACTCGAAGGACATGAGTCTGAGTGAACTCTGGGAGCTGGTGATGGACAGGGAGGCCTGGCGGGCTGCGATTCATGGGGTCGCTAAGAGTCGGACACGACTGAGCGACTGAACTGATCCAGAGACTAAACAATCTCCTATTGTTTGTTTCAGGGGGACTGAGTTTAATTTCTCTCCCCTATTGCAATAGTTTTCAATAGAGTCTTTTATATTATAGTAGTGAATAAAATATTGAACACATTCTTGAATAAGTGTCAGTCACTCACTGATATCTGACTCTTTGTGACCCTATGGACTGTCGCCTGCCAGACTCCTCTGTCCATGGGATTCTCCAGGCAAGAATACTGAAGTGGGTTGCCATTCCCTTCTCTAAGGGATCTTCCCAATCCAGGAATTGAACCCTGGTCTCCCACTTGCAGGCCAATTCTTTACCATGTGAGCCACCAGGGAAACCAAAGCCTGTTCAGTTCGTCTGGTGTAATATATTTTGACAACCATTTTTGAGGACAGGACATCATGGGGAGGAATCTAGGGATAAGCAAAGCAGTTTCCTTGTGCAATGGATAATTTCCAGGACCGATTCAGCTGTGATCTGTTAGCAGCCTACACTCCCAGTAGGTGGGGAGTGAGTGCCACTCTCCTGAAAGGTGAGGTTCCAGGAAACACAGCATGGCCTCCATGATATGGATATTGAAGGGAGATTTTTAAATCAAAGTCAAATGCCCTGAGTTTTACAGAGTGCTGTACATTGGCAGAAGGAGGTCCAATGACACCTTCCTGTGTAACACTTTATATTTTACAAATCATGAAGATATGTGTCACCTTACAGAGCACTAAGTGTCCTCCATAAGATGACTGCTCATCTTTGCAATATATATTTCATCTTCATGTGCTCAAACACAGTCATAGCTGTGCTCCCCAGGTTATGGTCTTTCTATACCAGCCAAAAAGTAACTTGCTACATCTCTCAAATTCTAGATCAAACTTCTTACTCACTAGCTGTTCAATTAAAATTAATACATATGTGTAGTCAACAGTATTCTTGAGGACCAAGTATTGGTTGTTGTTGTTGTTCAGTTGCCGAGTTGTTTTGAACTCTTTGTGACCCCATTGACTGCAGCACACCAGGTTCCCCTGTTCTTCATTATTTCTTGAAGTTTGCTCAATTTCATGTCCATTGAAGTATATTCAGAATGCTGCTATTCCAGTGTTTAATATCATCACATCCTTTGCCATCATATAACAAAATCACTGAAAGCCAAGATAATACTACTAATTTAATAATTCTTCCTTAACTGAAGATTCCATGGACAAGATTTGATTGAGGTTAAGCTGTGTGAATTTAATATAAATCCCAAGTTTACTGATGTTTGCATGAGCCGTAATACACGTACTACCACCCTGAACCATAATACATGTAATACAACTAAGACTCATAATACCACCTTGAGAGTGAGGGTTGGCAGAGTAAATTTTCAGGCAGTCTAGAAAATAATGGCAAATGATGAAACAGGAATATGTAATGAGTGGCTTTCTTTTAGTGTTAATTTGAATATTAAAACTTTTTAAACCTTCTGAATTTTTTTTTTTTAAGAATAGCATACTTTGAGAAACATTCACAAATCAGAGACATAACAGTTCCTTAAATTATCAAGAAAGGAACACATGCATAAAACATTATACAAGTCAAAAATAGTATGTTATTAGCACCTCTGCAAAATTCCTTTTGCTCACTCCCAGTTACTAACTCTATTCTCTTCCCAAATGTAACTATTATTCTGATTTTTCACTACATAGATTGCTTTCTGTGTTTCTAAATTTATATAATTAGAATCATACAGTGCAATATAAATTCTGGCTTCTTTTAGTCCAAATTATGTTTATGGGATTAATTCACGCAGTTGTGTTTATTTGTAATTAATTTATCTTCAGTGATGTTCAGTATCCTATTCTATAAATAATCATGAATTTGCTTATCCATTCAACTGTTGATGGGATCCTAAGCTGTTTCCAGAATTTGGTTGTTATGAATATTATAGACCATGTTCTATTTTTTGGCACACATGTATAAACACACCTCCTGGATATATATCTCAGAATGTCATTACTGTATTGTACAGTATATATTGTACTATATGCTGATACATAGGTTTAGCTTTAGGAAATCCTGCCAGACAGTTTTCAAAAATACTCATATCTATATCCTCTTGCAGAGTTTAAGAATTCTACTTCATCCATATCTTTGTCAGTATTTACTAATTAAATTTTAAATTTGGCAATTCAGGTATTGTGAGGTGATATTGAATTTGGTTATAGCTTTTTGGTTTTAACTTGCATGGTTAATGAAGTTGAATATTTTTCAAGTGTTTTATTTAGATACCCTCTTTGGTGAAGAGCCTGATCAAATATTATGTCCATCTTGTCTCTTGTGTCCATCTTGTTTTCCCTTTACAAGTCACTGATAGAAATCTTTATATAATCTGCAATTAAGAACTGTTCCAGTAACTTTTGCTGGAAATTAATTTCCCCTCTCTGAGGCTTTTTTTTTAAATAGTCTTCTTATCATGTATTTTAAAAATCAAAACGTCCTTTTTTCACCAATTTTCTAAGCTTACTTTGTTCCTCTTCCTTTTTATTGTCACTGTTGTTCTTTAAATTTTATTTTCTAAGTGTTTATCTCTAGTATTTGTTGAGCAGTCACTAAGTCTCTCCCAACTCGACTCTTTGTATTCCCATGGACTGCAGCACGCCAGGCTTCCCTGTCCTTCACCATCTCCTAGAGTTTGCTCAAAATCAGGTTCACTGAGTCAGTGATACTATCTTATCATCACATCCTCTGCCACCCCCTTCCTCTCTTTTCACCTTTAAACTTTCCCAGTATCAGGACTTTTTCCAATGAGTCAGCTCTTCGAATCAGGTGGCCAAAGTATTGCATTTTCAGCTTCAGAATCAGTCCTTTCAATGAATATTCAGAGTTGATTTCCTTTAGGATTGACGGATTTGATCTCTTTGCTGTCTGAGGGACTGTTAGTAGTCTTCTCCGACACCACGGTTCAAATGCATCAATTCTTCGGTGTTCAATCTTCTTTATGGTCCAACTCACATCTGTACATGACTATTGGAAAAACCATAGCTTTGACTATACACAGCTTTGTTGGCAAAATGATGTCTCTGTTTTTTAATACATTGTTTAAGATTGCTAATATATAGGAATAAAATGGATTATAGTATTGACTTTTTTTAGTAAACTTAGTAAGATTTATTTATTGTTTATAATTCTATATCAGTTGTCTCAATTTCTATTAATTAGTTTATATGAATTAATTTCTATTAATTAGTTTATATGAATTAATTAGTTTATATGAATCATTAGCATTTAAAGTTGATATCTGAAAACAGATCCCTTGTTCTCATTATTGCCTACTTTCTGTCTTAGTTTTCAGTTACATCATTCACCTTGTAATCCCAGTTATTTTGATAACCTTTGCATGATACTCTCTTCTTCTAGAAAGATTTTAGCTTCTGAAAGTAAAAAAGGAAAATGAATAGACGGCTTTAGATCATATTAATCCTGTCATAAACTGAGATCATTCATATTGGCCTTTTATTTCTGTGAGGGCTGATACATTTCTGGCTCATCTTACCCTTTGAGGCTAGCTCTACTGAGTATCAACCCAGACCTGATATTTTACTAAGACTCTCCTCCATAGTGAACCCTGAATTCTACTTTCTTTTCTTTCAGTTTTGTGAGACCTCTCAAAACCTTTGCTTACTCTCCTTTAGGAATCAGCAATAACTCAATTGGAAAAGCGAAGCTGAATATGCTTGCTTCCTTCCCAGACTCTGGCCCCACACTTCCTCATGGTACTCATATTTCTCCAGCCCTTCCACACTAATCTTAGCACAAATTCTGTGAAAATATTCTTGTTCTTCATTGCAAGAAAGTGGCTATGAACCACATCATTAGCAGCTGTTGTCAGTAATGTACTACCAAATAACAACCTAGAATTCTATCTATTTGACACTCAGTGATAGGAAGACAAAGAAACAGAATGACCTCAGAAAATCTCTCTCTTAACTGCCTCCACCTTTGCAGTAGCAAAAATTATCCACTTAAGCTTATTTCATGTTAGAAACCAGGAAAAAAAAATCACAGTTGTGTGTTTGTTTAGCAGGAGGCTTCCTCCATTTCTTCCCCCACAAAATGGAGCTGAGTTACATGTATACAGGTATCTAGCACAAATACAACAATCAAATAACTTTCTTTTCCTCCCCCAAAGAATACCAACAGCAGATAAAATCATTTCTACCACTAATAGAACATACCCTTTATGCCAAGAATATAATTTTTTATCTTAAATGAAGAAGAGATCCAGTAGATTTGCTATAGGTATTCAGGATGCATATTTGGTGATCATCCTCTCTGACAAAACTCACAAGTTGCAGCCAAATTCTTGCCACCTGAACAACTGGGCAACTCACTGGTTCTCTTCCAGAACACTTTGCAACAAGATTTTTGCTTTTTAACATGATGAGAATATTCTGAGACTTCAAATAAGGTATTTAATGTATTTTGTACTATTTCTTGTTTGTTCACTAACCTGCTGACCTTATTTAATATTTAATTTGGCCATTCTTCATTGAAATATCTGTTTTTGTCTTGGAGCTGACCCACAGCTAATTCCTGAGAGATAATATGGACCTGCTGACCTTACGCTCACCCTCAGGAAAAATGTGTGATGACTGTTGCTTTGGCACAAAATTCACGTTTATCAGTTTGTATAAGTGTGTTGTTCCTGTCCTTCACCCAGTCGATTGCCAAAGCACATGGCTCTGGATTACATCAGCAAAATAGAAGAATATTCTGACTTCACGTCCTTGACAGGTACTATTACATGGAACTCTTTGCTGCCATCACACACCAAAACTTCTGTGATGAGAAATAATCAGCATAAAAACAGACACCCAAGTCATTTATCTAAAAATTCACCTTATATTTTGGAAACAAATTAGACCATGAGTGCTTCTCTGGTAGCTCAATGGTAAAGAACCCACTTACAATACAGGAAACGTGGCTTCAATCCCTGGATCTTCTGGAGGAGAAAATCGAAATACGCTCCAGTATTATTGCCTGAGAAATCCCATGGAGAGAGAAGACTGGCAGGCTACAGTGCACAGTGTCACAGAAGAGTCAGACACAACTTAGTGACTAAACAACAGAGCATGAGTGACGCGATTTAGAGTTCAAATTGAGAGACTGGGATGACACATATATACTACTGATACTACGCTCAAGTGGCACAGTTGTAAAGACTCTGCCTGCCAATGTGGGAGACCCAAGAGACACCAGTTTGATCTTTGGGTCAGGGAAGATCCCCTGGAGTAAGAAATGGCTTTCTACTCCAGTATTGTTACCTGGAGAATCACATGGACAGAGGAACCTGGCAGGCTACAGTCCATTGGGCTGCAAAGAGTAAGACACGAAAGAGCTACTGAGCACAAAGGACACACAAAATGGATAACTAAAGATAATATACTATATAGCACAGGAGACTCTACTTAATGCACTGTGGTGACCAAAGGCGGGGGATTATATTTACATGTATTTGCTGATTCATTTTGTTGTACAATAGGAACTATTGCCACATTGTAAAGCAATGATACTCCCATGAAAATAAATTTATAAAAGTAAAATAAGGTGTCGGAATGTGGGCTCTGGAGCTAAATCACTTACACTCTATGTGAATAAGTTACTTAACTTCTCTTTACATGGGTTTCATCTTTTGTAAAATCCTAATAGTTTTGTTTTAAAAATTAAATTAGCAAATGTAAAACACTTCCAGTAATTCCTAACACATACAAATTTCCATATATTTGGTTGCTTGTATTTAAATTTTTACATTTAAATTCTTATCCTAGCTCATTTTAAAACTCTTACATCGATAGTACAGATCTCCTACTTGTTCACTGTTTTGTCTTCAAAATTCTTAAGATAGGTATTCTATAAATATTGGTTAACTAAATTGATTTTGTATGGATTACTGATTCTGTCATTTGATATGGCATTTATCATCCTTCTTTGATATCATCAGAAACAGTTATTAAATTTTGATATTACTTATTTGGGCCATTATGTCAAGAAATATCTTTGTAAAATCACACAGCATCTACATTATGAATTCATGGGAAAAGTCCCTAAGAGATTTCAATTACAGGAACACATTATCTTTTTTCTTGAGGAGAAAGCGTTAGCTGCTAAAGACACATAAATGGAGAAATGAGCAAAGCAATTTTTGGCATCAAGGACCTTCCAGTATTTTGGAAATTGAGGCAATCTAGGGATGGAAAATATATTTTGAATCTGGACATGGAAAGGAAGTGTACATTTAAGATGCTGATACTGACTGATGGTTGTACTATAAGGAGGCAAGAAGAAAAGTTAAATCAAACATACACACATCCTCATGCCTGTGACTGTAATTACCTTCTAATTTGTCTCTCAGAAAAAAAGAGAAGGTTTATAACTGCCATTTGCAGTAATACTAGATTATACATGTTATAACATCTAGCATCTGCTAAATTCAAACCTGTGATTAATGTTAATTCCAGTCGCACATTGTTGGCATACATTGCACCTGCACACACATTTCCGATGACAAGCACCATATATTACCTTCACGTCAACAAGGATTGGTTCCAGACCTGGAACTGACTTAACGTACATTAACTTCTGTGTGTAGGAATGTATTGCAAACTAGTGCCAAAATGTCTCAAAAGGCTACATTAAAAAATACAGAAAAATAATTGTACTTAAAAAAAATCAGTCTGTAGCTGAATCCTTTAATAAGATAGGTTGGATTCTAGGATCATGAAGATCCTGGATGTGTTGTATACATGTATTTTTTTCACAACCACTGCCTTTTTGATTCTCAGTGTGAGAGAAGGTTGAGAGAAACATGTTTAAACATGTACATGTTTAGAAAATGACTAACGATACAATTCCTGGCCTGCTGAAACATGATATAAAGGGTGAAAATATTGCCTAAATGCCCACTGAGAGATGAATGGGTAAAGAATGTTACTCAGCCATGAAAAAAGGATGAAATGAAGCAATCCACAACAACATGGAAGGATCCAGAGATTATCATACTAAGTGAAATAAGTTAGACGGAGGCAAATGTAATATGATATCACTCATATGTGGAATCTAAAAAAAACTGACACAATTGGCTTATTTACAGAACAGAAATAGATCCACAGACATACAAAACAACTTTATGGTTACCAAAAGGGCAAGGAGATAAAGGATAAATTAGAAGTTTGGGGTTAATTTATACACACTTTGTGTGTGTGTGTGTGTGTGTATAAATAACCTAAGGAAANGAGACCCAAGAGACACCAGTTTGATCTTTGGGTCAGGGAAGATCCCCTGGAGTAAGAAATGGCTTTCTACTCCAGTATTGTTACCTGGAGAATCACATGGACAGAGGAACCTGGCAGGCTACAGTCCATTGGGCTGCAAAGAGTAAGACACGAAAGAGCTACTGAGCACAAAGGACACACAAAATGGATAACTAAAGATAATATACTATATAGCACAGGAGACTCTACTTAATGCACTGTGGTGACCAAAGGCGGGGGATTATATTTACATGTATTTGCTGATTCATTTTGTTGTACAATAGGAACTATTGCCACATTGTAAAGCAATGATACTCCCATGAAAATAAATTTATAAAAGTAAAATAAGGTGTCGGAATGTGGGCTCTGGAGCTAAATCACTTACACTCTATGTGAATAAGTTACTTAACTTCTCTTTACATGGGTTTCATCTTTTGTAAAATCCTAATAGGTTTGTTTTAAAAATTAAATTAGCAAATGTAAAACACTTCCAGTAATTCCTAACACATACAAATTTCCATATATTTGGTTGCTTGTATTTAAATTTTTACATTTAAATTCTTATCCTAGCTCATTTTAAAACTCTTACTTCGATAGTACAGATCTCCTACTTGTTCACTGTTTTGTCTTCAAAATTCTTAAGATAGGTATTCTATAAATATTGGTTAACTAAATTGATTCTGTATGGATTACTGATTCTGTCATTTGATATGGCATTTATCATCCTTCTTTGATATCATCAGAAACAGTTATTAAATTTTGATATTACTTATTTGGGCCATTATGTCAAGAAATATCTTTGTAAAATCACACAGCATCTACATTATGAATTCATGGGAAAAGTCCCTAAGAGATTTCAATTACAGGAACACATTATCTTTTTTCTTGAGGAGAAAGCGTTAGCTGCTAAAGACACATAAATGGAGAAATGAGCAAAGCAATTTTTGGCATCAAGGACCTTCCAGTATTTTGGAAATTGAGGCAATCTAGGGATGGAAAATATATTTTGAATCTGGACATGGAAAGGAAGTGTACATTTAAGATGCTGATACTGACTGATGGTTGTACTATAAGGAGGCAAGAAGAAAAGTTAAATCAAACATACACACATCCTCATGCCTGTGACTGTAATTACCTTCTAATTTGTCTCTCAGAAAAAAAGAGAAGGTTTATAACTGCCATTTGCAGTAATACTAGATTATACATGTTATAACATCTAGCATCTGCTAAATTCAAACCTGTGATTAATGTTAATTCCAGTCGCACATTGTTGGCATACATTGCACCTGCACACACATTTCCGATGACAAGCACCATATATTACCTTCACGTCAACAAGGATTGGTTCCAGACCTGGAAATGACTTAACGTACATTAACTTCTGTGTGTAGGAATGTATTGCAAACTAGTGCCAAAATGTCTCAAAAGGCTACATTAAAAAATACAGAAAAATAATTGTACTTAAAAAAAATCAGTCTGTAGCTGAATCCTTTAATAAGATAGGTTGGATTCTAGGATCATGAAGATCCTGGATGTGTTGTATACATGTATTTTTTTCACAACCACTGCCTTTTTGATTCTCAGTGTGAGAGAAGGTTGAGAGAAACATGTTTAAACATGTACATGTTTAGAAAATGACTAACGATACAATTCCTGGCCTGCTGAAACATGATATAAAGGGTGAAAATATTGCCTAAATGCCCACTGAGAGATGAATGGGTAAAGAATGTTACTCAGCCATGAAAAAAGGATGAAATGAAGCAATCCACAACAACATGGAAGGATCCAGAGATTATCATACTAAGTGAAATAAGTTAGACGGAGGCAAATGTAATATATCACTCATATGTGGAATCTAAAAAAAACTGACACAATTGGCTTATTTACAGAACAGAAATAGATCCACAGACATACAAAACAACTTTATGGTTACCAAAAGGGCAAGGAGATAAAGGATAAATTAGAAGTTTGGGGTTAATTTATACACACTTTGTGTGTGTGTGTGTGTGTGTATAAATAACCTAAGGAAAAAGAATCTGAAACATTATTTTTACATATAGTGTGTGTATATATATATATATAACCTAAGGAAAAAGAATCTGAAATATTATTTTTACATACAGTGTGTGTGTATATATATATACATATATATAAGAATCACTTTGGTATATACCTGAAACTAACACTACACTACAAATCAACCATACTTCAACAAAAAGAAACACACATAATGAGATATCACCTCAAAAAATATATGCCACATCTATACTTTATAACAATGTATTTCACAAACCTTGGCTCATTTTGTACTTACTACAATATTAAACTAGCCAGTACTAAAGGAAATCAGTCATGAATATTCATTGGGAGGACTGATGCTGAAGCTGAAACTCCAATACTTTGGCCACCTGATGTGAAGAACTGATCCACTGGAAAAGAACTTGATGCTGGAAAAGATTGAAGGCAGGAGGCGAAGGACGACAGAGGATAAGATGGTTGGATGGCTAAACCAAGTTGATGGACATGAGTTTGAGCAAGCTCTGGGAGTTGGTGATGGACAGGGAAGCCTGGCATGCTGCAGTCATGGGGTGGCAAAGAGTTGGACATGACTGAGCAACTTAACTGCCAAAACTAGAATTGTTCTTATGATCCCATTCTTTTTTAAAAGTTAATTTATTTATTTTAATTTGGCTACAAAAGAAATACATCATAATTATGAAATGTAAGGTGTAGGGAATATACTCAGTGATTATGCAATATCTTGTATAGTGATAGGTGACAAGTAGGCCTATCATGGTGACCATTTTGAGATGTATAGAAATATCAAACATCTATGAATTGAAGTCAGTTACACTTCAAAAACAAATTCTTAGAAAAAAAGTGATCACATCTGTGATTTCCAGAGAAAGGGGATGGGTAGATGGGGAATGGGTAGTCAAAAGTTAAAACTGCTAGCTATCAGATAAGTAAGTACTATGGATGTAATATGGGGACAGAAATGGCAACCCACTCTAGTATTCTTGCCTGGAAAAATCCCATAGACAGAGGAGCCTGGCAGGCTACAGTCCAGGAGTTTGCAAAGAGTTGGACACGACTGAGCAACTTCACTGTATGATGGATGTAATGTACAACATGATAAACAGATGAACACTGCTATGCATTATATCTGAAAGCTGTTAGGAGAGTAAATCGCTAAGATTTCTCATCCTAAATCTATTTTTTCTATTTCTTCAATGCTGTATCTATATGAGAAAATGGATATTCAATAAACATATTATGATAATTTAATTATGCATGGAAGATAGAATATTTTTATGTGCACCTTAAACTGACAATGCTACTTGTCAGTTATATCTCAGGAAGAAGCTGAGCACCGAAGAACTGATGCAGTGCCAGCCTTTATTTTTGGGGGGCTCCAAAATCACTGCAGATGGTGATTGTAGCCATGAAATTAAAAGACGCTTACTCCTTGGAAGGAAAGTTATGACCAACATAGATAGCATATTGAAAAGCAGAGACATTACTGTCTGTTTAGTCAAGGCTATGGTTTTTCCAGTAGTCATGTATGGATGCAAGAGTTGGACTGTGAAGAAAGCTGAGCGCCGAAGAATTGATGCTTTTGAACTGTGGTGTTGGAGAAGACTCTTGAGAGTCCCTTGGACTGCAAGGAGATCCAACCAGTCCATTCTGAAGGAGATCAGTCCTGGGATTTCTTTGGAAGAAA
>SJYA01000986.1:0-25155 GCA_006410615.1 Neotragus moschatus | reverse complement strand
TCGTTTTGTTTTTTTTTTTTTTTTTTTTTTTTTTTGCCATACATTGACATGAATCAGCTGTGGGTGTACATGTGTCCCCAACCCTGAACGCCCCTTCCCACCTCCCTCCCCACCATCCATCCCTCTGGGTTGTCCCAGCGCACCAGCTTTGAGTGCCCTGTTTCATGCACTGAACTTGGACTGGTCATCTGTTTCACATATGGTAATATACATGTTTCGATGCTATTCTCTCAAATCATCCCACTCTCTCCTTCTTCCACAGAGTTCAAAAGTCTGTTCTTTATATCTGTCTCTTTTGCTATCTCACATATAGGATCATTGTCACTATCTTTCTAGATTCCATATATATGCATCAATATACTGTATTGGTGTCTTCCTTTCTGACTTACTTCACTCTGTATAATAGGCTCCAGTTTCATTCACCTCATTAGAACTGATTCAAATGTGTTCTTTTTAATAGCTGAGTAATATTCCATTGTGTATATGTACCACAGCTTTCTTATCCATTCATCTGTCAGTGAACATCTAGGTTGCTTCCATGTCCTAGCTATTGTAAACAGGGCTGCGATGAACACTGGGGTACACATGTCTCTTTCAATTCTGTTTTCCTTGGTGTGTATGCAATCCCATTGCTGGGTCATATGGCAGTTCTATTTCTGGGTTTTTAAGGAATCTCCACACTGTTCTCCATAGTGGCTATACCAGTTTGCATACGCACGCACAGTGTAAGAGGGTTCCCTTTTCTCCACACCATCTCTAGCATTTATTATTTGTAGACTTTTTGATAGCAACCATTCTGAGCAGTGTGAGATAGTACCTCATTGTGGTTTTGATTTGCATTTCTCTAACAATGAGGGATGCTGAATGTATTTTCATGTGTTTGTTAACCATCTGTATGTCTTTGGAGAAATGTCTGTTGAGTTCTTTGGCCCATTTTTTCATTGGGTCATTTATTTTTCTGGTATTGAGCTGCATGAGCTGCTTGCACATTTTTGAGAATAATTTTTTGTCAGTTGTTTCCCTTGCTATTATTTTTCTCTCATTCTGAAGGCTGTCTTTTCACCTTGCTTATCGTTTCCTTCATTGTGAAAAAGCTTTTAAGTTTAATCAGGTCCCATTTGCTTACTTTTGCTTTTATTTCCATTACTCTGGGAGGTGAGTCAATGACCCACTTT
This sequence comes from Neotragus moschatus, assembly GCA_006410615.1. Classification (NCBI taxonomy): domain Eukaryota; kingdom Metazoa; phylum Chordata; class Mammalia; order Artiodactyla; family Bovidae; genus Neotragus; species Neotragus moschatus. The sequence continues at coordinate 23,980 of SJYA01000986.1, read as the reverse complement.
CTATCCTGTGGCCACCCAAGCTTATTTCTGCAGCGAAGATTTGGAGCTAGCTTTTCTCTGTTTAGAATGTTTCTCCTCCTGACAGTTGTTCCTTCATACCATTCAGATTTCTGTTTAGGTATCACCTCCTCCTTCAGCCCACCTAATCTAACTTAGCTACCAAGAAGTTCTCTGTCACATAACGCTATAATTTTCTGCAAGCGTTTAGCTATATTTCTTAAATTTTAAAAATCATTACAGCATAACTTGTGTATGTGTGTGTATTCACCTCTCATTTTGCAATACAAATTCCATCACTGCAGCAAACTTCTATGTTTTTTATTCACCGCTAAGTCTCCAGCACGTAAAACAGAGTGTGGAACATAGTAGATACTCAGTAAAGTTTTAAGTTTTGAATTCACTGCTTAGCCTCCTGACTCTCCAATTGCCTTATTCCCATAAAGTCATGTCTTTTATTTTAGTATTTAACAAGGGAGACCCAAGGCAACATGAGTTCACCCAATATCATTTGACTTTTTTCCCCCAATCTGGCCAACCCAAATAAACAATACAATCAGATCTTAGTGATTAGGCAGAGTTCTGTGGCTTGTTCTGGCTAATGCAGTGCAAGTGGAAATGACCTCCATCAAAGTTGGTTAAGGCAGGAAGAAGTTCCTGACCATTCTCCTTTCTTTTTTCTTCACTTTGGGCTTTGATAGAAGGCTATGCGCCAAGATGGTGGTCATGCAGGATGGAAGCTGCCTGCACCTGTGAGTCATCACATTGAATGTAGCTGTCACAGAGCTATGTAGCTGCCACTACAGTGGATTTACTGTGAGTGAAAATGTAAGCTTTTCTGTGTTCAGCTGGTTATTCTAGCAGAAGCATAGCCAATCGTGAGTAGTAACTCAGTGCAAAATGGATGGAGCATGGGCTCAAGAGCTACAAGAATTAAAACCAGTTTAAGTCAGTTGATCTCTCTAAGCCTTTACAAAATAGAGATAAAATGCACATAAGTACTTGGGAAATGTAGGAGTTCATTAAATTTCAGTGTAGAGTTAATTTGTCCAGGAATAGACATTTGCCTTTTTTCTATTTCAGGAATTCCCTTCCTTGCATCCTAGCCTGGGCAAGATGACCACCTATTCTATTGATATTCATCACCCATTCAATTTACAAGTGATACTGGTCATACTTTCAGGTGTCAAGAATCGTTCTAGGCATAAAAATGTGAATAAAACATATTTTCCTTCCAAAACATATTCTACTTCAATAATGATGATGGACATAGGGACATACACATAGACAAACTTGACAAAAATAAATGCTATGAAAAAGACAGCATCCAAGTGGAGGAGGAAAAATTTAAACTGGACCTTGAAGTATAAGGATCAATTTGTGACAGGTTTTGCTGCCTCTGCCCTTCTAATCCACAATCCCTTCGCCTTTGCTCGGGCAGATTAGTTCTGTTGGAGAACATCCTACATAGGCAGTGTTCCAGAGCCAGAGATTTCAAATTCCTTCAAGATAAGGGGGCTACCTGAAGAATCTGTACACTAGCCATTTCCAGTTCTCATTCTCAATGGTCACAAGGGCTAAGACGAGCCCTTCTTCATGGATTAAAACNAATCCCTTCGCCTTTGCTCGGGCAGATTAGTTCTGTTGGAGAACATCCTACATAGGCAGTGTTCCAGAGCCAGAGATTTCAAATTCCTTCAAGATAAGGGGGCTACCTGAAGAATCTGTACACTAGCCATTTCCAGTTCTCATTCTCAATGGTCACAAGGGCTAAGACAAGCCCTTCTTCATGGATTAAAACCCAAGTTCAAAACTGACCACTCCTCTCGCACAATGGCCTGACCACTTCTTTAGAAAAGAAAAGAATCTGCTCGAAGTAAAGTCCCTAAAATTTCCTCTCCCAGTTGTACACTTACTTACTTATCTGACTTACTTCAAGGACCAAGTCAACTAATCCCTTCTTATCACCTTCATCTACTTCAGATCCCATCTCCCAAAGATGTGACTGAGGTTCACATATGAAGTGTGAGCTTTATAATCACTTAAATCTAGCTCTGAATATCAGCTGCATGATTCGAAGATTTTTATCTTCATTTTCAGATTCTACACCAATAAAATGAGGAAAAAATAACTACAAGAGCAAAATTTTAGAATGTATGTTTACCGAGAAAGCGTGAATCACAGAGTAAGTATTTTATTCTGTGAAACCTTTATTTGCAATCTCTTTTTCATGAATATTTTCACTTATTTTGCTCTTGATTCAATTTTTTTTTTTTCTTAGGCTCCTTGATTCAGGGGTTACTATCTCCCTTTTTGGCATTTCTTTTTCCCTGAGTCACTCTATTCACCCTACAATATTATACTGAAAATACAACCTGAAGTCAAATCAAAACAGACCAACATTGTTCTACAGATACTGTCTGTCATCGAGCACTATTTTTTTTTCTACTTTATTGAAAATTTATGCCTTCAAGTCTCCTTGTATTTACCTGGCTTTTCATTAATTAATTTATTAATTCAATCACTAAACAAATAGTAACCTTCTGTTGCCTGCCAGTCACTGTGGTAGGTTTTGAAGGGTATAAGTAGGATTGCTTCCCAGTATAGAGGCTGGGCATTTAGTTAATGAAAATATCTAACTATACACTGTGAGACAATAGAGGTATATATAGTTGCTGTAGAATTAGAGAAGGAGAATCATCAACTCTTTTGGAATGTCAAGGGAGAATTCTTAAATGAAATGATATTTGAAACAAGTCGTAAAGATAATGAAGAGAAGTTTCTCTAGACAAGAGGAAGGGAGGAAATATCAAGAGTAGGGAAGGAGACTTTGGCTAGAGCTCTGGACTGTAAGAAATGGAGTTAGACTGTGATACTAAAAAATGAATAGATTTAGGAACTATTTAGATGGCTAATGAATATGACTACATAATTAAGCATGAGAGTAAGCCAAGAAGTATGAATCTTAGCTTCTTGATCTAGTGGAGTTTTATTCTGAGGTAGGAAAATGCTGGAGGAAGAATATGTTTTGGGGAGTACTAATCTCAATTATAGACATCTCAACTCTGAAGAACCTTTCATCCAAGTGGATAATTCAACTTAGAACGTTGGATATACAAAGTTCAGGTGAAAAGTTTGGACTGATGGTGTACATTTGGGGATCATCACAGCAAAACATTGCAAATTAAATCCTTTAAGGCAAGAATATTTCCAAATAAAGATTATGCCTTAAGAAATGGGTCTAGTATCAGCACTAAGGAAGTTCTCCATCTAATATGAAATGAAGAATAAACCAGTAAAGAAGAGTGAGGAGAGAAACATAGAAGAGAAACAATTTGGTTTCAAAGCTAGAGAATGAGTTCATGAAGGATTATCTGCCACCTGCTTAAAATCACCAAGAACCCAAGGTCAACTGGAAGCAATAAGGGTTCTCAGATTTGTGGCCTGGGATTATCACAGGCCTTGACAATGGAGGTGAAGTAGGGAAAGTAGAAGCTAAGTCTGATTGAGAGGGGAAGTGAAAAGGGAAACCAGGAAAAAGGAAATGTAGAGTGTGGGCAACAGTATAAGAGATTTAGAGGCAAGGATAGAGTTGAGGAAAGAAGGATCCATAGCAGAAATGGTCCCAGACATCCATGGCTCCTTTCTTCTCTGGGTCTGGCTTTGTGCTTTTTTGACTCTTAGAATTTTTTTCCCCAAGATACCTTTTTGCCACTTATCTGACAAGTTTGTTGAAACTGAACATACATGAATCACAGAGGTCAGAATATTTTATCTCCATCACTCTTTTCAACTTAAAGTTTCACCTCAGAATTCTTCTGTGATCTTAAGAATTTCTTTTTGTTTCTAATCCATTTGGGAATGGTCCTTCTTACGATGGCCACTGTGAAAAAAAGCAATTCTGAACTTAATCGGGGAAATCAGAGTTTAGGATTAACACAAATCAGGCCTCTCAAATTTCAGACTTCTGCAAATTTTTGATAAGTAATATTATTTTATTGTGTTTCTTCAAAAGAAAGATCTTATTTGTTTTGCAAGAAGCTATAATATGATATGAAGGATTTTAACCCCCTAAAGAAAGCATATAAGTAAAAACTAGTGAAAAAAATAAATAAACTTTTCTCATCAGGAACGTTTAGACAAATAAGAATCCACTGAACATTTTCAGATGAACTTTTACTACTCCTTCTTTTTAAGTATGAATCTGCCACTCCCTTATTTAAAGATTTTTGGATAAATCACTGTGCCTAGAGACCTTTCTTCACATATAAATGAAAAGGAGGTAAGGTAAATTATTTTTCCCAAAAGTAAAGTTTTACAATGTACTACTGCTACAGTTCAGAGTTAGAATGGATGCAAAGACTTTATTCTATGTTTCCAATTGTGTTCCTTTGTAAAATAGAAACGAGTTACAAGTTGTGTTAAGTATATTCCTCCAAGGAAACTATAAAAGGGTTAAACAGACAGTTACTTGTAGCGCTAATGCAATAGCCTGCTTTGTTCTGATTCTGAAATGGAAGGAAGCCATGAGAATCCAAAAAAGAAGAGGGAGAAAATAACTCTCTCCTGAAGACAGCTATTTTGGGAACCTGGTGAGGCACACCGGGAATCATCCAGACCCGCCAGTCAAGAGAGGACTTCAAAGAAGGTAGGTCAGCTACCACCCACCTGACTGCAGTCTCTGAGGAAGTTAGGCGCTGACTCCAGGAGAATGTACTAATGAATGCAATCCGTCCTGACTTTGCAGGAGGCTGGAGTGATCTCTTCCTGAGTGTGAAGATTACATAATAGTAGAGCTGCATTGAGGAGACTAGAGGAGAGACAGCACTTCCAACTTGCTAAGGAGCTGGGTGATACTGATCACAAATAGTATGCATTAATGACATAGTGAAATGAAAGTCACTCAGTCGTGTTGGACTCTGTAATCCCATGGTCTATACAGTCCATGGAATTCTCCAGGCCAGAATACTGGAGAGGGTAGCCCTTCCCTTCTCCAGGGGATCTTCCCAACCCAGGGATCAAAACCAGATCTCCCACATTGCAGGCACATTGTTTGCCAGGTAGGCCACCAGTTCAGCTCAGTTCAGTCGCTCAGTCGTGTCCGACTCTTTGCAACCCCATGAATCGCAGCACACCAAGCCTCCCTGTCCATTATTAACTCCTGGAGTTCACTGAAACTCATGTCCATTGAGTCGGTGATGCCATCCAGCCATCTCATCCTCTGTCGTCCCCTTCTCCTCCTGCCCCCAATCCCTCCCAGCATCAGAGTCTTTTCCAATGAGTCAACTCTTCGCATCAGGTGGCCAAAGTACTGGAGCTTCAGCTTTAGCATCATTCCTTCCAAAGAAATATCAGGGCTGATCTCCTTCAGAATGGACTGGTTGGATCTCCTTGCAGTCCAAGGTACTCTCAAGAGTCTTCTCCAATACCACAGTTCAAAAGCATGAACTGTGGGCCACCAGGGAAGCCCATTAATGAACAAATAATTCCAACATGGATTCTCAATTTTCAACTTACAAAGGCCACTGCTTTATTCTCCTGGTCTTATCTGTTATAGCAACACAAAGAACATGGCATGACATCAGACACAAAGGAAAGAAAATCAATCTGTCTTGGAAATTCAGAGTTAAGTTAGTTTGGGTTCAAAGATAGTCTCTTTCCCTAAACAAGAGGAAAATTTACTACATTTGCTAGCATTAGTTTCCTCATCTGCAAAAAAAGATCATTATAGTAACTAATTCTTATAATAACTATAGTTACTATAAGAATAAATAAGAATTTAAAAAGCGATAGGACTTCCTTGGAGGTGCAAGGGTTAAGATGGTGCCTTTCAATGCAAGGAGTGCTGGTTCCAACTCCGGTAGGGAGCTAAGACCCCACAGGCCTCTATGCTGAAGAAAACAGAGTATGAAACAAGGAATATTGTAACAAATGTAATGAAGACTTTTAAAATGGTCCACATCAAAGTTATCTTTAAAAATGAATAAAATAAAAGTAAATGTAAAGAAATTGTACTCTACCTATGGATAGAGGAAACTGGCAGGCTATACAACTTAGCGCTATATTTAATATATCCTATATTAAGTATCATTTTTATCTCTGAATTTAAGATATCTGCCAAAGTCTGCATTTGCTTCCAAAGTGCTTATCTAAAAGGTTGTATGACTTGTAAATAATAAAGCTGTGTTAATATCTACAGAAGTTTGACTGACCCCCAAACTAAGAGATAATATTGACTATAACAGAAGAAACCCTATTGAAGGGGCAGTTACTGAGACCAATATCCCTATTTGTTTCAACACTGTCCAGGATAAAAAACATCATATCCTATGAAAATAAGTAGTCCCTTTATGGGAGCAAGTCTATCCATGTAGTAGAAATGAAAGCAGTAATCTATTGCATCTTAGTAACATCCATAATCTAGCATAATTCAATAACATCTATAGTTTTTAGTCAACTAATTGACTCTGCCCTGGCTCAAGGCTCATTAAAAAAAAAAAATCTTTCTGATTATAAATTTATTTCTGGTATGGATTTCTCAACAGAGAACAAATGCATTGACCAGCAAACAGTATTTGATAATGCACCTGATACATTCTATTTCTCAATACAATTTGGCAAATTGACATTTTGGTTTATATACAAGTGGCTTATAAGAAATTAAAATAAATTCTTCCTCTGAAGCCCATTCATTTCTATGTAAACTACTGACATTTTTAGCCTACATAGTTAATAACTTTTCTCTGGAAATCAATGACATTTCCAAATTGCATCACTGGCACATCTCCCTAAGGATTAGTTCTACTTCTCCAGGCAACGTCCTACTGTAAGAGTCCTTCCAAATTGGAAGAAAAAAATCTGTAGTCATAACATGTATTAAATAAAAGCTGATGAAAGTATTTGATGGCCCCCATAAAGCTCACTTTCAGGATTCTGAAAGCATCCACTTTTCCAAAACAAATATCGTTGCTGGAACAGACCTCCTGCCTCCACACTTTCGTTTTTCTCCACTCTCCCGAAAGATTTTCTCCTGCTCTGTCCTCAGAGTTGTGTTCTCACACTGGGAAGTGCAACTCCAGAACCATTCTTGAGTAAGAATGGGCCAGAATGACGAGGCCAGAGCCCCTCTGTCCCACTCTGATCCATGCCTTCTCGGATCTGTAATGGCTCACCATCAGAAGGGAGGGGATGTGTCTACAGACGGCGCTTGCTTTCATCATCTCTCCAGGGTTATTTTAATACCTGTTTCACTCTATTCTGAATTTCCCAGCTGGAAAACCTCAGGACAAAGACCAATTTTCAATGAGATTATGTGACATCAGGCATGTACTAAACTAGCCCTTCAACTTTGATGGAAATATTCATTTGTTTGTGCAGTTTACACTTGTACTTGTGTCTGCCGGTGTGGATGGTGTATGTATGAATTTGGAGAGTATGATTATTTCTTTTCAAACGACATAAACACTATTCAACAACCATTTTCATACTATCTTTGCTATATGTCTTCACTTTTTCATCACTGAAGAACTGATTCTTTCAAACTGTGGTAATGGAAATGACTCTTGAGAATCCCTTGGACAGCAAGGAGATCAAAGCAGTCAATCCCAAAGGAAATCGACCCTGAATATTCATTAGAAGGACCGATGCAGAAGCTGAAGCTCCAATACTTTGGCCACCTGATGTTAAGACACGACTCGTTGGAAAAGACTGTGATGATGGGAAAGATTGAAAGAAGAAAGAGAAGGGGATGACATGGGATGAGATGACTGGATGCCATCACTGTCTCAATGGACATGAGTTTGAGCAAACTCTGGAATACCTTGAAGGACAGGGAAGCCTGTGCTGCAGTCTGGGGTCGCAAAGAGTCAGACATGACTTAAATGACTCAACAACAACAACAACAATTTCATATGAGGACATGGAGCTCCGAGAGATCCAGAGGCTTCCCTGAGCCTAAGCACTGACAGTTAATAAATGGTAGAACTAAAATTACAAGCCTTGAGAGAGTAACCTGTGCTCTTTCACAAAACACTTTTACCATTCCACCCACACCTCATTTATGCTTATAAATTCCCCAGTTACCAGCACATGGTGTACTCTTGTCAAATATTTGTTTACTGAATTAAACTAACATTCAGCAAACTAATGGCATCTGGTCCCATCACTTCATGGCAAATAGTGGGGAAACAGTGGAAACAGTGTCAGACTTTATTTTTGGGGGCTCCAAAATCACTGCAGATGGTGATTCAACCATGAAATTGAAAGATGCTTACTCCTTGAAAGGAAAGTTATGACCAACCTAGATAGCATATTCAAAAGAAGAGACATTACTTTGCCAACAAAGGTCCGTCTAGTCAAGGCTATGGTCATGTAAGGATGTGAGAGTTGGACTGTGAAGAAAGCTGGGAACCAAAGAATTGATACTTTTGAACTGTGGTGTTGGAGAAGACTCTTGAGAGTCCCTTGGACTGCAAGGAGATCCAACCAGTCTTTTCTAAAGGAGATCAGTCCTGGGTGTTCTTTGGAAGGACTGATGCTGAAGCTGAAACTCCTATACTTTGTCCACCTCATGCGAAGAGTTGACTCATTGGAAAAGACTCTGATGCTGGGAGGGATTCGGGGCAGGAGGAGAAGGGGACGACAGAGGATGAGATAGCTGGATGGCATCACCAACTTGATGGACATGAGTTTGGGTGAATTCCGGGAGTTAGTGATGGATAGGGAGGCCTGGCATGCTGCAATTCATGGGGTCACAAAGAGTCGGACATGATTGAACTGAACTGAACTGAAAGATAGCATAACTGTGACAAACTGAACATTATTGCTCCAATTTGCTGGGGACTGAGGGGCTCCCTTGACTTGGGACTTTCAGTACTACAACAGGAAAGTTAATTCTGCTAAAATTAACGTGGGTAGAACATGATATACTGATCCATTCAAAAACACATTTATATCCATTATACTTCTATCAGAACTTGTTTCACAATGTGAGAAAAGTAATGGAACATAATAGACTAGTGAAGTGCTTGCTTTAAAAGTAAAAAGTTCAACTACAGTAATAACAACTTAGAAAATTATCTTTTTTATGAACTGGGATTGGAATAATGTTTAAAAATAAGATATAACATATTTATCTATTTTTTCTACGTACCTAAACATGCCTTATATATATATATATATTTATATATACTTTATATATGTAATTTATATGTATATAGTTAATACATATCCTTTATATATATGTAGTATAAATACATATACTATATATACTTATATTATGTTCAAACTCTTGTCTGGTAATCATAATTTATATTATGACCAGAAATAATCTGTACTTTCAGGAGGACAAACTATATACAAGTTCATCAAATATTTCATGTAACTTTAGACAAGAATTAACAAAACTGAGCTAATGATGTCAGTTTGTTATATTGTAAAAGGACTACTTCATGTATAGCTTGCATTAGTTCTCCCAAACAAGTATGTTTTTAACCCATATTTCATTTATCATCTATATAGATGAAGTTTTTACAAAGAATCCCCAAGTTTCTGATAAAAAACCCTGGAACTATGGAGATGCCCTGATTTCACTGTGGTCACCTGTATTTGAAGCGGCAGAGCCAGGAGAAACAGCAGGTGTCTGTTCTTTCCTCAGTGTCAAGCTTCTTCTCGTTAATGGAAAAGTGACAATGAAGCTGGTGTTCTGTTCTTTGCAGCTTATTCCATACCACTCAACGACTGTCTTCTTACATTTTACTTTGTCTTCTTACATTGAAACTCTGATGATATTTGCTTGTAGGCAGCAACACCAGCCCTTTCCAGTGTCAACTGGTCCCACGGTACTGCCTGGAGATTCTGCTGTCTCCCTTTTCGTCTCTTTCAGTTTCTTCATGGTATCCAATTCAACACCAGTTCACTTTGTTCTAGCTTCCAGTCCCAGCCACAACCCCCTCCTTCTTAGCAGGTGATCTAGCCTCTAAATCTACAGAAAAACTCTGTCAACTCTTGATAAGGAATTGGAGAGATTCCTTATTGGAGTCATCTCTCCAGTTTTCTTCCATGTCCTTCTTTTGGGAAAGCTGACTCTTCCTGTCCATTTCAGTTCTGTGTCTTTACACTCTCGCTTTCTCCTGCTCCTTACTTCTATAATTAAATCATGCGGCTTGCTTCATTTTTTAAATGACCAAAAGAGCAAGCCAACAAGACAACAACAACATCTGTTATAACAAGTACAACACATTCTTGCTCTAGAAATCCACTTTGGAGATTTATTGTACATATTAACTTGTGCAAAATGATGCATGAACAAAGTTATCCATTGTAACCTTATTGGCAATAGAAATAGTTCACAAGGAAGTCGAGGGCCCTTCAGTAAAAAAAATTGGCTGAATAATCGATGATGCAGAAAAATAGCATGAGGTGGTGGAAAAATAGAGGAAGTTCTTTAGGAGCTGACATTGGAAAATTCTCAAGATACATAGTAAAACAAAAAAAGCATACAAGGAAATTGAAGTGTGTAATAATAACTTCTGTTTAGATAAGAGTGAGAAGATAAGAACCTATATTTGCTCTGCTTGTTCAGGTTTTTCAAAATTTATTTTTAATTGAAAAAAACTGATTTCTAATAAACATCAACATGAATCAGCCAAAGAAGAACCTAGTCTTTATTCGTTTATTTATGTTCAAGAAAACTAGGGAGAGGGTGTAAGAAATGATCAGTGAATACTGAAGTGAGCCTAGGATGGGAACTAGAGTAGAGGGGTCAACGGGCAGTGGCTTCTCACTCAATTAGCTTGTATACTTTTAGGTTTAGAATCATAGGGATGCATTATCTACTTTTAAATTAAACTAAAAATTTTGTTTTCACATCTTCACAACACGAAATCTTTGTTTTCACATCTTCCTCAAATTATCAAATTCTCCCTTCTTTCTCTTTCATAGACTTCTTGAAATCCATCCACATTGTTGCATATGTTTTCATATTCCTTTTGTTCTGTCTTCTATTGCTTTTCAATGTCCACATCCATCATGAGGATGAAACTTATCTCATTAAATGTTTGCTTGTAAATCTTAGAGAAATAGAATAGACTGTGCTTAGTCGTGTCGAACTTTTTGCAGCCCTATGGATTGTAGCCCACTAGGCTCCTTAGCCCATGGGATTCTCCAGGCAATAATCCTGGGGTAAGTTGCCATTTCCTCCTCCAGGGGATCTTCCCAACTCAGGGATAGAACCCACATTTCTTATGGTTCCCACATCAGCAAGTGAATTCTTTACCACTGCACCACCTGGGAAGCCCTGTGTGAGATTATGACTATCCTCAATTAATTTAAATTAAACTGTGTACAGTATTCAACGTATTTATCTCTTTAAAATATTCCCATCTTTGAATGCATTGGTTTCCTGGATTTCCCTCTTCCTCTTCTCAGTAGGCTTGGGAGCTCCCAGCAGAACTGCCAGAATCTAAGATCAGCAAGGATGGAGAAGGTAATGCCACCCACTCCAGTGCTCTTGCCTGGAAAATCCCGTGGATGGAGGAGCCTGGTGAGCTGCAGTCCATGGGGTCGCTAAGAGTCGGACACCACGGAGCGACTCCACTTTCACTTTTCACTTTCATGCACTGGAGAAGGAAATGGCAAACTACTCCAGTGTTCTTGCCTGTAGAATCCCAGGGATGGGGGAGCCTGGTGGGCCGCCGTCTATGGGGTCGCACAGAGTCGGATGCCACTGAAGCGACTTAGCAGCAGCAGCAGCAGCAGCAGCATAAGCAAAGGAGGGCTAGTTGCTACTGGCATAGAGTCAGCGTTCAGCATCTCATTCCTCTTCTGTGTTAATTCAGACATTCAGGGATTCAGCATTCTCCAGCAAGAATGCTGGAGTGGGTTGCCATTCCCTTCCCCAGGGGATCTTCCTGACCCAGGGATCAACCCACAATTCTTTTGTCTCCTGTGCTGGCAGGTGGGTTCTTTACAACTAGTGCCACCTGGGAAGCACCAGGTATAGGCTAGTGACTCATAAATTAATATTCTCAACTCCAGCATCTCTTCTGAACTCTAAATTTTTATAGCCAATGTCTTATTTGCCATCTCTTTATGGATGTGACTTGGAGCATTTCAATCTTAACATGTTTCAAAATGAACTCTCGATTCCCTTCATTGTCTGCACTCTCTTCCTCTTAGCCTCCTTCTCTGGGACACCAGACCTCCCTCCGTTCTTAAAATTGCCCCAGACAACATCCCTGTGACATGCATACATCCTCCTTTTTGTTTTTATCTCTCTCATCAATCAATAAGAAAGTTCAATTGTTTCTAGCTTCTAAAATAATCCAACTAATTCTTGCACATTTAATCTATACTGCTGCAGTCAAAGCCAGGGACCATCTCTCACTGGAAACATTGCAATGGCCTCCCAATGGCTAGCCTGCATGCCTGCAGTCCATTCCTTTCAGAGTAGCCTGATCTAGCTTTTGAAACAAATGTAGACCTATGCCACACCCCTATGGAAAGCATTTCTCTCTGTGATTACCTTCTGTAGTAGCATTCTTTTTTCAAAATTTTAGCACAATTTTTATGATTACTTTCCATTTCCAGTTATTATAAAATAGTGGCTATACTCCCAGTGTTGTACAATACATCCTTGAGCCTATCTTATACTCAATAGTTTGTATGTACTTCCCACTTCTCAACCCCTATAATGGATCCCTATACTGGTAACCACTATCTGTGTCTGCCTTTTTTGTTCTTAGATTCACTGCTAAGATTGCTAAGTTACTTCAGTCGTGTCTGACTCTGTGTGAGCCCATAGATGGAAGCCCACCAGACTCCTCCGTCCCTGGGATTCTCCAGGCAAGAACACTGGAGTGGGTTGCCATTTCCTTCTCCAGTGCATGAAAGCGAAAAGTGAAAGTGAAGTCGCTCAGTCATGTCCGATTTAGCGACCCCATGGACTGCAGCCTACCAGACTCCTCCATCCATGGGATTTTCCAGGCAAGAGTACTGGAGTGGGGTGCCATTGCCTTCTCTATTATATTCACTAGCTAGTTGTATTTTTTAGATTCACATATAAGGGATACCACACAGTATTTATCTTTCTCTGACTGATGTTTTCATTTAGCATAATTCCCTCCAAGTCCATCCATATTGCTGCAATAGCAAAATTTTGTTCTTTTTTATGGTTGAATAAATTGCATTTTTACTTTGCCCTTCTTTGTCTATTTGTCTGTTGATGGGCAAGAAGGTTTCGGCTATTGTAAACAATGTTGTGTGTTAGTGTTCTTTTGAGCCATGAAATTTCCAAACTCATAGCTTAAAACAGCTTCTACTTATTAACTCATAATTAAAGTGCCAATATTCTGGCCACCTGATTTGAAGAGCCGACTCATTGGAAAAGACCTGATGCTGGGAAAGACTGAAGGCAAAAGCAGAAGGGGATGGCAGAAGAGGAGATGGTTAGATATCATCATCACTTCAATACATGAAATGGAATAAAACCTGGAGGACAGTGAAGGACAGACAAGCCTGGAGTGCTACTGTATGTGGGAGTGCAGAGTCAAACATGACCGAGGAACCTGAACAACAGTGGCAACTGTAGGTCAGAAGTCCAGGAACAGTGAACTTGGGATCTCTAGAAGGCTCAGGCTGTGATGAAGATCTTGGCCAGGACTATACTTCCTCCTGAGACTTGGGGTCTTCTTCCAAGCACGTTGAACTGGTTAGCAGAATTCACCCCTTCCATCTGTAGAAGTCATAGCAGCCCCCATCTTCTTCCAGGCCAGCTGGGACACCTTGTTCATTTCAAACCTCAGGTAAGGACAACCGAGACTGGTCTCCCTTTACAAAACCTCTGTGCAATGATTCATGGTAGAGACTCTCCATCATAGTCAGTGTTCATGCTTACAACCTAGAGGAGTGGTTATATGGNATACATAACATATTCAATAGATGGTAATCTCCTTAAGACATTTCCTGTATACATTTCTTAATGTCATACATATTTAAAATAATTATGTCCTAAAAGAAAGTTAATTGAAAATAGAAGAAGTAGAGGAAGGTGATGAATGAATGGAGAAAAACCTACTTAAACACAGTGACTTGAATGTCAAGAACATACATGAATAGACACAATTGCATTTAAATCTCTTTGGGGGAAAATATATTGTAGTGTGAATGCAGTTAATAATGGCAAGTGCCAGAGCTACCTTAATTATATTTTTTGCTACCATGAAATCCATTGCCCCCAAGTACCTTTCATTTATTTATCAAAACTCACTTCTCCAAGACACTTCAAGAGAAATCATAGACTTAAATGCCATTGGATATGTTAGCATTCAAAGAGTACTTCCCCTTCTCTTTGTTACTTTGTAATTCTTGTGTCCATTACACCAAAGATGACCCTTACAAATGGAGGAGAACTGTTCAAAAGGTTAAGTATTTTAACAGAGATTGTTGAGCCCACATTATATAAACAGACACCATTACTGTATAAAGACAGTAAAGTGATGTCTGAAAGACATCACTTGAGAAGTGGTTACCAGGACCAGAAATGTTTATAAAATACATAGATCCGCCAGGAAACCACATAATACAGACAGAATGCTTCTGAATTAATTTAAAATCATAACTTATCTGGCCACCATGAGCCACTGTCCATTATAATCCTCAACCTTGCTTTTGTTTTTTTAACTACCTGTGTCCCATCCTTGATTCAACTCTAATGTGCAGCTCCAACTATTATCATGATTTAATTTTCTGGGCTAACTTTTCTGATTCCTACTATCTATTGAGATGATTGTTAAATTTGAGGAAATTTTAAGAGCCTCTTGTTAGAAAGCGTCTCCGTTAAATACTAAATTACACATAGTTACTATTAATCAATTATATTAAAGCACAATTAATCAATCTATAAAGCTCATCACTTTCGAATCATTGTAAATTGTTGAAAGTCTCTATACTCTGCAAAGTACTATATGCAAGATGGAACCTATGGTAGATAACATCTGCCCTGAAAAGTCTTAGATTCTACAGCCCAGTGGTGTTTTTCAAATTGTGGCTTGTTGCACACCACAAATGTCATATCTTAATAAGTGAGAAGATAGAAATGGATCCTATGGTCCATTTGGTGGATCCAAATGGATTTTGGGATCACTGGATTAGATAAAATCTATATATTATATATAGTTCAGTTCAGTTCATTTCAGGCACTCGGTCATGTCTGCCTCTTCACGACCCCAAGAATCGCAGCATGCCAGGCCTCCCTGTGCATCACCAACTCTCGGAGTTCACTCAAACTCACGTCCATTGAGTCGGTAATGTCATCCAGCCATCTCATCCTCTGTCGTCCCCCTTCCCTCCTTCCCCCAATCCCTCCCAGCATCAGAGTCTTTTCCAATGAGTCAACTCTTCACATGAGGTGGCCAAAGTACTGGATTTTCAGCTTTGCATCATTCCTTCCAAAGGAATCCCAGGACTGATCTCCTTCAGAATGGACTGTTTGGATCTGTTGCAGTCCAAGTAGGACTTACTGAAATATTTATATGCCAATGTGCTTTGAATTGCTTCAAAGGAAGTACAATCATCAGTATTTTCATACTTTTCAAAATACTAGAACAATTTTTGCAAGTGTGTATCACCTAGAGCTACAGTTCCATAGGATATGAAGTTTCCATTAGGTTACACTGCTGGGACAGAGTGAATGCAGCCACAAAATTAAAAGACACTTGCATCTTGGAAGAAAAGATATAGTAAACCTCAGTTCAGTTTAGTTCAGTTGCTCAGTCATGTCCAACTCTTTGCAACCCCATGGACTGCAGCATGCCAGGCCTCCCTGTCCATCACCAACTTCCAGAGCTTACTCATGTCCATTGAGTGGGTGATGCCATCCAACCACCTCATCCCCTTATCCTCTCACCTTCAATCTTTCCCAGCATCAGGGTCTTTTGAAATAAGCTCTTTGCATCAGGTGGCCAAAGTATTGGAGTTTCAGCTTCAATATCAGTCCTTCTAATGAACAGTCAGGACTGATTTCCTTTAGGATGGATTGGTTGGATCTCCTTGCCGTCCAAGGGACTCTCAAGAGTCTTCTCCAACATCACAGTTGAAAAGCATCAGTTCTTCTGTACTCAGCTTTCTTTATAGTCCAACTCTCACATCCATATATGACTACTAGTAGGATGGCTATTACAAAAAGGAAAAAAAGAGAGTGAGATCATGGGTTAGGTAGATCAAGGGTAGACAAGATCTACCCTTATCTGTCCCATCCAGGATTCTTTTAACTGGCAGTTTTGTCTGGAGTGTCCTGTTGATCTGGCAGAATATCACATCTGTATCTCAATTTGATGAGAGGTAGGTAAGTCTGATAACCATTGGCTAATCTTCTTGCCTGGAGAATGTTCTTGCCTGGAGAATCCCAGGGACGGGGGAGCCTGGTGGGCTGCCATCTCTGGGGTTGCACAGAGTCGGACATGACTGAAGCAACTTAGCAGCAGCAGCAGCAATCTCCTTTCTATCTACTTTAATAGATTTTTGAGGGGGTTCCAAAATCACTGCAGCTGGTGATGGCAGCCATGAAATGAAAAAAAAGCTTACTCTTTGGAAGAAAAGTTATGACCAACCTAGACGCATATTAAAAAGCAGAGACATTACTTTACCAACAAAGGTCTGTCTAGTCAAGGCTATGGTTTTTCCAGTATTCATGTATGGATGTGAGAGTTGGACCACGATGAAGGCTGAGCACCACAAAATTGATGCTTTTAAATTGTGGTACTGGAGAAAACTCTTGAGAGTCCCTTGGATTGCAAAGAGATTAAACCAGTCAATCCTAAAGGAAATTAACCCTGAAAATTCATTGGAAGGACTGATGCTGAAACTGAAACTCTAATACTTTGGCCACCTGATGCAAAGATTCAACTCATTGGAAAAGACCCTGACGCTGGGAAAGATTGAAGTCAAAAGGAGAAAGGGGCAGTGGAGGATGAGATGGTTGGATGGCGTTACCAACTCAATGGACATGAGTTTGAGCAAACTCGAGGAAAAAGTGGAGGACAGGGAATCCTCACATGCTGTAGTTCATGGAGTTGCAAAATGTCCAACAAGACTTAGTGACTGAACAACATCAATGAAAATACTGGGTAATACTTGTACTCTTTTTGGTAACCCACTTTTTTCACTTGTTCTTCACTTTCATTCTCTATAAGGGCAGATAATGGATCAAGTCATTTTTGCCCACCCTTCTTACCATTCCACTTGATCAAGTTAGCTTCCTCCTAACAGAGAAAAACTGAACAGTTTCCAAAACACCAGAAAGCATGAGTCAACCCACCAGTAGCTCAAATGACCTCTAGATGCAAAGAAATGTTTAAAATAGACCCTTGTAAGTAACCATCCAACACTTTATTGTGAGGCAATGATTCTTTCTCTTAAGGTATTCTTGTAGCAATACGTGTCCACAGGGGATTTAGTGTTGTTTAAAAGGACAGGGTGAGTAATGAAAAAGAGTAATTCTATATAAATCAACCGAAGGGCGAATTAGGGTGATGGGTTAGCACAACAAGAAGCCAGCAAACTGTAAATCCTCTGAGTTGTCTATTGCTCCATGAGCTTTTGTTGAGAATTTCTCTGAAAAAGTTAGTGCGGGTTATCACTGTTATCTGTAGATATCTGAAGTATAGTTTATCACCAGAGGAGACAACTTTTAAAGCTTGGAATGAAATCTAGTGGGCTGCGTTTTATCTCAGGGTTTGGTGAAGCCATATTTCAGCTTCTCAGGGGAAACACGGCAGGTGTAATACAATGCCACTTAGATTGAATGTGATGTTCTTTCTTGGTGTTACACACACCTGTACACACATTCATGCATAAACACACACTCATACCAAGATTTAACAGTGTGACACAATGAATTACAATCTTTTCCTGACATTAATGTTCTGAGTATAAACAGTAGATAATAGTGTGTGTTAGTTGCTCAGTCCTGTGTGATTCTTTGCGATCCCTTGGAATGTAGCCCATCAGGCTCTTCTGTCCATGGAATTTTCTAGGCAAGAATACTGGAGTAGGGTACCATTCCCTTCTCCAGGGAATCTTCCCAACACAGGGGTCAAACCTAGGTCTCCTGCATTGCAGACAGATTCTTCACCATTTGAGCCTTCAGGGAAGCTCCAGTAGATAATAGCAGCAGGTATCAAATACAATAACATTATCAAATTTTCTTCTTCTATATAGTCTCCCTTGGAAATCTCATGCAATTGTGGCAAAATCCCTTATTTTGTCATTGCAATGATTAGAATCAAATAATATTTTTTTCAACCCTGAGCCTTCTCCAGATCTCTTGGAATGCATTTCTATTTTCCTGCTCAACAGTTCCACATAGATAACCCATCAGTAACTCAAACTCAACAAGCCTCAAATGAGAGTCATTAATCTCTTTCCAAAATACTCCTATTTTCATGATTACCATTTACAAAAAAATCCATATTTTCTTCATTCCCCCTCCCATCCAGCAAATCAAGTGTAGAGCCTTTTTATTATTTTGCTTCTCACATTTCTTGGGTTGTTAAATGTTACCTTCATAATCCCATAACAACACTATGAACAAACAAACCGATTTGACATAAGAAAACAAAAGCTTTTATTTTGATTTAGGCATATCACTTAATGTGTATTTTTAGAATACTGCAGTAAAGTAGATGATTGTAAACTGACTGCATGACCTTGGGAAAGCCATGCAAATTTCTGTGTTTTGTTTTCATGAAGAAAAGGAAAGAGAATTGTAGCTTCATAAGTTTTTTGGGAGGATTCAAATGGGTGATGTTTCTGGCTTGCTTTGCAAAACATAAAGCAATAAAAATGCAAGCAACTCAGCCGTTTCTGTTCTATAACCTCACTAATACATTCAAGTCTTCATGATTCCTTTCCTTCTAAAGTAGTATTAAATTTTTAACAGGTTTTTTTTTTTCCAATCCAAACAGTATTGGCTTTTGAGCTACCAAAATTAAGACTTAATTTCATGCATTTGCTCATTGACTCAGTTATTGACTCAACCAAAATTTAATGAAAAACTACAAGGGGCTTAGGGCTTCCCAGGTGGCACTAGTGGTAAAGACCCACCTGCCAATGCAGGAGATGTAGGAGACACGGGTTCAATCCCTGGGTAGGGAGGATCCCCTGGAGGAAGGCAAGGTAACCCACTCCAGGATTCTTGCCTGGAGAATCCCATGGACAGAGAAGCCTGGCAGGTACAGTCCATGGGGTCACAAACAGCTGGACACGACTAAAGTGACTTAAGATGTACACACGCACAAGGGACTCAACACTCTGCCATAGGCTTGAAATATAGACATAATCTGAGCCTTATTACGTGAAAAATTAGTGTTTGTGTTTGCTATAGAGAATTAACATGAGTTAATGGGTAAGATGTCTTCCAACACATCGTGTAACCTGCGCTTGCTGTTGTCTACTGTCCTTTTATTACTGTTAATATCTAAAGTCCACATTACCTGGCTCCCTGCCCAGTTTCCTCTAGATACAAAACACTGTATTCCTTACACAAACATTTATTTTCCTGCCTAAACAGCTAAATTTCTATGATACATGCTCATATGTAAGAATATACATTGTACCCCCAAGGATTTCAATATCGAATGAAAAAGCATTTAATGAATAAAGCTTCCTCAATATCATATTGATGTGAAAATAAATCCCTTTAAAGCTATTTAAAACACCTTAAGGCAGTAGGCTATCTGGTTACAAAGAGGCACCTGGAATTCATATCAACACCCATAAAATAGAATAAGTTCTTCCACATATTTTCTTTCCCTGGCACTTAAATTTTTCCAACTACTCATTTACATTTCTTTTGAATCCTCAAGCAGTTTTCAAAAATAGCTCTTTTATAGAAAGTAAATTAATCAACAGACATGCAGTTCTCACTGCAAGCACCATCACAAGGAAGACCCTGCCTTCATGAGCTCATCAGACAGTAACCTCAGTTTCTCTGTTTCTCTGTCTCTCTCTTTCTGTCTCCTTCTCTCTCACACACTCACACATCCACACCCTCATATTTATGTTCTCTTGCCTCTCTATGTGCACTTCCCTGGTGATTCAAATGGTAAAGAATCTGCCTGCAATGTGACAGTCTTGGTTTCAATCACTGGCTAGGGAAGATCCCCTGGAAAATGAAATGGCAATCCACTCCAGTATTTTTGCCTGTAGAATTCCAAGGACAGAGGAGCCTGGCAGTCTAAAATTGGCTGAGTAACCCTTTTCTTGATGAATGACTTTGCAACCATATCTCAAAGTTAGAAGAGAATTCAGTTCAACAATTCTTGCCTTCCCCACATTTTATTAACTCAAACCCACTTCTGAGGTTCCCCATAGGTTTTTTTTTCATAGAAATATGTGCCAGAATGACAATAATATTAGTCAAAATTTATAAAAATCTGCCCCATAGACCACAGCATATACCTGACCCATCAATTTCAAACATATGAAATTGCTGATAGTCAGCTGGTTTTAACATAGAAACACAGCAATTTCTATGACTTAACCTAAAAAGACACATGTCAAAACTGTAACCGTTTGTTCCTGTTTTCCCACTACTGGACTGATTGATCCTCTGGATAGGTATTTAGTCTTATTCTCTTCTGTATGCAAAGCTCCAGGCACAGTGCTTGGTACAGAATAGATACTCACAAATGCTTGAGGGTAGGAAATACTCTTTTAGAGAGTATTCATATACATGATGGTCTTCCCAGGTGGCTTACTGGGTTAGAAATCTGCCTGCAATCAGGAGATGCAGTAGATGCCAGCTCAGCCCCTGGGTCAGGATGAGCCCTGGGTCAGGATGAGCCCTTAGAGAAGGGAATGGCAACCCACACCGGTATTCTTGCTAGAGAATCCCATGGACAGAGGAGCCTTGTGGGCTACAGTCCATAGGTTGGAAAAGAGTCAGACACAACTGAAGTGTCTGAGCAGACACACAAGTACATGATACAGGATGGTTGACAGAACACTCTTTTGTGTAGATGAGGCAAGAACTATCAGAAAGGATAACTGAGTTGTTACTCAGTCTAATCTCCGGTCAATGGACCCGCTTTAGAATCCAGGCTCTACTCATTGCTGGTTCCAAGATTTAAGCAATTTTGTTTTCATGTGCGTGTTCGTGCTGAGTTGTGTCTGATTCTTTGTGATCCTATAGACTGTAGCTCACTAGGCCCCTCTGTCTGTAAAATTTTCCAGGCAAGAATACTAGAGTGGGTTCCCAATTCCTCCTCCAGGAAATTTTCCCAACCCTGGAATCAAACCAGCATCTCTGCCATCTTCTGCATTGGCAGAAAAATTCTTTGCCAGTGAGCCACCTGGGAAACTCCGTGTCAGACATTTTATATATATATATATTTTATTATTTGATCCTTAGAACATATTTAGAAGTTGGTATTATTTTCACCATTTAATGAATAAACTGAGATTCGGAAAGAAATTATTTTCTATCATCACCAGCTGGTATGTAACAACCTTAAAATCTTAGCATCCTAAATACAATTACAATGCATGTGGGCATGCTAAGTCGCTTCAGTCATGTTCACCTCTTTGTGACCATATGGACTGTAGCCTGCCAGGCTCCTTTGTCAAACGGATTCTCTAGGCAAGAATACTCGAGTAGGTTGCCATACTCCTTGGCAATTATAATAACTAAAATGAATAAATTTGGGAGAAAATTTAAACCCTCCATGATCTTCATCTAAAATATGTACACTACGAAGGCCAGTGGAGGGACTTTCTTGGTGGTCCAGTGGTAAAGACACCATATTTCCACTTCACTGGGTATGGGTTTGATCTCTGAGCAGGGAGCTAAGATCCCACATGCCATATAGCACAATCAAAATAAATAAATAACCAACTTTAAAAGACACCTGCATTATATAAAATACACCACAGATATGTATTCAAAGCATGGCCCCACTATCTCAGACAGACACCTTTGTTTATATATATATAATAGAATTGGTAATAGCTCTGCTGTTTAGGATTTAAATGGGATATAACACTTCAGAAACTTTGTGTATCATGTGAGTGCAAGAAAGATTTGTCACTATACTCATTGTTACAATATGCCGACTGCTAGCAGGCATATTAGTGAAGCATGCTTATTTGGGAGACTGTTTACTATAGTTGTGTCCTTGTGGGCAATACACAACACTGAACGGCACTGGGGACGAAGAGAAGATGCTGTGTTTAAATAGTGACACCGACCCAGTTTCACCTGTTGCAAAACAGGAAATAGAGTAATTGACAGCGTTTGAGCTGAACTGTCTGCTTGGGAAGCACCCACCTTCAGTGTCACTGCTGAAGGTTTAAGGAGCGCACAGCCGGAAGTGCAGTCTATTGAAGGCAACATGCACATTTGCCTCGGTCCTTTCTTAGGTCATGTGGGTGGGCANGACCCAGTTTCACCTGTTGCAAAACAGGAAATAGAGTAATTGACAGCGTTTGAGCTGAACTGTCTGCTTGGGAAGCACCCACCTTCAGTGTCACTGCTGAAGGTTTAAGGAGCGCACAGCCGGAAGTGCAGTCTATTGAAGGCAACATGCACATTTGCCTCGGTCCTTTCTTAGGTCATGTGGGTGGGCAAGTGAGCTTCTGTGACAGCTCAGCTGGTAAAGAATCATCCCGCAATGCAGGCAACCCTCATTCAACTCCTGGGTGGGGAAGATCCACTGGAGGAGGGATAGGCTACCGACTCCAGTATTCTTGGTCCTCCCTTGTGCTTCAGCTGGTAAAGAATCCGCCTGCAGTGCGGGAAACCTGGGTTCGATCCCTGGGTGGGGAATATCCCCCAGAGGAGGGAAAGGCTACCCACTCCAGTATTCTGGCATGCAGAATTTCGTGGACTGTATAGCCCATGGGGTTGCGAAGAGCGACTTTCACTTTCACCTACTTTCTCTTTCGTGAATGTGCACGCTCAATCACTCAGTTGTGTCCGAGTCTCTATGAACCCATCGGCTGTAGCCCTCCAGGCTACTATGTCCATGGGATTTCCCAGGCAAGAGTACTGGAGTGGGTGGCCATTTCCTTCTCCAAGGGATTTTTCTTGACCCAGGAATTGAACTTACGTCTCCTGCTTGGCAGGGGGACACTTTACCACTTTGCCGCCTGGGAAGCCCCAGACGTTGTACTTAGGGGTGCTTTATCTCTTCCTAGACCTCCTGTAACACACCTCTATGCTGCTGTTGCTATTGTTCAGTCACCAAGTCTGACTCTTTGTGACCTTATGGACTCCAGCACATCAGGCTCCTCTGTCCTCTGCTGTCTACCAGAGTTTGCTCAAATTCATACCCATTGAGTTGGTGAGGCCATACAACCATCTCATCCTCTGCTGCCCTCTTTTCCTTTTGCTTTCAATCTTTTCCAAGGATAAGGCTATTTCCCAATGATTCGACTCTTCATATGAGGTGATCAAAGTATTGGAGCTTCAGCTCCAGCATCAGTCCTTCCGATGACTATTCAGAACTGATTTCCTTTAGGATGGGCTGGTTTGATCTCCTTGCTGTCCAAGGGACTCTCAAGAGTCTTCTCCAACACCACAATTCAAAAGCAGCAATTCTTCAGTGCTCAGCCTTCTTTATGGTTCAACTCTCATATCTGTACATGACTACTGGAATAACCATAGCTTTGACTATAAGGACATTTGTCAGCAAAGTGATGTCTGCATCTCTCAGCTGTCTTGATGAATTATAGGTTCGTGGTCTTTGTCACAGCACCCATCTTTCTTGTTTATACAAAGGTGCCCATTATATGTTCTATTTTGGGTCATTTTTCTCACCATTTATATCTGAGAAGCTTTGCACGTCTAGGTGTGTTGGTAAAACTATTTTTCCCAGTCTGATAAGGCTTTATTTTGTAGGTCAGGCAGCACTCAGGGTTCAGTTCAGTTCAGTTCAGTCCCTCAGTCATGTCCGACTCTTTGCGACCCCATGAATCGCAGCACGCC